>JAKSZU010000008.1:37920680-38283180 GCA_026018925.1 Tupaia tana
GTAAAATAAAATAATTCATTTTAAAAATTAAAGCAAAAACTAACAAAGGCAATAATGGACAAAATGAGGGAAAAGAATGATGTACGATATTCAGACATTAAATAACAAAATGGTAGAATTTAAATCCTCTCTAAAAGTAACCATCAGTAATTTTTTTTAAATGTAAGTGTCTTGGGAACCAGCAGTTAGCGTAATGGCTATGTCGCCGGACTTCCGCGTAGTCAACCGCGGTTCGTGTCCTGGACCTGGTGGCTTAAAACTCACGCCGGGTGCGTGTGCATGCATGCCCAAGATCCCGAGAGGAGAATGGGGGGGGGGGTGATTTCTCGCTTTCTGTCTCTCTGTCTCTCTCTGTTTGGCGAGCGCACGTGCCCTATAGCGAAAACCTCTCCAAAAAAAAAAAGTGTATTAAACTTTCCAAATAAATTCAGAGATTTGCAGAAAGAAAAAACAAACAAAATCCCCACATGTTCTAACACTATGCTTTGAAGGGGTAGATAAAGATATTCAATGCAAAAAGTATTAATAAAAGACTGGAGTGGATATGCTAGTACCATGTTCCATAGACTTTAAATACTGTTGCCAAAGACAAAAGACCAGCATATTCCATATTCATAAAACTCTCAATATATCACATATCATTAAGTTATGAACATATATATACATAACAGCAGTATATCAAAATTATGCAACAGACATGGACAAATAAAAGAAAGAAATAGTTCTACAATAAGAGTTGAAGACTTCAATATACCACGTTCAATAACGGATAGAATTTCTAGACAGAAGAATGATAGGGAATAAAGGACTTGAAAAGCAACATAAAGTGAATACATCTAACAAACATATGTGTAACACTCCATCTAATAACAACAGAATATGCTTTCTTCTTAAGTGAACATGGACATTTTTTTCAGAATAGAACATATGTTAATCCACAAAAAAAGTCTTAATAAATTTTAAAAAGATATATAATTATAAATATCTTCTCTGACCAAAAATAGATGGTTAGAAAGCAATAACAGAAGGAAAGCTGGAAATTCTCAAATATGTGGAAATTAAACAGTATATTTCTAACCAATCAGCCAAAAATTTAGAAGCGAAATTAGAAATTATTTATGAATAAATGCAAATAAATGTATCAAACTTACAGGATGCAACAAATACATTACAGAGAAATGTATAGCTCTACATGCCTACATTAAAAAGGAATTAATAGGGACCAGCAGATGGTGTAATGATTACATTGACCAGAAAGAGAGAGGGAATGTGAAAAAGCAAAGCACCAGGTCTGGGACTCCAACCATGTCGGCCATGTGGGAGTCCAGCACTTCAACCACCACACCACCTGCCAGTCCCGTAACTGACCATTTTTGATAATTCAATCTTGCCTGAAACAGTAAGTTCATGCTTCTCTTTTTTCAATGAGAAACACAAATGGGAATATTGCACACAGCATGGTAAAATTTCCAGCATATAAGATGTAATTCTATGGATCTTTAAATAATCACAAATTTCATATGTTCATCTGAAACAGGAGACTTCACCCACCTACCTAATACTGAATTCCAAATTTTACATATTCCAAATATTCCTTATTGTAATTAAAGTAAAGGCATTTTTAAATAGCATCTATATATAAAACATCATGCATTGACAAAATAAGGAGAGATTTTAAAAGTATAACATAAATCAGACTCTGAAACTCATGTCTACTTTTCCTTTAGACTGTACAAAAATTGTACAAAGAACATAGTGGATATATGAACTTGTATCATTCTTCTGTATGGACTTGTTTGAGCATGGTCTTTGATTTAACCTTAGAATTGAATATCTACCCTATATCATTAGTTAATTTGTGCATTTAAATGCCAAGTAACAAAGCTAATCTAAGAAAAACTGTTATTAGTTTAATACAAATGATAATTTAAATTAAATTCAAAGGATGACAAAATATAGTCATTTTAAGAAAAGGACTCTTTATTAATATTAATAGAATGTATATACTTAATTTTTCAGTGAACACATGCATTCACAAGAGAGAAACAGAGAGAAAGAGAAAATGAGAAATCACCTCCCATGGGGATGGTATGTGTAATCCTTTCTCCTCCATCTCTCTTCTTTTGGGGTTTTGGGACTTGAGCCATGCAGATGGCCTGTGGAGTCCAGCTTCCTGAAGCACCGTGCCACCTCCTCACTTGACCCTTCAATAAAGTGATGTCAGTAATGAAAAGTATCATTTTCTGAACAAATAAAATTCCAAATAACTTGCAGATCTTTACTAAATGGCAGAAAATTGAGCTTTGTATAATATGAAGTACTGTTATATACATCAAAGCTTGTAGGAATCATATCACTAATGACAGAATACTCAATAGCATAAGAAACTTTTGAAAAGTGGGTTTTAAACTGCATCTAAAAAGTATGTGTTGATCAGTACAATGGCCGTGTTACTTTATTCATTTTATTTAATTTCACTGAAGATATTTCAATCTTACATTATATGTAATCTGAAATAATGACTCTCATGTACAAGCAGATGCTTTTCTGTAGGATTTTAAATATAATGACTGCTGAATCAGATACTTAGGACTTTCATCTTTTATTAAATTAGATGGATTTTTTTGTCTCTATATTTTTCTCTATGTATACATACTAAAGTTATTATAAATCAAATAACCTTTGCTAGAAGAATTAAAGAACAATAAATATTGTCATTTTGTGATTTTATTATTTTGTCACAAGAATAATTTAGTTAGAACCAATCCTAGCCAGTCATCATTTTAAGTGACTAATCTATGAAGAATATGGGATGAACAGATGGTGTAATGTTTACATTGCTGGACTACATGTAGTTGACTACAGTTCAGTCCCAGACCTGGAGGCTTAAACTCACACCAACCACATCTGTGTGCATGCCCAAAGTCCCAAGAAGAGAATGGAGGAGAAAGGATTAAGGTGTGGCTATTTCTCCCTTGGGGGTGATTTCTAGCTTTCTGTCTTGTTGGTGAGCGCACACACTCTATAGCAAAAATCTATCTATAAAAACAAAAAGATATTAATATATGTAAATAATTAGATCAAATATATGTCCCATAAATAAATGGGACATGAACTTACTATGATCTTACTAGATTTTAATTTAAATTAGAAAGATTCTGATTAGGCTTAGTATTATTGCTTTTAATAAATGAACATGAATCCTTAATTTATTTTGTATATACTTTAAAAGACTAGCCCAACTCACTGAACATACCATGGTACAGCTGACATCTTCAGGTATTAGCTATATTTTAAGTACTTCCTTTGTTCCAATGTTAAATCTGAAAAACAATCCTTATGATATATGAGGTCTTATCCCCAATTTACAGATAAGGAAATAGAACAGAAAAACAACTTGACCAGTTTATAAAAGTGGTAGGTAGCAGATGAACAATTGGAATCCATGCTGTCTGAGACATTAGACTTTATATTCTACAGCAATACCTCCCAAGACATTTTCTTTTACACTACTGTATATTTAATTAAATTATATAAATTTCTATCAAGATTTTTACCTATTATGGACTTTGATAACAGGTGGCTTAGTACATATTCTCTGGTTCAACTATTTTTCCTTATGAAACTATATAATACAGGTGAATATTTCTATTTGTTGTTAACAGTTATTGAATTTGGACTCACAACTTCTTATACTGCAAGTAACTTTTTTTCTCTTTATTCATAAATATGATTTTAAATATCAGTGTGTTTTAAGATAGGGTAGGCTGGGACCGGCAGTTAGCATAACGGCTATATCGCTGAACCCCCACGTAGTCGACGGCAGTTTGAGTCCCGGACCCGGTGGCTTAAATTCACGCCGGGCACGTGTGTGTATGTGCCCAATATCTCAAGAGGAGAATGGAGGAGAAGGGATTGTGGCGTGGCCATCCCCTCTGGGGGTTGATTTCTCACTTTCTGTCTCTCTGTCTCTCTCTGTCTTTCTGGCGAGTGCATGCACCCTACAGCAAGAACCTCTCAAAAAAAAAAAAAAAAAAAAAAAAAAAAAAAAAAAAAAAAAAAACGATAGGATAGGATAGGCTTTAAAGCCAGAATATCCGCTGGTCCCATTAAAGCTTAATGTGTGTGCAACATAGAAAAGTCCATCAATATTTCTGACCCTAGGCTTTCTTTGCATATTTTTTTCTGAAATAAATTAAGAAAATATAGGATATAAAAGCATTTATCAAATATTTTGGTACAGGGCAGCCTGACGTGGCAGTTAACACAGATAGATCTCATATAATGGATTATGTGGTTTGAGTACTTTACCCAACAGGTCGAGAAATGTACCTAGAATGTTCACGACATGGCCAAAATCCTGAAAAAGCAATGGAGAAGAAATAATTGCTGTGTAGCCATTCCCTGTGGGCTGTGCTTTCCCCACCTCTGTCTCCAGTGAGCACATGTACTCTCTAGCACATTAAAACAAAACCAGAAAGAATCAAGAGGAAAAAATAATTGATACAGATCAGGTAATAACGAACATAAGCTAATCTTAGCTCTGCTGAGGTGTGGAGCATGCTGCTTGGTCAGTGTGCTCCCTGGGCTAGGATCACATAGGTTTAATTGCCAGTCATCCTAAAGTTTGGGTGTATTGTAAATGGAGTCAGAATGGTTTGGTCTGGCTCCCTCACCTTCTGTCTTATGTTTGAAGACCACAGGGTAAACAACTTCTGTTATTAGTTGTGCTGTGCTTGTGTATGTGTTACGTAATTATGACTGCTGTTTTATGACATTGAATGCAATGCATATGTGCTTGTGCAACAGTTTGGTTTTGGCAATGAGCCTCTACTGTCCATAGCCCCTTTAAGAGAAATGGAGTACTAGGCCAACTCTGCCCTGCTCACTAGCCTTGCTCAGCTTGGCCTTATTTCAGTTGTGGTGAGCCCTGATGGCCTTGGCTTGGCTCAGATCAGTTCCATATACTGTGAGCTCTGAGAGGGAGAAAGTCACTCCGTGAGCACTCTTCATAAGTATTATAAGCTTTAAGAGGGAGAAAGCACTTTGTGAGTGCTACTAGAGTTCTGTGAGCTCACTTTGAACTCAGCAATAAACAACATGACATCAGTGCTTTGCATCTTTTTACAATTTCCTGTGTCTCTGTTCAACCCATCCTTTGGAGAAGGAAAGAATGTCACAAAACACTGGGCATGATGATGTGCCTCTGTAACATTAGTAACTCAAATTGGGGAAGGAGAATCAGAAGTATAGTGATGGTGAGAAACTATGTTTTTAACGATTTTAAGGTTTTTGTCACAGGACATTTGCACATGCTGGAGATAAAAGAGAGAATGAAAGTGAGAAATTACCCTCTGGGCAGATGGCCATGCTGCAATCCCTTCTCCTCCAGGCTCCTCTCAGGATTTGGGGAAGCATGCACACACATCCAGTGTGAGTGTCAAGCCGCCAGGTCTGTGACTCATGGGAGTCCAATGACATAATCATTAAGCCATCTACTGGTCTCTGGATTTAGAGTTTTATTTAATGAAAATGAAAAGCCACTAAGAGATTTTAAAACAAAGCATCATGCTCAGACTTGAATTAAAAATATAACTGTGTTTTATCAAGGGAAATATATCAGTGTGGAATATGTACTAATGAAACAAGACTTTATCAGCAACTCTTTTGGGAAGGTTCTTGAACTGTACTTCATGGCAAGGCAGCACACTACTGGTCCTTAACTCTGAGCAATAAAATGGGAAATGGATGAATTTTATGTCTGGGAAAAGTTATCAAAAACATAAGCACATATCTAGAGAAAAGAGACAGAAACAATTATAGGCAAAGGGCAAAGAACTGACTAAATTGCAAAGAATCTTACATGTTGACAAGAAAGAGAAAGACAATCCTTTAAAAAAATAGACAGTAAGTAATAAATACATTTTTTCCAGAAGGTTTATACTAAGTGGTGTTCAAATTCAATAGTAGTTAAAAACTGGCAAATTCTTAAACTCAATTAGGTGCTATAATGTTCTATTTTAATTTTTTAAATTTTAAATTCCTTCTCCATTCTCCTGTCAGGAATTTGGGCATGTGCAGACACGCATCCTGTGTGTTTTTTGAGTCCCTGTATTCAGGCCTCAAACTGCAGAGTTGACCACTATACCACCTGCTGAACCTAGGGTGTTATATTTTTATAAAATCTTATTACAAAATGGAAATTACCTTAGGAGAATGTTTATAGTTATGATTGCTGATGTCTTAGGTTTGTGGTACAAAATTGTTGTAGACTTGAAGTTTAAGAGAAAATATCAGAATCCATTAATTCTATTTTCTAGGATAAGTCTAAGGGAGAAAAACAGTAACATTTTTAGATAGTGAAGACAAACACTTTCTAAAACAAACATTCCAGAAAAGTTTTGAATACATAATATTAGTGACTCACCAGGAAACATGGTCTTTCTAGAAACTAGGATGTTAATCTATTTGTATATCATTTTCACTATCAAACTAAACAGAGACTTGCCAATGGCAGTTGATAAAGTACCATTAAAACTTATCCCATTGGGACCTCGGTGGTCCCTATTTTAGTGAAACCACAATGTAGAGTCAGGACCTCAGAAATGAATCTAATAAAACAGAATTTAAGTAATCTGAGTTCTTAAGAGAAAATTCAGGATTAATATTAAAATTTTAGTGATATATTTAGAAAGAAAAATAGAGTTTTTGTTTCTTTTGTATTATACTTTAAAAATAGCACTTTTTAAAAATTCCTTTTTTTTCAGGAAACACCAATATAAATAGCATATTAGTCTGGAGCTTCAAAAGCCAGATCAAGAAATATATATATAAAACCTGATCAATTTTGCTTTCCTGTCACATGAGTTCATCTGTACAAGTTCCTTGATAGTATTATATGTCAAGAACTTTATAGTGTTGTGCACCCTGGCCTGATAAATGACTCAAAAAGTGTACTTACACTACACTTGTTATTATTTCAATCTAAAAGATTGCTGGATTGAATGCTCTGTAAGTATACACTGCCCATAGGAAATAGTAGTATTATTTTTATTTTTGTTTAAGCCCTCTAATGAAATATTACATGAAATATTGTATAACTGTGTCCCAAGAAAGCCCTTCTTCAAGGACATTATTAATGTATTCCTCTTCGTTTTTATGTAATAAATTTAAAATCCACATTACTCATAGCAACTGGAGGAAACTAAATAATAGTTTCTTTGATTTCAAATATTGGTTTCAAATGCTACTGATTTCAAATATTATTTTGAGATGTTGGAATGTTAACTTAGACACGTTTTTTGAATAAAATTTAATGTAAATAAATTATTGTTCAGGTTTTGGTTTGCGTATAATCCACTATTTAAATCTGTATTCATAAACAGTAAAAATTTAACCCATAACACATAAAAATAAAAGATTTTTATTTTATTTTATCTTATTTTTAATGATAATTTCTGGAGATGTATAAATTACTAAAAATAATTGTACCAGAAACTTACAAATCAATAATCAAAATTATATATTGGCAGAAAAATGTCAAGATTTGTAAATAGACTGAAAAGATACTGTTAAGTGATATTTATCTTAACTCTGACTCTGATTTGTAGAATGGAGATAGGACTATCATTTAGTTTTTGTTGATAGATTTTTTTTATCTGAAGAGAAATACCATCATAATACCCACCATGTACCATACAAAGATTATGTAAAGTTTAATGAGAGTACAGGTAAATATTTGTAATGCTTTGAAGGAAGATCCATTATTAACCTAAAATCTTTTCCTTGTGGCTTGAACATGCACATAATCTTATGAAAATTATAAACTTTATTTTTAGGTTTATTATATCTATTTTTAAATGCTATATTTTTTAAAATATAAGAACAAAAAAGCAGGTTCTTGTAAAAGGTGTAGCTATCAGCACTTCTTATAGGATAATATCAGGATAGAGGATTTATTAGCACAAAAGCTATGGCTAATATAACAGTATTTCCAAGGTATACAAGATAGATTATCATAATGTGGATATTGGCTTAATAAAACGATTTAAGAAAAACCCATGCTATGTATCAGAGATTTTCATTTTTTTTCACTCTTTTTTCTTTCTTTTTTATTTTTGAGAGATTTTTGCTATAGTGTGCATATGCTCGCCAGAAAGACGGAGAGAGACAGAGAGGCAGAAAGCCTGAAATCACCCCCATGGGGAGAGATGGCCATGCTGCAATCCTTTCTCCTCCATTCTCTTCTTGGGATTTTGGGCATGCACATACATGCACCTGGCCTGAGTTTTAAGACCCTGGGTCCAGGACTCAAACTGTAGTTGACTACATCCCTTCTCCTCCATTCTCCTCTCGGGATCTTGGGCACGTATACACACGCGGCCAGCGTGAGTTTAAGCCACCGGATCTGGGACTCAAACCACAATGGACTACATGGGTGTCCAGCGACATAGTCATTACACCAACTGCTGGTCCCTCTTTCACTCTCTTTTCTTATTCTTTCTCTTTCTTTCTTTCTTTCTTTCTTTCTTTCTTTCTTTCTTTCTTTCTTTCTTTCACTTTCACTTTTTATGTTGTTGTTGTTCCTTATTCTTTCCTTTGTTCTTTCTTTCTTTTTTATTTACCAAACACAGTGTATGTTCTACAGAAAGGAGACAAGCAGAAAGTGAGAAAGTAAACCCCACAGGGCATGGTCATGCTGCAATCATTTTTTCTTCCATTTTTCTATCTTTTTGGGATTTGGAGCACACACACACACACATTTAGGGTGTTTTTGAAACCTTTATGTCTGGGAGTTGAACTGGCCAGTAACCATATGGAAATCTAGCTATTTTTACCTCCCCAGACCACATGCTGACCTGGCTTTGAATATTTTGAATAAATTCATTGAAGATAAAATTTTGTTTTAATATTTGAACACCCATATCATGATGCTGATTAGTAAGTGATGAGATACAAGAGTTCTATCCCAGCGATCAGATAAAAGAACAGTAATCTGTACATTATATGTGTTTTCCTTCCTTTTATTTTTTTGTTTTCCAACTTATGCATGTAAAATTTCAAAAAAAATATAGAACTGCTCTAGAATCTACACGCTATAGGTGATATTATTGTTGATTGACAACCTAATTCTTTGCTTTCCCTTAGTAAAGGAGAATTAGTGTTGCACTCATATTGACAGGTATATGGATTTTTTCCCAATGTTCAATAAGAAAGTTGGCTACACAGGAGAAATTTTAGCTATTGGACAGTGAAAGTCAAAGTTTTAGATTCTTTTTATTTTAATATTGAAAGATCTTGAGAGACATCTTATTTCAATGGCAGGACAAAGTCAACTCAATGAGTGTTTCATTACATATTTTCCATGACTATTTTTACACAGTACTACAAAAATGGCATTGCAATTAATAATGACAGAATATGTGTTTCTATATATCTTTTACCTTCATTCGTATAAGACTTATTTCTTCCTTTCCTCTTACATAAATATTCTCCTTAAACACTTGAAAATTACACTTTAACACTCTGTTCTAGGTACACCTACTGACTTATTTTAAATCTTTAATTTCCTACATAAATATAGAACGTTTTGATACTTTTTCCAGTTTTATTTTAGTCATGCCGGAACTCATGTGCTAAGTAAAGTTGCCTTTATCATGAAGCACCATGAATGGTAAAATGATAAATGAATCTTCCAGACAGTTCTTTTTTTGTATAATGGGGCTATTTTTAAAAGAGAGATTTCATATTTATAAAATGTTTTAAAAGAGATTTAAAGGTAAATGTTTTCAAATAACCATGCAAAATATTATTAGATATTATGGGTAACTTGAAAACATTTAAATTTAGTGGGCAGTGAATTAAAATATCTTTAAAAATTAAAAGAAGATATAGATATGGACATAAAACTTACCAAACACTTCTCATTTGGGGGGCAGCAGGTGGTGTGGAGGCTAAGGTGCTAGATCCTGCATGATCAAATCCGAGTCCTGGACCTAGTAGCTTGAAAATCATGCCAGGTACATGTGCATGTGTGCCCCAAAATCCTGAGAAAAGAATGGAGGAGAAAAGACTGTGGCATGGCCACCCTCCTGGTGGATGGGTTCTCACTTTCTCTGTGCCTCTGTGGCAAGCACACATACCCTAGTAAAAACTAGAAAAAAAAAGTCTAAAGTTTTAAATAAAATTTTCATGTTATGTTTATTTTCACTAAGTCATGTCTATTTCAAATTAAATACAGGAAGATTTTTCTTGCATATATTAATGTACCATTAAGCTAATTTATATTTTGACATATTATTATTTTTTTTTTTTTGGAGAGGTTTTTTCGCTATAGGGCGCGTGTGCTCGCCAGACAGACAGAGAGAGACATAGAAACAGAAAGAGAGAAATCACCCCCCAGGGGGGATGGTCATGCTGCAATCCCTTCTCCTCCATTCTCCTCTCGGGATCTTGGGCACGCACGCACACGCGCCCAGCGTGAGTTTTAAGCCACCGGGTCTGGGATGTGAACCGCGGTCGACTACGTGGGAGTCCAGAGACATAGCCATTACGCTAACTGCTGGTTCCCATTCACATATATTTGAAGTGAAAAAAAATCTACCTGATTTTTACAAATTCAATTTTATTTTGTATTTTTACATATTCATGAATCAAAATATGTAAAAATGTGTATGAGGAAGGAGGTAGTGATGTGAATAGGTTTGAGGCATTTTCATGGTATCATGTATATATTTGTCTAACTGCAGCATGAAAGCATTTGAGGTATTTAACAAATACTTTGTACCTTCTTTTCCAGTACTAAAAATGGTTAACATTGTTGAAAATAGAATGATTATTTACTAGGTCACAAAGAACACAGACTTAGGAATCAAACCAACAGCCAAGTCCAGAAAATAAATTACTCATATATGTCTTTCTCCTCATTTCTTTCTCATGTCTCCTGAGAATGCAGATGTAATGGGTGGAGCTGTTGCAATCAAGTTGTAACATAGTGTTGAAACTATATTTTAATAATGATAGAGTGATAAAGTAGGGCTTTTCTGTAAAGAAGTATTTTTAAACATCAGAAAATTGAGCAATTTATACTAATCCCAGTGCCATCGAAGCATAGCTTTCTCCTCTTTTAATGGCATTTTGGGTGTGCCACACATGGTGATGGCCAGCTCCTTACCAACAAGTCTTACTAAGGTAAAAATGTGCCCATCAATGACCTTTAATTAAAATACATATGACGTCTATATAGATTTCTCATCTATCATTCTTAAATATGAATGAAAACTAAAGACTGCAAAATTCTGGAAAAACTTCAATGCATAAGTTTAAGATTAAAAAATGAACAAAGAAGTAAAACAAAAAGAGAAAACTATTTCTGAGAGAAACACTTTTGTCTATGCAGCAAATTATAACCTAAAAAACTGCTTAATATCCTCAGAGAGATTGGAAGAGATTTTGACTACCTGTGAAGAGAATGTTATAAATAACTATCTGGCAGAGAATTTTAGAAAGCTCTTTGAAGTTATAAAGAAGTTTTGAATGAGAGCCAACAGTCATGGAAAAAATGAAAAGAAGGAAAGATTGTATGAAAGTTTAATTTAAGTTATCAGATATGCAAATAATAAAAATTCCGAAGAAAGGAAATAGGGTAAAAGAAGAAGAAATGCTTAAATTAATACAAGGGGTTTTCAAATAGTTCATTGAATATATTATAAATAAGCTATGCATTGAATTTCAAAAATTTTACTCCAAAGTGAACTTATATTTTAATTTCTTCTTCCACAAATTTTTGAAGTTCCCTCATAAAAGAAGAAAGTAGCCCACAGACTGAAACTTTTTGTTTAAGGAACCCAAGAACCTATAAGGAAGATAAGCAAATAGAGGTATGCCTAATAAATCATAGAACTTAGGGTACCAAGAAAGCAGAGGTGATTTTAAATGACTTTAGTAAAACACACAGGGAAACCACAATAACGAAAAGATTCACACTACTATTATTTTCATCAACAAGAATATGCATTAGAAGATAATTGAGCAAGTTCCTCAATGTCCTGAGATTAAAATCATTTTGAGCTGGGGTCTAGCAGGTGGTGTGAGGGTTAAGGCGCTGGACTCCCACATGTCCTGGACCTGGTGGCTTGCTTTCTCACTTTCCTTTTCTCTGTCTCTCTCTCTCTTTCACAATCTGACCCTCTTTGGTCAAATTTAAATAAAAAAATAAAGTTAAATGAAATAATTCTTTAAAAAAAGATTGTGAGACAAGAAGCTTATTCCCAGGCAAATCATCATAATCATGAAATCAAAAACAGTTAAAGGTAGGCCAGATAAAAGTTTTATTTTTCTAGAATATTTCTGAAAATTTTGCTCAAGGATGCACCTTAGAAAAATTAGCTTGAAAATCAAGAATAGTAGACATAAAACAAATCTTCATTTAAAGCTTCCATATAATTCTGCATTTATTGTATAAATGAACTAGGATGTAAACTCTTTTCAAGTTTTTCTACAGATTTTTCTTTCAGTAAAGTAAGGAATTTTCAAAAGCCTGTGTTGCATTAACACCAAACTAGCATGTATTTTAATCAAAAACATACTTGGTGTGTCAGAATTTTGTCTTGAATCAATTTATGTTTGGCCAAGGCATTAGAAACACTGTGAATTATAAAGACTAAGATAGAGAGATCAGCAGATGGCAGAATGGCTAGGTTGCTGGATTCTGATGTAGTCTACTGTGGTTCAAGTCCTTGAGACCCAGTGGCTTAAACCTTATGCGGGTTGCATGCATTTCCAAGATCCTGAGAGCAGAAAGGAGGAGAAGAGATTGAGGCATGACAGTACCCCCTGGGAGGTGATGTTTTACTTTCTGTCTCTCTAGTGAGTGCATGCACCCTATAGCAAAAATCTCTCTCTCAAAAAAAAAATAAATAAATAAATAAAAATAAAATATTGAAATTAGGGGTTTGAAAATTGATGAGGTTTTTGAAGAGTTTTTTTTTTTTTTCACACCCCCCCCCCCCAGGGTGTGTGTGCTCACAAGAAAGACAGAGAAACAGAAAGCGAAAAATCACCCCCCTCCCCCATGTGGGATGGCCATGCCGCTATCCCTGCTCTATTCTCCTCCCAGGATTTTGAGCACACATGCCTGGTGTGAATTTTAAGCCACTACTTCCAGGACTCGAACTGCCGTCAACTATGTAACAATCTAGCAATGAAACCATTATGCCATTCACTGGCCCCAAGCCAGTGAGCTCATCCACGAAGGACAAATGCTAGGATACAGACTCCACAGTGAGCTGTTGAGGGCAGAGACGTCTTGGTGATTCAAAGGAATAACAAGCCTTTGGTTTTCTCCTAAGTTCCTACCAATGCCATGGTGGTCCAGCCTTAAAATCAAGAAGCATAATAATCAAATAGCTTAGTGTCAATAATTGGGATGTTTTTAAAATGTATATTGTTGGTTATGAGAAGTGAACTATTCTTAATAGCACTTAACCATTTTTTAAGAGACATTTTTGCTATAGAGCATGTGTGCTTGCTGGAGAGACAGAGATAGAAACAGAAAGTGAGAAATCACCCTCCGAGGGGGATGGCCACACTGCAATCTCTTCTCATCAATTCTCCTCTAGGGACATGGGCATATGTGCACATGTGCCCAGCGTGAGCTTTTTTTTTTTTTTTTTTTGAGAGATCTTTGTTATAGATCATGTGCACTCACCAAAGAGATAGAAACAGAGAGAAAGAAAGTGAGAAATCATCCCCCAGGAAGGATGGCCACATGGCAATCCTTTCTCCTCCATTGTCTTCTCCATATTTTGAGCATGTAGACACATGTGCCCAGTGTGAGTTTTAAGCCAATGGGTCTGGGACTCAAACTGTAGTCGACTATGTGGGAGTCCAACAACGTAACTGCTACACTATCTGCTGGTCCCAATCCAGCATGAGTTTTTAAACTGCCAGATCTGGAATTCGAACCACGGTCAACTACTTGTGAATCCAGCAATGTATCCATTATGCCATTCGGTGGTACCATTATTTAAGCATTTTTTTAAACTCTTGTGACATTATTATAAAGCTGTTTATCTGTAACTATATTTTAAAATTACTCTTTTCCTAGGCAGTTACCACACTTAATTTGCTCAATGTTTTGTTGACCAGTTTAAAGTCAGTAGGGCAAAGTCTTGAAATCAATTAGCACATTCTAAGTATCTATTATGAGCCAAGCTCCATAGGAGGCACTACACATTATATGAAATAAATTAAGCATGGCTGGCCTCTGAGAATTTAGCCTACTAGACAAAATTAGGTATGAGTAGCATTATAGTATATTATAGTATAAAATAAGCTGTAATATGCCACAGAACCATTAGAATCTTACACCATCCTAATAAATAACTTTTTGTTTATGAGCCTGTTGTTTCTGAGTTCTGAAAATAGGAGTGTTAATGATAGAATTTATTTAATTCATTCATTTATTTAAACTCAAATATCAATTTGTGGACATTTTCATCAAACTAACAAATAAACAAATGAATTAATAGAGAAACACGTCCAAAGTATAGTGCTCCTGAGTGGCAGTATTAAAAAGTGATATTTTCAAAGAGGGTGGTAGTATTGGCAAATCAATAATAACTTTTATAGCAAAGTACATTCAACAGTCCACTTACTGTGTTCATACTGAGACTGAGAGAAAGAGAGGGAGGAAAGAGATATGGAGAGAGAGAGAAGAGCACCTTCTACATGGTATGGTCATGCCATGATTCCCTTCCTTTAGCTCTTCAGCCCATCAGATATTGGACATTCAATTTTCATGTTTTCAGACTGACCAGGCTGGAAGCTCAGAAAATTGTCATCATGTAGGATCTGGCTTCTCTTGAGCAGCACATTATCACTGAAGAGTCAATTCAAACCTGGACTGGTCTTTTAATTTAAATTAATTTAATATTCTTGGTCTTCAAATAAAGTCAAGAATATTAAGTGGAATATCCAACTAACAGTAGGATAATAATTGTTCTCTCTAATACAGTGATTGACATTAATATTTTAATGCAAGTTATATTAACAGGAGATCTATTTAGACTATTTACAAAAAAAGATTACTTATGTAATAGTTTGTACATATCCCACATTATATGCCATTGAAATCTTTCATCTTTTTCCACTAAATTGCATCTTTTCTGTATGATATTTTTTTGTGGGAAGACAGGATCTTGCTATCATGATCGTCCTGCCTCAGCCTCCCACCCAGGACTAAAGACTCATGCCTGGAACCCTTTTCCTCAAGAAGACGTGTCCCTCTGCTGCCCAGGCCATCATCAAGCTCATGGGTCTCAGCTTACTCTAGTTGCCGGGATTACTGGCATATGCCACATGCCTGGCCTTTAAATTGAATGAGGACTTACACTGAGGCCTCTCATGTGTTCCCAGTTTATGGAGCACAGTGTTTTAGCAGCGGGCATCACTGCAGAGAGGCCTTTGAATGCCTTTTTATTTTCAATCATGAAGTAATTCTGTGATTACCTATGTGCTTTGAGGGGCATGAGCAGATGAACCTCTCAACTTTAGAGAATACTCTAAAGCAATTACTCTTTTAGCAATTAAATTATGTAAATCTGTGGTCAAATTACAGCTTTAATCATCCTTCTTGGTCTGTACGCTACTTTAATTTATCTATCCTAAAAAAGTTACATATGATTACTTGATAACATTAACAGAATAATTTTGTAAGCCACTGTGAAGAATATGGGGGAAAATTACATTTTTGAAACAAAGGTACATGTTTGAGATTTCTAAGGGAACAAACTAAATAATTCAAAGCAATAAAAACAATAGCAAAAAAGAAAGTTTGATTTTAAAAACAAAATTTTACCAAAAGTGTCAAAATATAATTCTATGTACTATATTCTGTGATTTGATTGAAACAGAATGGATTTAAGCTTTAATAAATGTAATGTTAGAGTTAAGTTAAAAATGTTATGTGTAGAAATAATTTATTAGAAATATTTTTATTTTTTAAATGTTTTGTTGATTTATGTTTTAGAAGTTTTTATCTTAGGGCATGTGTGCTCATCAGAGAGAAAGAGAGAGAGAGAGAGAGAGAGAGAGAGAGAGAGAGAGAGATACAATAAGAGGGAAAATTAGAATCATCCTCCTTAGGGGGGATGGTAATATCATAATTCCTTCTTATCCATTCCCTTCCCCGGGTCCTTGGGCACAATGTACAAGTGATCAGCATGATTTTCAAGACACCAGCTCTGGGACTCAAATTGCGCTTGGCCATGTGGGAGTCTAGTAATATAATCATCATGCCATTTCAGGTCCCTGTTAGAAATATTTTAAAATTTCTTACAATTTTATAATATTTTCCTTTGTCTTTTAGAATATATGGACATTATTTTGATGCATAGAGAAAACACATTTTTTAACTGCATACTTTTTTGTTATTATTATTTATACATTCAATTGCTATACATCATTTAGATGTTAAAGAGACTTTATCCAGCATGCTGCACATCTCAGTCCAGTTGAGAATACTATAAACATCCTCATCAACAGATAATAAACTATATCTGTATTCCACAAGTATCTTATCTCTCCATTTTTCCCCCTAATTTCCTTTCCTGCATTCTTCCCCTCCCACTCTCTCATTCCACTTTGTCTCTAGTGTCCATAAAAATTTTTAATGCTTTTATGTTCTCTAGTCTTTCTGTCTCTACCATAAAGTGTGGACAGTTTGTGTATGTTAAGTGGAGACATATGATGTCTCTTTTTCATAGCCTGACTTACTTCACTCAGCAACAAATCTTCCGTATTCGTCCACTTCCTAATCAAATTCCAGGGATTTTTTTTTTATGTCTGATAATATTGCACGGAGTATATGTGCCACACTTTTTCAATCCATTCATCCATTTGTGGACATCTGAGTTGGTTCTAGGTCTTAGCAATCATGAATAGTGCTGTAGTAAATATAGTGTCCAAGCATTTTTCCAACTGAGCTTCTCCTGTCCTTTGGGTAGTTACCCAGAAGTGGAATTGCTGGATCATATGGTAGTTCCACTTGATGATCTTCGAAGATTCTACATATTGTTCTTCATAGTGGCTGGACCAATTTACATTCCCACCAACAATGTAGGAGTGTTACCCTTTCACCACATCCCTGCTAGAACTTACCATTTTTCTTTTTTTAATCCACCATTCTGACTGGAGTTTGGTATTTCATTGTGATTTTGATCTGCATCTCCTTTATAATGAGGGATGCTGGGCATTTTTTTTATATGCTTTTTGACTGTTCGTATGTCTTCCTTAGAGAGTTGTTTATTCAGCTCATTTTCCCATCTTTTAATTGGGTTAATCATTTTCTTCTAGGTAAGCCACTTGAGTTCTCTGTATTTTCTGGTTATCAGTCCCTTATCTGAGGTACAATTAACAAAAATTCTCTCCCATTCTGAGAGTTGTTAATTCACACTAATTACAGTGTCCTTTGCTGTGCGGAAACTTCTTAATCTGATTTTAACCCATTTGTCTATTTTGGGGATTATTGTCTGTGCTTTGGGGATCTTGTTTAAGAAGACTTTGCCTACACGAATGTCTCCCAGTTTTCCCAGTGTTTTCCACCAGTAGTTTTATCGTTTGCGGTCTTAGGTTTAGGTCCACTTTGAGTTGATTTTTGTTAATGGTGACAGATACAGGTTCAGATTCATCTTTCAGCAGGTGGATACCCAGTTTTTCCAGCACTATTTGCTAAAGATGTTTTCATTTTCCCACTGGATTGGCTGGTACCCTTTGTCAAAGATCAGTTGGCTGTATATTTTGGGGTTTATTTCTTTACTCTGTTCCATTGGTCCTCATGTATGTTTTTGTGTCAATACCATACTGTTTTGATTATCACAGATTTGTATTCATATATTTATATATTTTTATATTTATTTTTATATTTGGGGGTCAGAAAGTGAAATGCACCCACTCCATTCTTCTTGTGTATGATCGCTTTGGCAATATGGTGTCTTTTATGATTCCAGATGAATTCTATGATTGTCTTTTCTAGATCTGTGAAGAATATCTCTTACAATTTTATATGCAAAATTAAATATGTAAAATTAAATATGATTGCATTAAATATGTAGATTAATTTGGGTATGATGGCCATTTTGATTAAATCTGCCAATCCAGGAACATGAGATGTCCTTCCACTTTTTTGTACACTTTTTGATTTCCTTTTTAAGGTTTACATAGTTTTCCTTATAGAGGTTTTTGAATTCCTTGGTTAGATTTATTCCTAGGTATTATATACTTCTTGTGGCTAGAGTAAATAGGATTACATTCCTCAGTTTTGTCTCTGTCTGCTTGTTGTTTGTTTATAGAAATGCTATAGATTTTTGTAGGTGAATTTTGTATCTTGCCACTTTACTGTATGCATTTATTACTTTGAGGAGTTTTTTCATGGATACTATTGGATCTTCTATGTATATAATCATGTCATCTGTAAACAGAGATAATTTTAGCTCTTCCTTCCCTATTGGAATGCCTTTTATTTCCTTCTCTTGTCTGATCTCATTGGCTAAGACTTCCAATTGAATTTGAATAGGAGTGGAGAAAGTGGGCAGCCTTTTCTTGTACCAGTTTTTAGTGGTAAAGCTTTCAGCTTTTTATCACTCAGCGTAATGTTAGCTATAGTTTTTCCATTGATAGCTTTTATTATGCTGAGACACCATCTTTATGTGCCAATTTTTCTGAAAGTCTTATCCTAAAGGAACGTTGTATTTTGTCAAATGCTTTATCCACATCAATTGAGATGATAATGTAGCTTTTATCTTTCTGTTGTTAATATGGTGTATTACATTTATGGATTTTGCGTATGTTGAACCACCTTGCCTACCTGGAATAAAGCCTACTTGGTCTTGATGAGCCACCTCTTTTTATATGCAATTGAATATGGTTAGCAAGTATCTTGTTGAGAATTTTTATGTCTATATTAATCAGAGATATAGGTCATAGTTTTCCTTTTTTTTCTATCCTTATCCATTTTGGGAATAAATGGAAGGTAATGGAAGCTTCATAGAATGAAAGGGATCCTCCCTTTTGGATCTCTAGAGACAGGGTATGTAGAGTGGGGGCTACCTCTTCTTTAAAAGTTTTGTAAAATTTAGCAGTGGAACCATCGGGACCTGGACTTTTCTTTGTTGGGAGGTTATTTATTACTGATTCAATCTCATTGCTTGTTATAGGTCTATTCAGGCTTTCAATGTCCCCTTGTGTCAATCTTGGTAGATTATATGTGTCCAGGAATTTGTCCATCTCATCCAGGTGTTTTTCTTTGTTGGCTTATAGTTTGTCATAGTATCCTCTAATTTTATTTTGCATTCCTATTATGTCTGTTGTAATGCTGCCTGATTCATTGTGAATATGACGTATGTGGTTTCCTTCTCTGTTCTTCTTAATTAGTCTAGCTATTGGTATATCAATTTTGTTTATCTTTTCAAAGAACAAGCTTTTGCTTTGATTTATTTCCTGTATAGTTCGTTTATTTTCTATTTCATCTATGTCTGCTTAAATCTTTCTTATTTCTTTTCTCCTGGCAGTTTTTGGCATTTTTTTTTTTTTTTTGTTGTTGTTGTTTTTCCAATTCCCTGAGGCATGATGTTAGGTTGTCCTTCAGCCACCTTTCCATCTTTTTTCTTGTGCACACTAATTGCTATGAATTTCCCTCTTATGACTGCTTTTGCAGTGTCCCATAAAGTATGGAAACTTGTGTACTCCTTATCATTTCTTTCCATGAATCTTTTAATTTCAGTCTTCATCTCTTCAGTAATAATGAAGTAATTTCGAAGTCGTTTATTTAGTTTCCATGTATTTGTATATTTTCATGGGTTTGAAGCTTTTTAAACCAGCTTCAACTGGTCTAAACCAGTCAGAAGCTGTTTGACCCATTCAGAACCGGTCTAAACCAGTCATAAACTTTTTAAACAGTTTCAACAAATCAGAACATGCCTGAACTGGTCTGAACCAGTCTAAACTAGTCAGAACTTTTTGAAACAGTCAACCACATGGGTGTAACACATTTAGAATGAAGTTTTAAAACATTTTCAATTTACCTATAATAAAATAACTGAATAACAATAAAAACTTCTGTGCTGGCTATTTGGGGAGTAAAATAATGTTTACCATTTTTTCTACTTATCCAAATAAATGTAGTAAATCTGTTTAAAAAGTAATGCTCACCGATGTTTTAAGCACAACAGCATTTCCATGAGTATTCTAGGCACATAAGGAGAATCCAGGCACATAAAATACAAATTTCATCACTTTTCTAAATTGATGCTATATCATAGTGTATGCAAGTACAAAATATGAGTACAAATGTTAATATTTTTCTATCTCAACAGATTTTTTTCAACAGATTTTTAATATTTATTGAAGAATACAAACATCTTTTACATTTATTCTATTAAGAGAAAATAAAAAAATATCTTATAAAAGAGAAATTATTTGAGACATAGAGAAACTAAAAAAAGCATTAATTAACAGATAGAAAGCATCAGAAATATACTATCCTTATCCTTTATACTTTGAAAATAAAAGAATTAAAGATTCATGTGGGCTATCAAAGTCTAATCCTTTAAAAATTTCTCTATCTCATATTTGTTATGCTTTTCCCTGTGGAAAGACTGAAAAATAATGCAAAAGAGCAATTTACCAGGTTAAAGGAATTAGAATGATAGGGTCTGAGAACTTAAAAGACAAATCAATGGACAGAATCATTTCACATCCTTTGATTAATTTGTTCTGAACCCAGCTGCTCTTTGTTCCTGGCTCAATTTTCTCAGAATTTTTCCACTGGGAGAATGCTGCTTATTAATAAAATTTAACTTGCACATAAACAGAAAATCAACATGCCTCCAAAAATGATCTGCTACAAAGCAGTGTATGAAATTGTTTTTGGATAGTAGCATCCTTAACTCTAGTAATACAAATATACTTTTAGCTCTCAAATTACCAACTAACATTGACTATCCATTTGTATCCTTAGGAATATCTTTTCCCTAATGGGTGAACTTTTTTTGTTGAATAGTTAATGAGCCTAAAACAAACACAGATGAAGAGCAAAATTCATACTCTCTAAGAGTTTGTAGGAAAGTAGACAAATAGTAATTAAATCAAAGCATGATAAAAGTGGATATAGAGTAGGTGTTAGCCAACAATTTCGCCATAAGTCAAATCTGGCCTATTGAAGATTTTTTGTATAGCCCTTGGGCTTGGAATGACTTTTTTATACTTTTAAATATTTAAAACATATTGAAAAGAAAAATAGAATTTTGTAACAGATGAAAAGTACATAAAATTTAAATTTTACTCAATAGGTACATTAAAAAAAAATCACTAAAGGACAAATGCACTCCCCAGAGAAAGACAAAAGGAGAGAGAAAGAAAAGGAAAGTGAGAAACCAAGCCAACAGGTTTTGGACTCAAACTACAGTTGGTCATGTGGGAATCCAACACCTTAGATACCATACCACTTACGGGCCCAATAAGTATATTTTTATTTATTGAACATTGCCACATACATTTATTGTTTATTATATTATCTTCCTGATTTTTAAGTTATGACAATCAAGTTGAGTGGTTGAGCAATTAATTTATAATAGACTACTGGCCAACACACCTAAAATATTTATTGCTAGACATTTGCAGAAAAATGTTACTTGACTTCTTGGCTAGAGAAGCATAAAAAAATAGAGAGTTAATTTACAGCAATTCTGCAGAGCTGTGAAAATAACAGAATGCAATGGTGATGTCAGCAAGATGACAGAAAAGAAATCCCCAAAACTTCCTTCTTAAGAGAGTCACTGATTCAACAATATATGGACCGATTCCCTTCTTTCACAAGTCCAGAAATCAGTTAAAAGGCTTCTATAACCCACATGAGAGGGAAACTAGCCTCATCCAAAGTTTGCAAAACAATTTATATCATTTTTTTTCTGCCATTGTCCCTACTCCTGGCATCACATGAGAAAATTGGGAGGAAACTTCCAACTTTTGCTTTCAATTGGGTAGGGTGGGAAAAGACTGGACCATTCATTTAATATTCTGACTTTTTGGGGATAGGAGTGCTCAAGAGACTGGTTTCTCTCTTGCCTGAATCTAAAGATTATTAAGAAAGTGTATCAGGTAGGGACTACTGAAAACAAAAGGCAATGGCTTGGATTTGCATGTTGCTACTTGCCACAGTCCCTCCCCCTGGTTTGGTGTGTCATAATTGGGACAAATTTTACAACTATCAATCAAACCTCCAAGGAAGAAAAAAAGACTTAAACATATGTTGAATATTCAGACTGTGCAGGGAATTGTTTGCCTAAATCTGAATGCTGGCAAAAAGGGCACCAGGTTGGGAACCACTTAAATCTAGGGTGACAGTTTAGACTAGCATGTACTCCCTCATTACTGTCCCTTCTCCCAGCTCAGTGCAGAATGATCAAATGAAAAATCCCAACTATCAGTTTTTCCTTAGGTAGTAAAAGAGTCAGAACATCCATTCAAAATTCTAGCCTTTCAAGCGACTTTCTAAGGGACCATTTTATGTTTTGCTTGTCTCAGAGTGTTGATGAGACCCAGCGTACTCCAGATTTGGCTTTTGAAAACAAAAGAGCTGTACAGCTTGTTGCTGTACTGGAAGACCTACGGTACAGCAAACAGGGGTCAATATAGCTTAGCAAACTCTTCCTCAGCAGAGAAAGGGACAAATGGAGTATATGTCTAAAAGTCTAGCTTTTCAGGGGTTTGCCAAAGGGTTTCTGTCTTGCCAACTTGGAATGCTAATAGGACCTGGCATATTCTACAAGCCTGGGGGCTTCTGAAGACAAAAGAGCTGGATGACTTTCTACAGTTCCAGATAATCTGCAGTACTACAGGCTGACAAAAAGAAAAAATAACGGATTATAAACTCTTGAAAAAAGCAGCAGACCATTCATTTATCTAATTGTCAATTAACATGCATAAGACCAGAGAAGACTCTTCCATAGAAAAGGTTTGAGAGATTCCATGACTATCTAGCTGAGCTAATTGGTGAAAATTTTTCCTGAATAAAACCAATTCTTAGAGAGGTCGTTGTTTTGTCAAATGCTTGGATCCCAACACAAAATTAGAAGACACATGAAGAAACAGAGAAACACATGGGAACTGCAGAAACTTTGTGGAAAAATTAAACTACATTTTGTGTTTATAATGGTGCAAATATTTTTTGAAACCTATGCATAGTTTGTTTATAATACTTATATTTCCATTAAATTTTGGAAGAATCCTTGACTGCCCCAAGCAAAATACCAAAATAAATCTCTTTAAACAGACTCTGAAGAAGCAGAAGCATATGAATTACCCATCAAAAAATGCATTTGTAATGTCATACAGATGCTTAGTAAGCTTAGAAAATTCATTTAAAAATAAGAATATCATTACAGACTGAATAAATTAAAAAACAAACAAATTTTGGAAGTCAGAAATATATAAAATAAATTGAAAAAATTCACTAGAACCATAAAAAGCAGACTTAATCATGCAAAGTAAAGATTCGACAAACTCAAAGAAAAAAATACATGAAATTCTACACTCAGAGGAGTAAAAAATTAATAATAATGGAAAGTAGGAAAAGCCCAGTAGATTTTTGCATACAATGGAGCAGGCAATATGCACATTCTAGAAGTTCCAAAAAGAAGAAGAAAGAGGAAAAATAATTTTAAGCTTTTTAAAATATAATGGTGGAAAACTTGCAAATCTGAAGAAATTAGGATTCAGGAAGTCCAATAAATTTCTACTCAAATGAGCCCAATAAGTTCCACACCAGGACAATAAAATTGTTAAAAGTCAAAGATGAAAAGACACTTTTGTGGACTAACAGGTGAAGTAGTAGTTAAAGTATTGGACTCTCACATGGCCAACCGTCATTCAATCCCAGACCCAGCTGCTTGAAAATCATGCCAGGCGTGTGTCCATGCATATCCAAAATCCCAAGAAGAGAATGGAGAAGAGATTGCATTACCATGGTGGGTGATTTCTCACTTTTTCTCTCACTGTTTCTCTTTCTTTTTTTGTTTTGTTTTGTTTGTTTTGTTTTTGAGAGTTTTTCACTATAGGGTGCGTGCGCTCACCAGACAGACAGAGACATAGAGATGGAAAGCGAGAAATCACCCCCCAGAGGGGATGGTCATACCACAATCCCTTCTCCTCCATTCTCCTCTCGGGATCTTGGGCACGCATGCACACACGCCTGGCGTGAGTTTTAAGCCACTGGGTCCGGGACACGAACCATGGTCGACTACGTGGGAGTCCAGCGACATAGCCACTATGCTAACTGCTGGTTCCTGTCACTGTTTCTCTATATATCTTTCTAGTAAGTGCATGTACCCTATGACAAAAAAAACCTTTAAAAAAATTTTGAAAGAAACATGAAAAAGGAACTCATTACATACAATAGGGATAACATGAGGCTATCAGTGAATTTCTCATCAGAAACCTCTGAGCCTAAAAGGTTGATATAATCAAAATACAACAAGGGGGAAAAATGTATTAAATTTCCTCATGGGAAATGCTAAAGGAACTCCTTCAAATAGAAGCAAAAGAATGTTAGATAATAACACAAAATATGTGAAAGTATAAAAGGTAAAAATATTTACAAATACAGAATACTGTAATATTATAATGATAGTATATTAATTATTTTTAATAGTAGTAAAGTAGTTAAAAATGATAGTATAAAATATGTTAACAGAAATTCAATATAAAAAGTATAATTGGTGATATCAATAACATGTAATATGTGATTGGAGGAAGTAAAGAAGAGTTTCGGGATGAGATTAAAGTTCAATTGCTATCAACTTAAAATGGATTATTATTACTTTAAAATGTTTTATGTAACCCTAGAGGTAACTACGGAAAAAGTACCTACAGAAGTTACACAAAAGAATATGACAAAAGAATCAAGATAGTTATAACCAAAAAAAAAAAAAAATCAAAATATGTATGAAAGACAATAAAAGAAAATAGGAGGGACAAAAATGCTGCAAGACAAAATCCAATTAACAGAATGACAGTTGAAAATCCTTCACAATCACTAATTACTTTAAATGCATTTAAATGTAAATAGATTAAACTCCTTAATTAATATTGTTGGACTGGCTGAATGTATATACTTTTTTTTTTAAGGTTTTGGCCATAGGGCATATGCACTTACGAGACAGAGAGAGAGAGAGAGAGAGAGAGAGAGAGAGAGACAGAGGGAAAGTGAAAAATCACCCCCTGGGGGGATGGTCCTGCTGCAATCCTTTCTCTATTCTTTTCTTGGTATTTTGGGCATGCATACACACGTCTGGCATTATTTTTTTTTTTTTTTTTTTTGGAGAGTTTTTCGCTATAGGGCGTGTGCGCTCGCCAGACAGACAGAGAGAGACATAGAGACAGAAAGCGAGAAATCACCCCCCAGGGGGGATGGTCACGCCGCAATCCCTTCTCCTCCATTCTCCTCTCGGGATCCTGGGCACGTACGCACACGCGCCCGGCGTGAGTTGTAAGCCACCGGGTCCGAGACGCGAACCGCGGCCGACTACGTGGGAGTCCAGCGACATAGCCATTACACTAACTGCTGGTTCCCACGTCTGGCATTATTTTCAAGTCACTGGGTCCAGGACTTGAACTGCAGTGGGCCATATGGGAGTCCACTTCCTTAATCACTATGCCAGCTGCTGGCCCCAAATGTATATATTTTAAAAATGAAGTCAGCTGTGGTGGGGCAATACTGACACAGCACTCCAATGCTAAAGCAATTTGGAAAAGTCACCTTCTGAGATCTCTCTATACATACTGGGTCAAGCATGTATGCCCATGATCCTGTCTGGCTAGGTATGTGAATGGTTACAGTGCAAAGACCTTGTTGGGGGCATTTTTTTTTTCTTTCTCTCTCTCTTGCTCTCACTCTAACTCTCACTCTCATCCCTTTCTTTCTCTCTGTATCACAGAAGAAATAAATTAGTTAATTTTAAAAAAATGGTTAGAAAGTGGTTTGGCAATAAAACAATATTCTGTGAGGCTGAACTACATGAGAATGTTCTGCATCTGTGTCCAGAAACATTCCTGAACATTACAGGCACATTCATGACTATGATCTGAAGCTGGCTCAGATTGGGGGTAGACCATGATGTCAAAAACTTGTTCAGGGTACCGTCTCTCTCTGTCTCTGTCTCTGTCTTTCTCTCTGTCTTACTCATGAAGAAAAGAAACTTTTATGCAAATAAGATTATATGTTATCTATAAAAGAATCACTTCAGATTTAAGGACACATGGGGACCAAAAGTGGACAGAATGGAAATAATGTTATTACACAAATAGTGAACTAAAAAAAAGCAGGGCTTTTTTCTAAGACCATACTTAGACAAAATCTAAAGTAAAAATTGTCAGGAGAGACAAAAGTATATAATAATAAAAGTGTCAATTCAGAATAAATACTTAATAATTGTAAGTATATATGAACTCAAACATATAAAGCCAACATTCACAGAACTGAGGGAAGAAATAGCAATATAATAATAATATATTTCAATATCCCACTTTCAATAATGAATAGAGCATTCAACCAAGAGGCAATAAGAAACAAAGGTCCTGAAAAGCACTATAGGCCAAATAGACCTAGCAAACATATACACAACATTCTATCCAATATGGGGGATTTTTCTTCAATATACATGGAACACTGTTAAGTATAGAGTACATGTTAGGTTGAAAACAAGTCTTAACAATTTTAAGAAGATTGGAATCATAACAAACCTCTTCTCTGACTGCAATGGGATAAAACTAGAAATTAATAGCCAATAGAAAATTGGGAAGTTCACAAATATGTGTACACTAAAATACATACTCTTGAACAACTAATGAATCAATAAAAAAGTCAATTGGAAATTGGAAAAAAATCTTGATAAATGATTGTGAAAACACAACATACCCAAATTATAGTATGCACCAAAAGCTGTACTAAGAGGGAATTTTATAGCAGTAAAATACTTGTATTAAAAAGAAAAAAAAAAAAAGTCTCAAAATTCTCTAAATTTACATTTCAGGGAACTGAAACAAAATAAATAAATAAAAAAAGAAGGTAGCAGAAGGAAGGAAATAATAATAAATAGAATAGAAATAATTAAAATAGAGAATAGAAAAAAAGAAAAAAAATAAAGATATTTTTTAAATGAGATGAACAAAAATTAGTAACTCATTAGTTGGACTAAGGAAAAAAAAAGAAAGATGTAAATAAATAAAGTAGGAAATGACAGGGGATATTACAATGAATGTTATAGAAATAGAAAGAATTAGAGGAGGAGCCAGCAGTTAGTGTGATTGTTAAGGTGCTGAACTCCCACATGGATGACTGTGGTTTGAGTCCCAGACCTAGTGACTTGAAAGTCACAATGGGCACATGTGCATGCTTGTACAAAATCCCAGAAGGAGCATGGATTGTGGCATGGCCATCCCCCTTGGGAGGATGATTTCTCACTTTATTCCTCAGTATCTTTTTCTGGAACGTGCGTGTTACCTTATGTCAAAAATAATGAACAGTAACACTAATAAACAGGATAACAAAGAGAAAATGGCAATGCATTTAAACCCATCAAGACTGATTCATAAAGCCATATAACATATCCGCAGGGCATTAATTAGTAATAAAATTGAATCAGTACTTAAAAAACCGCAGAGCAAACAACACAAATTCAAGGAATAGATAGCTTCACTGGAGGGTTCTACTAAACCCTTAAAGTGAATTAATTCAATCTTCAACCTCTTACCAAAAAAGAGTGAATAGAACAAACACTTTCAAACCAATTTTAAAAGGTTAGAAATGAACAAGCTTAACTCAAATTAAAAAAAAAAATCCAGTTATAATACAATAAATATGCAGAAATAAAATTAATCAAAGAGTCAAAAGACCTGTACACTGAAAACTATAAAAGGTTAATCAAAAATACTGAAGAAAACACAAATACAAGCAAATGCATTTCATGTTCCTGTATTGAAAATATTAATATTGTTACTATTCTATCTCCATACTGCCCAAAACAATCCATAGACTCAGTGTAATATTTATAAACATTCCAGTGGCATTTTTTTTTACTCAATAAGAGAAAAGAATCTTAAAATGTATGTAGAACTGCAAAGAAGTCAGAGTAGTCAAAAGAATCTGAAAAAGATGAATAAAGCCAGGGGCTCTAGATGTCCTTACTTCAAAACGTATCACTAAGCTGTAGTTATCAAAACAGTGGGGTATGGTTTAAAGACACAAATGGAGCAGAATAGACCCATAATTAAACACACAAAGATACAGTCCAATGATATGTGAAAAGGGTATTAAGACTATATAATGGGTTAGGATAGTCTCTTCAATAAATGACAGTAGGAAACCAGACATCTGCATGTAAAGTTAATTAATTAATTAAAATGGGACTCTTATCTTAGACCATACACCAAAAATTAACTGTCAGTGGACTAAGATTACATATAAGACATAAAACTATAATATACATAATTAAGTGGCCAACATGTTAAGTGACCAACTATGGTTCAAGTCCCATTCCTGAAGACTGACTTTCTCACTTTCTCTCTCTTTCTCACTTCTGCCAAATACTAAAATAAAAATAATAGATAAATAAAGTGAAACAAATAATTCATTGAAAAAATAAAAATGAAATTATTATATGGTCCAGCAATTCCATATTTGGACATTTAAATAGTATTTTTTTTTATAGGTTTTTGTGATAGAGTGAATGTGCTTGCCAGAAAGACAGAGAAAGACAGAAAGCAAAAAATCATCCCCTGGGGGATCTTTCAGAAGGAATCCCTTCTCCATTCTCCTCTCGGGATCTTGGGCATGCATTCACTCATGTCTGGTGTGAGTTTAAGCCACTGGGTCTGGGACTTAAACCGCGGTCGACTACATGGGAGTCCAGAGACATAGCCATTATGCCAACTACTGGCCCCTAAAATAGTATTTTGAAGAGATAATTGCACTCAATGTTTATTCCAGCACTAATCACTATAGCAAATAGGGAGCAACAACTTAAATGTTCACTTAGAGAGAAATAAATAAGCAAAATGTGATATATACATACAATTGCATATTTTCAGAATTTAATATGAAGGAAATTCTGTCATTTGATATAAAATGAATAAACCTTGGGGTTCATAGTTTTAAAAACTGAGCAGAATGGTAGATACTTCTGTAATAAACAATAGTTCATATGTTCTTCCAAAAGAAACAAAAAAACTGTCAGTCATTCTAAATTTTGAATATGGCTGACTATAATATTTTTAATGTTTCTTTCAGCACTTTTAATGACATCTTATAATTTTATTACCTTTCATCTACTGCTGAGCTCCTAAGAAACTATTAGATCTATTCCTACCTCAGAAACAAATGTACAAGTTGTTACCTGAAATTATAAAATAAAATTATTTTCCTCTTCCCAACAAAAGACATGTAACAAAGTGCCCTCTGTCCAGGATTTTCTTCTATCACGTCACCTAAGAAACCTTTCTGTGTGTCATAGACAAGTAGAAAAATATAACTTAGATAAGCATCTTCACTGATGGTCCTTTTAGAGGAAGACAAAATAAAACCATATCTCTGCTATCTTTTTTCCCATCATTACATATTTTTTTTCATGAGATATGCATGCCAATAAAATAAATACAGCAATATTATAAAATCATTTTAGTTACGAGAATTAAAGATTCCTCTATTATCAATATAATGCTATATTCATTATTACAGATTGCATGGGGTATATACCTTTTTCTTAAATAAAAAGTTATCACCAATTAAATCACCATTATAAATCTTTTTTTCTTCTCACCTTTGAGGTCTAATCATTAATATTCTGTTAACAGGGAATGTACATGCAATGTATAAGAGAAAATATATTCTTCTAGAGCATACAATTCTAAGTATGATTAATTTACATGTTTTGGAAAATTCTAAAACTCTTCCATTGTTGAGTACCTATGATCCATCTAAACTTAGCAGCATCTCTTCATGGGTGTTCTCTGAAACTCAATAAGATGAAGTTGACTCCAGGTGTCTTAAAACTGACTGAGTTTTGTTAGTTTGAGCTCTTCAGCACAAAACTAACAAGAACAGTGAGATTTGAAGAGTACCAGTGACTAAGAGAGCATCCAAGTCATCAAAGGGGAGAGACAAAAAACATAAGGGTTTTTTAAGAAAAGAAAATTTTTTTATACTGTTTGTGTTAGTTTACCACATAATAAGATGGAAATACTACTATAGATTATAAAAGAAATGGAAAGATTGGAATGTATAATAGCAGGGAGTGCAACTGTTGATACTAGAGATACTACAAGGAAGGTAATGGGGGTGGATAGTAGGGGGAGGGACGGGAATAGGAAAAAACAAACAAATAGTACCTTTAATTGACACAAAAATGAAACGCTATTTGCTATTAATGATATACATGAGAGGGAGAGAGCGAGAGAGGGAGAGAGTGACAGAGCAAGAGAGAAAGTGAGAAAGCAAGACACCAGGTCTGGGATTTGAACAGCAGTCAGCCATGTGGGAGTCCAGCACCATTAACCACATGGCACCTGTAGCCAGAGACAGATTCTTAAAGAGTTTCTCTAGAACTCAGCTTCTGATCATTGCCTGCAGAATGTCTGACTGCTGCTAGTTCTTATACATGTGCAATGAATACATTTTAAAATATAAAATACCACAAGAGCATACATATATCACAACTAACTGATAGGTACTAAAGGCATACATCAAAAGAGATAATATATAATTTAGCAAGATTATGATCAAAAGGGTAATTCTGGAATTTGACAAGAACACTGTAGTTCATTAAAGATATTTGATAATTGGCTTTTCTTGTCTTTTTTAAATGCTGTAAATTTGTAAGAAGAGCAAAGGGTCTTGGGAAGATATCATGAATTCTGCATGCCCAATGAACTCTCTACAATATTAATTCTGCATTGAACACCAATACCTGGTCATTAAAGCTTTGGTTTATTGCTATATCAATTCTAACTCACAAATGAGGTGACCATGTAATAAGCATTAATAAAATGTCAAATAATATTCTAAATTGAATTTAAAATAATCTTTTTTTTTGAGAGTTTTTTTCCTATAGGGCGTGTGCGCTAGCCAGAAAGACGGAGAAAAACAGAGATACAGAAAGTGAGAAATCACCTTCCAGGGGGGATGGCCACACCACAATCCCTTCTCCTCCGTTCTTCTCTTGGGATCTTGGGCATGCACGCACACGTGCCCGGTGTGAGTTCAAGCACCAGGTCCGGGACTCGAACCACAGTCGACTACACGGGAGTCCAGTGACATAGCCATTAGGCCAACTTCTGGTACCTAAAATAATCTTTAAAATATTCTAAAAGTACAAAAATCTGATTCAAAATGATTTTTTTTTCTAATTCTAAAATTATATATAATTTTACAGAACTCAGTTCCATCTCCACCCCCCTAGAGAAACTGGGGACCCTGAGGCAGGGCCCGTCACTGGCCCCAGCCCAGTTCTCCCAACCCCAGAGCTCCCCTGTCAGTAAGACACACAAATAGAAGACTCTTCTTGTGGAGAGCACATTGTCAAACACAGCAGAGGAGAGACTTTAGCACACAACTGACCATAGCAAAAGGGAAGCACACTCGTTTCAAGTTGAAGAAACATTCTCCAAAAAGATATCCAAAGTGAATACATCTCCCAATGGGTAGAAGTAGAAGATAAGCCTCAGGTCTGAATAAACCAGGAAATATGTCTCCATCAAAAGAACAAAATAACTTCCTTCCATCTCTCAAAAAATAGAGGAAGTTACCAAAATATCAGAGAAAGAATTTAGGACATTCATGGTGACAAAATCTCTATCAGGTGGAACAGAAAAGAGACATCGAACTACAAGAAATTAGAAAGTCCTTTCATGATAAGAAAGAAGATATGGAGGTTATAAAAAAGAATCAGATGGAACTATAAGGGATGAAGTCTGCAATACAGAAAATCAAAAATTCTCTAGAAAGTATTAAAAGTCAACTAGACCATGCTGAAGATCAAATCTCCGGCATAGAAGAGAAAAACTCTGACCTAGAAAAACAACACCAAAAAGTTAGGGAAAATAACCAAAAAAAAAAAAAAAAAAAAAAAAAAAAAAGCATATTATGCAAGAAATACTAGATTCCATTAAACATCCAAACATTTGAATCATTGGTATCCCAGAAGGTGAAGAAACTGATAAGAGCATGGAAAAATCTAATCCATGAAATCCTGGAAGAAAACTTCCCAAGTATAGAGAAGCACTCAAACATCCAGACCTAAGAAATATAAAAGACCCCAATCAGGATCAACCCAAGAAGATCTTCCCCAAAACACATGTTAGCCAGACTGTCCAAGACCACAGATAAAGACATGAAACTAAGATTGTCAAGAGAGAAATCAGAAGTGACCTACAAAGATCAACTCCTCAGGCTAACACGAACCTTTCAATGGAAAAAATGCAAGCAAGGAAAGTATGGGAAGACATATTGAAAGTGTTAAGAGAGAAACAATTTCAACCAAGATTATAATATCCAGCAAGATTATACTTAATATGAGAAAAAAAGATTAATATCTTCTCAGATAAACAAAACCTGAAAAAATTTGCCAACACCAGACCAGCTCTTCAAGAAACTTCCTCTGAAGAGAGTGCTGTTCCAGGAAAACTAAAGAATGAACAGCCAGGGATAAGGGAATAAAAGACAACCAAGACAATGGCCAACTTAAAGATAGGGTCAAGTCTGTAAATATTGATAATAACATTGAATGTTAATGGAATAAATTCTCCAATCAAGAGACACAGACTGGCTGAATGGCTAAGGAAACAGAAACCTTCAATCTTTTGCCTACAAGAAATCCATCTCATGGGTAAAGACATACATAGACTAAAAGTCAAGGTCTGGAAAAAGATATTCCATGCAAGTGGGAACCAAAAAAAGAGCTGGAGTCATGATACTAATTTCTAACAAAATAGACTTTAAAACAAAAACCGTTCGAAGAGACAAAGAAGTGCACTATATTCTAGTAAAAGGTTTAATAGATCAAGAAGATATAACCCTTATAAATATATATGTACCTAACACAGGATCACCCAAATATGTGAAGGAAAGACTGTTAGATCTAAAAGGGGAGATAGACTGCAACACACTAATTGTTGGAGACCTCAGTACCCCGCTATCCCCTCTGGACAGATCATCTAGACAAAAGCATAGGTAAAGAGATAAAGGATCTAAATGATACCATAAATCAAATGGACTTAACAGACATCTATAGAACTTTTCATCCAAAAACCATGAGATATACTTTTTTCTCATCCCCAAATGGAACTTTTTGAAGATTGACCACATGATAGGGCGCAAGGTAAGTCTCTACAGATTAAAAGGCACAGAAACTGTATCCAGCAACTTATATGACCGTGAGGGAATTAAACTTGAGTTTAATTTCAAGAGAACTCCTCAAAAACATTCAAATACAATGAAACTAAATAACCTACTCCTGAATGACTTCATAGCTACTGAAGAAATAAAGACCTAAATCAAAAGATTCATGGAAGCCAATGACAATGAGGACACACATTTCCATAATCTTTGGGACACTGCTAAAGTAGTCATAAGAGTGAAGTTCATAGCAATTAGTGCACATAAAAAGAGGATGGAGGAGACCAGCAATTGGTATAATGACTATATTGCTAGAATCCCATGTACTCGACTGTGGTTCAAGTCCTAGACCTGGTGGCTTAAATTCATACCGGGTGCCTCTGAGTGCATGCCCAAGATCCCATAAGAAGGGATTGCAGCGTGGGCACCTCCCTGGAGGGGGATTTCTTGCTTCCAGTCTCATTATCTTTCTCTGTCTTTCTGGCAAGCACACATTCCCTATAGCAAAAATCTTTCCAAAAAAATAAAGTAAATAAAATAAAATAAGAAGAGGATGGAAAGGAGGCATATTGATCACCTAACATAGTGCTACAGATAATTAGAAAAGCATCCTAAAAAAAAATCCAAAAAAACTCTAGGAGAAAGGAAATTATAAAGATCTAAGAAGAAATAAATGAAATAAATAAATGAAATAGAAAATAAATGAACTATACAGAAAATAAATGAAAGTAAAAGCTGGTTCTTTGAAAAGATAAACAAAATCAATACACCACTAGTGAGACTTATTAAGAAGAAGAAAGAAAGAAACCAGGTAAATAAAATTTGTAATGAAGCTGGTAATGTAATGACAGACATAACAGAACTACAAAACATCATTAGAGGATACTATAAACAACTATATGCCAACAAACAAGAAAATCTGGATGAGATGGACAAATTCCTGGACACACACAATCTACCAAGATTGAGCCAGGAGGATATAGAATATCTGAATAGGCCCATGAGAAGCCAGGAGATTGAATCAGTAATAAATAACCTCCCGACAAAGAAAAATCCTGGTCTTGATGGCTTCACCTCTGAATTCTACAAAACATTTAAAGAAGAGTTAACCCTCATTCTGCTCAAGTTATTTCTAAAGATCCAAAAGGGTGAATATCTCCCTAATTAATTCTATGAAGCCTCTATCACCTTTATCCTTAAAACAGATAAGGACAGGACAAGGAAGGAAAACTACAGACCAATATCTCTGATGCATATAGATGCAAAGATTCTAAACAAGACACTAGCAAATCGTATCCAACAACATATAAAAAAAGATTATTCATCACGACCAGGTAGGCTTTACCCCAGGGATGCAAGGTTGGTTGAGCATACACAAAACCATAAATGTAGTACACCGTATTAACAGAAAGATAAAAACCATATGATTATATCAATTAATGCAAATAAAGCACTTGATAAAATACAATATACCTTCACTCTCAGCAATATAGGCATAGAAGGTTATTTCTCAACAAAATAAAAGCTATCTATGAAAAACCTATAGCGAACATCATCTAAATGGAGAAAAACTGAAAGCTTTTCCACTAAAAACTAGTACAAGAAAGGATGCCCATTTTCTCCACTCCTTTTCAATATAGTAATCAAAGTCCTCACCTACGCTATCAGAAAAGAGAATAAAATAAAAGGCATTCAAATAGGAAAAGCAGTGAAACTAACTGTATTTGCAGATGACATGATCACATACATAGAAGACCCGATGGTATCCATGAAAAAATTCCTGGAAGTAATGCATGAATACAGTAAAGTTGCAGGATACAAAATCAACATAGAGAAATCTATAGCATTTCTATATATGAACAGCAAGCAGACTGAGATAGAACTGAAAAAAGTAATTCCATTTACCATAGCCACAAAAAGTATAAGATACATAGGAATAAATCTAACCAAAGAAGTTATAAACCTCCACAAGGAAAACTATGAGAAGCTAAAAAAAAGAAATTGAAAATGACATTAAAAAGTGGAAAAAATCCCATTTTCCTGGATTGGAAGAATTAATATAATCAAAATGGCAATTCTACCCAAATTAATTTATATTTAATGCAATCCCAATCAAAATGCCAGAGACATTCTTCACAGATCTAGAAAAGACAATCATACAATTTGTCTGGAATCATAAAAGACCTCGCATTGCCAAAGCAATTCTACACAAATAGAGTGTAATGGGCTGCATCTCACTTCCTAACCCAAAAATATGCTACAAAGCTATGATAATCAAAACGGCATGGTATTGGCACAGAAACAGACAGGTGGACCAATGGAACAGAATAGAGTCCCTAGAAATAAACTCCTAAACATACAACCAACTGGTTTTTGACAAAGGTACCAGTTAATCCAGTGAGAAAAGGAAAACCTCTTTAGTAAATGGTGCTGGAAAAACTGGATATTTACCTGCAGAAAGATGAATCTGAACTTCTACCTCTCACCATTGACAAAAATCAACTCAAAGTGGTTCAAAGATCTAACTGTAAGACCTCAATCTATAAAACTGTTGCTGGAAAACACTGGGGAAACTCTGAGAGACATCGAAGTAGGCAAAGACTTCTTAAGTAAGACCCCCAGAGCACAGTCAATAATCCCCAAAATAGACAAATGGGTTAAAATCAGATTAAGAAGTGTCTGCATGGCAAAAGACACAGTAATTAGTGTGAATCGACAGCCCTCTCAACAGGAAAAGATTTTTGTAAACTATTCATCAGACAAGGGACTAATAACCAGAATACACGAGGAACTCAAGCAGCTATCCCGAAATAAAGATGATCAACCCTATTAAAAAATGGAAGAATGAGTTGAAAAAAAAACACTCTTTTAGTGTAATATATGAATAGCCAAAAGGTATATGAAAAAATACTCAGTATCCATCATTGCAAGGGAGATGCAGATCAAAACAACAGTGAAATACCACCTAATCTCAGTCAAAATGACTAAGATTAAAAAAAAAATGATAAGTGCTGGCGGGGGTGTGGTGAAAGGGAAACATTCTTACATTGCTGGAGGGAATATAAATAGGTCCAGCCACTGAGGGGAACAATTTAGAGATTCCGCAAAGATCTACAAATAGAACTACCATATGATCCAGCAATCTCACTCCTTGGTATCTACCCAAAGGACAGAAGAATCCTTAGTCGGAAAAGTGCTTGCACATTGATGTTTATTGTGGCATTATTCACAATTGCTAAGACATGGAACCAACCCAAATGCCTATGAACAGAGGAATGGATTGAAAAACTGTGGCACATAGACTCTATGGAATACTATTCAGCCATAAAATAACAAGACCCTGGTTTTTGACAGAAAGTGGAGGAATATGTAAGATTTACTGCTGAGTGAAGTAAGCCAGGCTATGAAAGGGGGACATTGTATGTCTCCACTTAATACATAACAATTGTCCGCACTCTATGGCCCAAACTGAATGACTAAAGGATATAGAAATATAATAAATGGTTGTGAATACCAGATGGTGTGGGAAGAGGGAGGGTGAAGGAGGAGAGCCTGAGGAAGGACATTAAGGAGAAAAATAGGGAGGTAAGGCATTTTAGGGACAAAGAAATGGGTTATTATCTGTTGAGGGATAACCTTATAGTATTGTCAACTGGACTGGTGTGAAAAGTACACATGTTAGAATTTTCACTTTGCAAGCTAAGTAACATGATTGACTGTATAAAAGAAATTGACATAATAATAATAATAAATAATTATATATAATTTCATGGACTGTAACACATGTACCACTTGGGTACAGGATGTTGACAGCAGTGGAGCCTATGCATATGTGAGAGCAGGGATATTAGAGATCGCTCTAGTTTCTGTTTGATTTTGCTCTGGACCTAAAACTGCTCTAAAAACCAGGTCTATACAACAAAAACAAAAAAAAGTAAAACCCACATATACATAGAGAAAAAACAATTGTAGTTTTGCCATAGGGTATATGTGTTCACCAGAGAGAGAAAAAGAAAGTGAGAAATCACTTTAGCCATGCTCATGATAGCCATGCCATCCTTTTTCTTTATTCTTCACTCAGGCTTCTGGGGACACACGCACATGCCCCCTGTGCTTTCCGGTTGCCTGGTCCAGAACTTGAACAGCATTATCAGCCATATGGGATCCAGCTGCTTTAACCTCCACACCACCAAGAAATGGTTCTTAACTTTTATGTACACTGAAATCACCTGGAGGGTGGTTAAATACATAATGTTGGACATATCCTTAATATCTCTCATTCTACTTGGAGAAGGCACAGTATTCATTTCTGAAAAATTCCCAGGTGATACCAATGCCAGTGTACTTGGACCACACTCTGAGAATAAAAATGTTTCTTCTCCATCATAGTAAATAATAATGCATTCAAAAAGAATTTCAGGGCTGAGGTGCTGTGGCAAAGTAATAGCACAACACTGTGCAATGCTGGACACTATACAGGTTTTGTTTTGTGGTCAACTGGTATATGTGAGGCATGTGTACATGTGCTCATGACCCTGGTTCCTGGGAGAGGGTGGGGTAGGATTGTGACATGAAACCCTGTTGAGATACTTATCTCTTTCTCTCTATGTGTCTCTGTCAAAAGAGAAGAGAGAAAGAAAAAGAAGGAAGGAAGGAAGGAAGGAAGGAAGGAAGGAAGGAAGGAAGGAAGGAAGGAAGAAGGGAAGGAGAGTGGGAGGGAGAGAGGAAGAGAAGAAAGAAAAAAGAGAGAAAGGAAGAGAGGGAAAGAAAGAAAGAAAGAAAGAAAGAAAGAAAGAAAGAAAGAAAGAAAGAAAGAAAGAAAGAAAGAAAGAGAAAGAAAGAAAGAAAGAGAAAGAAAGAAAAAGAAAGAAAGCTGTAGACAGCTATAGACACTTGTGTCACTATAGCTATAGGATTATTAAAAAATTTTTTAAAGTTTGTCAGAAAGTATGTGTGATTGCCAGAGAGAGACATAGAGAAAGAGACACAGAGGGAAGGTGAGAAATCATTCTCCATAAGGCACAGTCATGCTGCAATTCCTTCTCCATTTCTCCCTCCTTTTTGGGATTTTGAGCACGCTTGTACACACGCCCAAGCCCAAACTGGAACTAAAACCTCACAATCAGCCATGTAGGATTCAGTGGCCCTAACCACCATGCCACCAGTTGGCTCTATGAAACGATTTTAATGTGTTAAATGTATTAATCATTTTTAACAGGTTACTATTGCTTGGATTTGTTGTGAAAGTCCAGAGACTACAGTGAGAATTTAGACTGAAATAATTGTTCATCATTAGTGTTACTATTACTGTTTTTTAAAACCAGTTTATTTGTATACATATTTGCTTAAAATCACTGAATTTCTAGGCCAGTTTCAGGTAACTGAAGGGCTTTTATAAGTAGTTTATATTGTCTAGACCTAAATATGATGCATATGCAGTCTGGAGCAAAATGGGAAATAACATCTTTCTAAAGATTGGCTTAGAAATTCTTATCCAGTAAGTTATGATATTTCCTTTCTCTGGTAGTAAGGTTGATTCATACCTTTCTGCTAGGCCACCATTCACAGGCATAGCCAAGAAAACAGGGTAGAGACCACCAAAAACAAGACCAACCAATCCACTCTGTGTTATGGTATAGGTTTCACAATTCAAATCACCTGTATTCAAGGGAAAATTGACAAAACTTTTGTAAGCTACATGTGCTGTAAAAAATGGGATTACTGCATTGGTAAACCAGCAGCTACAGGAGCTTTTGTCACATTCAAGACACGTCAGAAAAGACTGTTGGCTATTAGGTCACAGAAAGCTGCATTAAGTCCAACATATGTTTATCCATGTTCCAGCAGATTCCCTTCAGCTTCTGGCAGTTGGTTAATTTTTCTGGGTATGATATTGAAAATTAGGTTTTCCTTGATAGTTTCATCTGGTTTATCATTTTTCCATCTTATGCTTTTCTCCCTGCAGCCGGTGCCTCGGCCAGGTCCTCCTCAGTCAGGCTGTGGATCACCGCCACCTTTCTTCCACTGGCCTGGGTCCCGCCATCTTTGGCTGACACGTGACAGGCGCCGAATCATTATTATTTTTAATATCATTCACTTGCATGCATTCATCCTTACTTCTAGATGGAGCTTGAACACACGACATTCTATAACTTATTAGGACTATTACTTTGCAATATGTTAGTTTCAAATCTATATAATTATTTAAATATGTAAGCATACATTTCTTTTTTTCCAGAGTGTTAGGATATCATAATTAATTAATTCATTAATTTTAATTATTTAATTTTATTTATTATCATAATCATTTTTATATTACACTGAATTACATATATCTTTACAGTGCATTACATTTCTTTTTCCAGCAGGAATACCATGTGTATCAGTCAAGACTAAGCATACATTCTTAGAGTGATTTGGAATTATCTAACAATTTTAGGTTACGAATGAATGGAGGCTCAGAGAAGTCCTGTGGCTTTTCCAACCTGAGACAGAATCAAACCCCAGAGAACCTAGACCTGAGCACTTGGTTCCACTCTTGCCTCAGCATCTTTCTCTGCTTGCAACCTTAGAAGATAATGCAAGGAATAGCTGTGTGTACCACAACAGAGACTGGAAAACAAATAAATGGGAAATGAGCTTGGGAGAGCTTTTCTATGCTACACGGGACACAGGTCCACAAAGTTCTGCTGAGAGTAAGAAGATGGAGAATTGGGACCAGCAGATGAAGTAATGGTTTCATGACTGGACTCCCATGTTGTCAACTGTGGTTCAAGTCCCAGACCAAGGTGACTTAAATCTCAGACCAGGCATGAGTGTGTATGTATGAGAACTCAAGAGGAAAATGGAAGAGAAGAAATAATAGTATGGCCATCCCCCATGGGGGTGAGTTCTCACTTTCTGTCTCTCTAGCAAGCACACACGCCCTATATAAAACATCTCTCTAAATAAAGAAAAAAGATGAAGATTTATTCTGTAGACCAATGGCAAGGTGTTTAAAGGGAATACCATAAATCTAGAAATTCCCACTTATTTATGAACTGAACAGGCATGATTTCAGAAAACTGTCAAACTAACTTTTGTTTAAGTTTAGACTTGATGCTTATTTGCAAACTTTGAAAATTATGGGACCAGCAAATAGAGTAGTGATTACATTGCTGGACTCCCACATGGCTTCCCGTGGTTTGTGTCCTGGACTTTGTTGCTTGAAAATCATGCCAGGCACCTGTGCGTGGATTAAAAAAGGATTTGAGGAAGAACATATAAATGCAGTTAGATTTTACATTATTCTCACTTTTAATTCAGTAAGTTAAAATAACCAACTTTTGAGGTGCATGTATTTGCTATGTTTAATATTTGGAAGGACAGGTTAATAAAACAAATAATTTAATTATGTAATAACATACTAAGGGCAGCCTACAGGGAAGAGTTGAAAGATTTAGAAGTTGTGGCTTTCAAATAACTGTTTTACTTTTTATGATGATACATTTTAATCACGAACAGAAGAAACCTCAGAGGGAAATATTTGGTAATTTTTAAAGGTGATATGTGAGAAAATGTGCTATTTGGGTAGAATCTTATCTGACACTAAAATGACAGGTTGAGAAAGCCAGAGGAAAAAGATCAAGTTAATATAAATATATACAGTACTTGAGATACAGTTGTTCTAAATATTTTTATCAAAATAAAAATTATAAAATTTTATTCAAGGTGTGTAAAAGGCTAAGTAACATTTTCACAAAAATCTATATAAGCCTGAATATAGAAGAATATTCAGAATTTAATTTTTAAAATTTGAATAATACATATAAAATATTTCAAGCACCTTAATATGTATTACTGTTTCCTGAATCAAGCTATTATAACAGCAAATACTAATCAATTTTTATGAATAAGTGTCAAAAAACATGACTCTTTGATAAAAAGGTGAATGAATAATTATTTCAGCTTTACAGTCTATAAAACCTAAACATGGGTCATTTTTTTCTCTAATATGACTCAAATATGCATGAAGGCAGTGAACAAATAAATAAAATGGAGAATATAGTCCCATTTTCTGATGTAGATGCAGCTTTGAGGAATATTGTAGGCTAGAAAACAAAATTAAACTAGGCTAATCAGTTCAAATACAAGTCTAAATGTCTAGAATTGTTCTTAACTATGTAAGCCTTGACAAAATAATGTAATGTCTCTGGGTTCTGGTTTCCCCATATATAAAATGAAAAGACTAAATAAAATAGTGTCCTCAGAAGTCTACTTAAGTAGGGACCACAGTTGGCATAATGGCTATATATTTATATATATATATATATATATATATATATATATATATATATATATATATGCAGTCTATATATATATATATATATTCTCAGTCAAATACAGAATTATGAAATTACAGTTTAGAGGAGGCCTTGTTGACATAATATGGAACTCAAAGATAAAAGCAAAGCATGTAGCACACAGTCTAATTCAATGCCAATTACTAAAGAAATGAGTATCTACTGTACTCAGACAATAAAAATCTCCTCTCCCTCTGGGAGACCCGAGAGTCCTAATATAATCAGTCACATGCATGTAGGTCTCCTCCATTAGACTGCACATCTCTAAATAAGGAACCTTAGCCTAATATTTTCTCACCATCTAGCAAAATACCTGACACTTTGTAAGCTAGTAGAAACATTTTTCATTGAGAGGTAAAATTTAATGAACCTACCAGCAGTTAGCGTAATGGCTATGTCACTGGACTCCCACGTAGTCGACTGCAGTTTGAGTCCTGGACCCAGTGGCTTAAATTCACGCCGGGCGCATGTGCATGCATGTCCAAGATCCCGAGAGGAGAATGGAGGAGAAGGTGTTGCGGCATGGCCATCCCCCCTGGGAGGTGATTTCCTGCTTTCTGTCTCTCTGTCTCTCTCTGTCTGTCTGGCGAGCGCATGCGCCCTATAGCAAAAACCTTTCCCCCCCAAAAAAAAAAGAGAAAAGCTTTTTAAAAGCAAAATCCTTCCCAATCCCACCAATCCCTCTCCCCACCCCACAAAAAAAGTCAAACAGAAAACACTAGAAAATATTTAACACTGAGATTCCTCATGGCTCCTGCGAAGTAGTGATTTCTGGATTGAACGTCAAATAATTAGGAAGAAAGGGACCAGCATTTAGTGTAATGGCTATGTCGCTGGACTCCCATGTAGTTGACTGCGGTTTGCATCCCAGATCTGGTGGCTTAAAACTCATGCCGGGCACATGCGCATGCATGCCCAAGATCCCGAGTAGAATGGAGAAGGGATTGGGGCGTGGTCATGCCCCCTGAGGGGTAATTTCTTGCTTTCTGTCTCTCTGTCTCTGTCCGGTGAGCACACGTGCCCTAGAGCAAAAAGCTCTAAAAAAAAAAAAAAAAAAAAAAAAAAAAAAAGAAAGAAAGAAAGAAAGAAAGAAAGAAAGAAAGAAAGAAAGAAAGAAACACACCATCCATTAGATGACTAGAAATCACCGCAGGACCACAAGAAATATGGGAAAACAAGAAAATACCTCTCTTTCAAGGGAAAAGAATAACTCCTCTTCATCCACAAGTAGTTCAATGGAAATCATGGAAATGTCTGATTAGGAATTTAGAACATTCATAATGGCGAAGCTAATAGCGATGGAAGAGAAGAGAGACAATGAACTGAAGAAGAGAAAGGAGAAAGAAGCTGGCAAGTTCCAGGAGGTGAGGAAATTCTTGCAAGATCTAAAAGAGGAATTACACTCTTTACAAAAGAATCAAACGGAACCATTAGAGATGAAGGCTATAATACAGGAAGTCAAAAATCTCCCTTGAAAGTATTAAAAGCAGACTACATCATACAGAAAATAGAATCTCAGACATAGAAGAGAAAATTGCTGGCCTAGAAAAATCCACCACAAAGACTGAGAAAATTGCCCCCCCCCCCCAAATAAGAATAATATATTAAAAGTACTAGATACCATCAAACATCCAAACATCTGGATAATTGTCATTCCAGAAGGCGAAGAGACTCATAAGGCATTGATAATCTATTCCATGAAATCCTGCAAGAAAACTTTCCAAACCTAGAGAGGCACTCAAAGACCTAGTCCCAAGAAATATAAAGGACCCCAAATAGAATCAACCCAAGAAGATCTTCTCCAAGACACATTATAGCCAGGTTGACCAAAAACACAAACAAAGACAAGATACTAAGATTGGCAAGAGAAAAACATCAGGTTACCTACAAAGGATATCCCTTCAGGATAACAGCAGACCTCCCTTCGGAAACAATGAGAGCAAGGAAAGAATGGAAAAAAATATTCAAAGCGTTAAGAGAAAAGCAATTTCAGCCAAGAATACTGTACCCAGCAAGATTATCTTTCACGTGGGAAGAAAAGACAAGAACATCCTCAGATAAACAAAACCTGAAAGAATTTACGAGCACCAGATCAACTCTCCAAGAAGTTCTCAAGGGAGTGCTATATCAGGAAAATTAAATGTAGTCACACAGGAATAAGAGTTCAAAAACTAAGAAAATGGCCAGCTTAATCATAGAGACAAGTCTGGATTTAAATATTATATCCCAGAATTTAATAGGGAAAATTGAACTACAACAGAAGATAAAGTACATAAGACTAAATTGGTCAAGTATAATTTTATGACTTTTGACTAAAACATTGCTCATTTTCTTGTAGACTTTGTTATCTGGGTGTAAGGATTTGTGTCCTGTCTTGAGATATGTTCCTTAGAATTTCTTTGATTTAAGTTAAAAGTGGTTTTCTTAATAGTACCAAGTGAACTTGCTATTGAAAGTAGTGAGGTCATTTAAGAATTTGTGTGATCAATACAATGTTGGGGGGGGAAGGAATGGAAGACAACTGTAGAAACCAGAGATAGTGTGAGAAGAGGGTGCGAAAGGACAGAGGGTCAAAAATAGGGGTGAAAATAATACTAGAAACTAGAAATGGAAATTTTTTTCTTTTTAATTTTTTATTATCATCATAATCTTCTTTATATTACATTGAATTACATATAACTTTACAGTGTATTACATTGCTTTTTCAAAAGGGAATGCCATGCATGTCAGTCAGTACAGAGACATTAATCTCCCCGCTTCAACATTCAATATCTTTTCTGATTCCCCCAATCATTATTATTATTATTCTAATTATTTTTTAAAACAGTCAATCGCTATTTCTCATTTTGCTTGTACAAATACTTTGCCCATCATGAAATACTTCTCAGATGAATCCAGTTGAGAATACTATACATGTCAACATCAACAGTTAATAAGCCATATCTGTTTCTCACTAATGTCCTGCCTCTCTATTGTTCACTTGCTATCTTTCTCTATCCTCTTCTCTTCAAATGAAAAATTTTTGATAATAACATGCATGATTAAGCCACTATGCAGTATATTCTGGATGGGAAATGACATTTTCTATGCTGTGACGATTCTTAGGGAATGAATGTAAATTAAGTTAAAAAAAAGGTTAAAAAAACCCACTAAAGCTGTTTTTCTTGAAATAAACAAAAATGCATTAAAAATACTATATGATGACTGCAGTAAGATATATAACCCCAGCTAGGTACTACTTTATAGGATGTTCATTCTACTCACTGAGGCTTATGCCTAAAGTTGGACTTGTGTTCATGGAAATGTATATATCGGCTGTGCTTGCTATGAAAATATTTAGATTAATTAAGATCTTTAGTGACTCAATAAAATGTGGGGGAAAAAGGTATAGAAAGCAAACATAGATACCAGAGACAGTGTGGGAGGAGAGTGGGAGATGGCAGAGGGTAAGAGATGGGGAATCAAGGATGGGGGAAAAAAAACAAAACATACAGGAAACAAGAAATGGAAAATTATTTGTTGATGATAACATGTATGTTGATGTGCTTGATTGAGCCAATATACAGTGTACTCTGGATGGAAAATCTCATTTTGTATGCTGTAATGATGTACAGTGAATGAATGTAAATGAATGAATTTAAATTAAAAAAATATGTAACACTCGAAGATTTGGATACTAATGAAATATTTTTTGAAGTTTGCTGAAACAAGTATTTTAGTATAATTATGGCCATGACGGATATTCAAATAATATAATTCATAAAATAAAATACACAAAATAATACAATAATATATGCATTATATTATATTTACATATATGTATGTGCATATATATTGTGTCATATAGCTCATTTGGTTACATGTATTAAAATTTTCTAAAGCCATGTCAGTCTAAAAATCTTAGTCTTATTTAAATATCATTCAATTAAATCATCTTTATAAAATAGCACTCTAATTCATCAAAACTACAACACTTCTAATTCCTCAAAAAACTTTCACATTTTATTAACTTTAGAAATTAAGTTTAATACATACTATGTCACAAAGAAAAAATAGGGCTCATTTCCTAAGAATATAGTTTGACAATTTCTGTTTTAGTTAGTTTGTGCTGATCAAAGTGCAGTAGAAAATAAAAGTACTTCTGAGGTTAACACTTTATGTTTTAAGAAATATTTATTTAATTTTGCTTATTTGTTTTTATTATTTTTTAATTTGACCAGAGCGAGACACACAGATAGGGAGAGAGAGAGAGCAAGAAAAAGAGAGAAGGAAAGTGCCAAAACAAGCTACCTGGTTCAGGATTTGAACTGTGGTTGGTCATGTGAGAGTGTCCAGCACCTTAATCACCACACCACCTGCTCATCCCAACTCTTTAAAATTCTTGTAAAACAACTTCATGATTTTAAGTCCACATGACTAAATTTATCATGACAGAAAAATTATTTATTTTTGTTAAAGCATAATAAAAAGATTGTACTGGAAAGATACTATTTTTTGCAACAATTACTTCTCACTATGCAAGTACAGATTAATAATCAAGATATCCCAGTTAAAAATGATAACAATTTATTCATAGTTTTTATTGCAGTAGCAGCAATTCAATAGTTGCCAAAAATATTACCTTCCTTTGAACTATATATATATATATATATATATATATATATATATATATATATATAATGCAAGCCTTAAAAAGAAAACATCACAAACATCACAAAAATTGAGAATCTTGTTGGCTTGTTCTTTTAAGAGTTTATTCTATAGATCAATAGTCTTTCTCACATTGATGGTGCATGGAGAATATTGACTTTAAAAATTCTGTTTTATATCATGACTTGTATTCCTCTTTGAGTCATTTTCTTAATTTATAATAGATATGTGAAAGACATATAACTATTATGCTTTGTAGGCTTTTTAAAAGTCCTTCTTTGGTTAACTAAGTTTTGGTAAAAAGTTAGAATTTTGAAATCTTTTTTTTTGAAACATATTACTCTGTGGGAAAGAATATTATTAAAATATCAAATAATATCTAAATAGGTCATTACCTGAGAAATAGAAATGTCTACATTTTTAAAGGATTTTAAAAAGTAATTGTGCAACTGATATATTATTTCTAATTTTCTGCAGGAGCAAGCTCTGAAGTCTTGATCCAAAACAGACAAAGCCTTAATACCGAAGCATCTTTTTTGAAGAGGTTCACCCTGAAACCCTGGCTCAATGATCTCAGAAGATGAGAGAGAATGGCAAAACCAAGAACTAAGATAGATAAGTCAGGCAAGACCAAAAAGTCATTTAAAGGTCAAAAGAAGAAGATAAATTCAGTTACATTATCCTTTGAAAAGTGGCTTTTGCTCATGCATAAATGCCAACGTTTGAAAGTCATTATCAGAAACATCAAAGGGGAAAAAGGCTGTTCTATGGCCCTTTCAAGGTACTGAACAATAAGTTTCTTCAGTATAGAATGAATTGAAATGTTAAAACTAGAGAGAGTGCAACCTGAGAATTTTTATGTTCCTGTATCCTTCCTAATATAAACAGTTATGTTTGTGATAAGTATATCTATTCATTACTGGTGGTCACAAGTTTATTTGCTTTGGCTTTTGACAGGAAATAATGCAATAAACAACACGCAAACTCCACATGCCATTCAGGTAGATAGGGCAAACTAGCTATCTATTAAGGGCTACGTTCTGGCTCCTGCTTCTTGCCTTTTTAGTGTTTCTAGACCTGAGGTGGGACCATGGTTGGAACAGGGACTGAAAGAGGCTGTAGGCTCATGTCCAACTTGAGGAATGAAGATTCCCCTTATTCGATGTGTCAGTGCTATTCTGGTATTCCAATCTCATAATTCTGTGTTAATTCATTAAGGAAATAGAGCCAGCCAGTGATGATGATGGCTGTACATAGTTACCATTTTTCTTTGTACATAACAAGTATATTGGAACAGACACTTTGAGGATATGCAAATCCTGATTCTTATCATACATTTACTTTATAGTTTCAGAATTCTATGTATGCAACTAGATAAACATTCTTCAGGTTTTTTTATTTTTTATTTTTTTGAGTCTTTAAAATTTAGGAAGGTTTAGGGTTGAAGCTAGAGCTTCATGGGGCCAGCAGGTGGTATGGTGTTTATGATTCTGGACTCCTACATGGTCCGCTACAGTTCAAGTCCCAGACCTGAAAAGAGAGTGGGGGAGAAGGGATTATGGGATTATGGCATAGGCATCCTCCTGTGGGGAATGTCTCACTTTTTCCCTCTCTGTCTTTCTTTGTTTCTCTCTGGTAAGTACATACCACATCCTAAGGCAAAAACCTAAAAAAAAAAAAAAAAAAAAAAAAAAAAAAAAAAAAAAAAAAAAAAAAAAAAAAAAAAAAAAAAAAAAGGCATACCTTAATCCCTTCTCTTCCATTCTCCTTTCTGGATATTTGGCACACATGCACATGCTCCCAGCCCAGTGTGTTTTTCAAACCAGTGAGTCTGGGACTCAAACTGTGCAGTAGACCATGTGGGATCCAACTAACTTAACCACCATGCCACCAGCTGGCCTGACATTTAATATATTTGTAATCACTCATTGCATTGCCCAAATAATAATAAAATTTTTCTGTTCTCTTCTTGCTATGGTATGTAACTTCCCAAAAGTAATGTGCTGAGAATCAGTTATGAGGGTTTTAAGAAGAAATTTAATATTTTCATGATGTTGAAAGGTGAGGCCTTTGGGAGTGATTAGGTGATTAGTGTTGGGACCCTATGGTTGACTCCTGGATGAGTTGTAAGGGGAGAGAAAGAGACCAAGAGATACATGGATGTACATTGAGATGCAACCACCTGTTCCCTCAAAAAGTGATGCTATGGATGGTTTGGGACACTACCAAAAGGAAGATCCTTATTCGATGTGGCTTGGACCTCCAAACTATGATCTGAATGAACCTTTATTTTGTGAATCACCCACATCCAAGCATTTTCTATTAGCAGTAACTAACACATTTCTCATCCATTATTTTAGGTGCATTATTTTTATTTTGCCAGAATGTATAACATTCATCATCCACCTTTAACCTTATCTTTATTTTAATTGTATTACATAGTTGTATATACATATTTTAAATATAGAAATATTTGTATATTTAAAAATGCTACCATCAGTCTTTGGCAAAGGTTTTCTTAGTCATTGTTTGAGTGGCGTAGTCCTCTAACAGATTCTATAAGAAAGTAAGTGAAGAATTTTAAGTTTTTGTATATTAAAAATTATTTTTTCTAATAGTCTGTATATTTGAAGGACACCTGTCTATAAATAAACTGTTGGGTTCAGGCTGCCTTTTACTAAGTTTTTAAAAAAATATGATTCCATTAGTACCTTGCTTTATATGTTGGTATTAAAGATTCTGATGCTTGTCTCATTTTTTGCCTTTGTAAATCTTTTAATCTTTTGTCTAGGAAGCTTGAGGATTTTATCTTTAAATTTGAAATATAATAGTTTTGGGCCAGGAGTGGGGTGATGAATAAGGTATCTGCATTACACATGGTGACTCAGAGTCCCAGACCCTGCAGCTTGAGAAATATGCTAGGTGAATGTGAGTGTGTGTGTATTCATGCCCAATACCCTGAAAGGAATAGGCATTGCAGAATGACTGTCCCCCCTAGGAGTACTTTCTCATGTTCTCTCTCTCTCTGTCTCTCTCCAGATAACATGAGCCCTCTACCATTTTTTTAAAAAAAGAAATAAAGAGAGAGAGAAAAGGGAAGGAGGAAAGAAGGAAGTAAGGAATGAAGAGAGGATGGAATGGAGAGAGGGTGGGAGGAAGGGAGGGAGTGAGGAAGGAAGGGAAAGAAAAAGTAGTTTTGATGTAAAAAATCTAAGTAACGTTCGTGTTGGGTTAATTTTCTTGTGTTTGCTAGGCCTTTTCAATTTTTAGATTGAGGTTTTTCTATCTTTTAAAGAGTTTTCTTCATTTACAATTTTAAATACATTTTATTGTTTTATTTTTACTTTTTCACTGACTCCAATTATGTATGTATTCTGCTTTCTTTGCTTGTCTTCCACTTCCACTACTTTTTAATTTATATATAGCACTAACTTTGAAATTTCTCCTTTATAGTCTGACCTATCTTATTCTGCATGCCATTTTTATCATCTCATTATCGTTTTTTCTTTTTCCTTATTTTTTTCAGGGCATATTCACTCAGTTTATTTGTGTGACTTTTGTGGGTGGGAGCATTTTTTTCAATATTTTTCTCTTTCCTTTACATTTCTTTTATTCATTGAAGAAGTTGAGAAGTTTTATTGGATTCTTATTTTAATGGTATAATTTCCTGCCTGACTAGGAAAAGACAAATACAGGAGCACTTAATTTGCCTGTTCATTTGATTGTTTGCTTTGGTAAGCTGGATGGGTTGAGGGTCTTCCAATTTATGTGCCATTTTTCTTGCCCTTTTGTCATGCAGGACTCTAAATATTTCCTTTCTCTTCATTTTTCCATCCAATGATTGCCAAAAACTGATTGCCAAAACAACTTCGTTTTGCTATTTGATTTTTAAAAGAATCTATTATTATTTTTTTCTTTTTATTCATGATAGACTGAGTGTGCCACATGACAGAGAAAGAAATGGAGAGAAAGAAAGAGGAGCACTTTTCACAGGTCTTCCTTCCAGTCCTTCCGCCTTTCAGGTTTTAGACACTTGCCTGTGCCTGATGTTTTTAAGGCTGACTGGGTCAAATATTTTCTTTGAGCACCAAGTTACCTCTGCACCATGGAGCCGATCCTCTTTGCCTTTTTAACTTATAGAAATTATGTTTTTATAATTTTATCTCTTTATATCCCATTCACCTCATTAAATCAGTTCCTTGAATTAGACACCTATAGTATCTGGTATTCTAAAATAGTACCCACTTTGAAATCCCTTCTCTGTGATCTATCTTCTGATTTGCCTGGTTACTATTAACATGTGAGCTTAGGTTTAACCTTTCTAGCGTTTGCTTGAAATTTCCCGAGAAGCCTATGCTAACATCACCTCTTTATCTTCCTTGCAGTTTTTTTCTTAGTGGGCCTCTGCTTACCTCAAAGCCTAGTACCTGTTACACAAAAATGCTGAGGTTTTCAAACCGTTCCTTTAAGTCATAATTATTTTGCAGTTTTGTCATTCACTGTTCTCTGATAATGCCAATGGTGTAATTTTGTGTAGAATTTTTATAGTTTTAAAGAGTTTTACTTCATTTGAGAAGGAATTTTGGGGAAGCTGATTACTACACATGCACACACATACACACATCATTTTCTTAAGCAATCTTAGCAGCCCTATATAGTAAGTGTATGTTTTATACTAATTTTTACATGCTAAACCCAGATCTCCATCACTAAGGGAGTTTAAGGTTTTCTTTGGACCCAACAGCACACTTTACATAAATGTATCTGAAAACTAACTGCTAGAGGTGATTAACTCAGCTTATAGTGGATTTTTATTTCTCTATAGAAAATGTTCTTTTTTCTTTACCATACTAAATCATTACATATGTACTAAGTTCTAAATTACTTGTGAACACCAATATATTTAATAACAAATAATAAAAGTGATATACTTACGTTGTATCTTTTTACATTATAAAGAGGATTGCTGCCAATAGAGGATAGAAATTCGGATCAATTCACCTATTTGAAGAAGGTAGAAAAGTGCTTTTTCATCGCAGCAGAGTAAGATCATTGGAAAATGACTAAAGCATGAAGGACATACGACTTCATGACAAAATGCACTTTGTATGGATACTTAAAAGTAAGAAAGATGATCTATTATGCGATGTTTGCAAATATCTCAATCTAGATGTGAGGTAGGCCGTTTCAGCATTTCACTCTGGGCAAAAAACACCTGAGAATATGAGGCCTGGGCAGCCCAGAAATATCCACGTAGAGTCATTGCTCCAACCACTAGGACTAAAAGTATATGTCCTTTTACTCAGGACACCACCAGTAAATATGTGATCCAGGTAATTTTACCTCAACTCACGTACTTAACTCTCATTCTGTAATCCACTCTCCCTCTATTGGTACATGTGCCCTTCTATTTAAAACTTCGGATGAGTGGATAAAGGTGTAGCAGTAAAACACGGTACTCTGTGAGGCTGAGGCACATTGGAAGGTTCCACTTTGCTTCAGGATACTTCCCTGAGTACGTGCTCATGATCTAGGTTTGGCTGCAAGTGTAAGCCTGGTTTGACTAAGGTATCAGTTATTAAGAAAGTTGAAATAGAATCCCACTGATATACTTTTATTTTTAAGGGGTAAAGAAGTCCATATTTATATTAGTCCAGTGGAAAACAATTTTAATCATATAATTTTCTGCCTTAGAAATAAAACTGGGGGAGGAGGATGTCTTAAATGATATAGTTTCCTTTGCACTGGTGAAATCATGACATATGTATGTATGTGTATATATATATATATATATATATATATATATATATATATATGTGTTTCCCCTATTCATCATATATTGGTTATTCTTAATTGATGAAACTGAAAAGATTAGTTTTTGACTGAAAGTATATTTTTATTAAAGTTATTCAAATTGGTCTTCTTTTAACTCCATTTTTTTAAGTCTTTCTTAAAGATTTATTTAATCTTATTTAATACTATTATTATTAGTATAAATTCACTATAGGGCACACATGCTCACTGGAGAAAAAGAGAAAGTGAGAAAGCAAACAACAGGTCTAGAACTCAAACTGCAATAAACCAGGTGAGAATCCAGTGCCTTTAACCACTACACCATGAGCCAGCACCTCTTTTAACTCAATGTATGTCCCCACTCAGTATATACCAAAAGTCTGCACCCCATGGCAGAAATCAACAGATGGGAAGGTACAATGGCAGGGAGGTGAACTGCAGATATGAGAGGAATTATAGGTGGGGGTGGAGAGCAGGGGATGGGAGGGGAGGATCAGGGAAAGGAAAGAAATATTTAACAGACACATGAACAAAAAGTTATCTGTTGATAACATATATGGTAATATTTTTGACTTAACTAATATGAACCACATTCATGTTGGGACAAACCATCTTGGGCTCTGTAAAGATGTGCAGTGATCAGGGGGCTGGCAAGTGGCATGTTGATTAAGGGTGCTGGCCTCTCACATGGCTGATCACAGTTCGAGTCTCAGACCTGGTGGCTTGCTTTTTCACTTTCCTTCTCTCTTCCTCTCTCTCTACTCTGTCCCTCCCTGGTCAAATTAAACTAACTAACAACCCGATTTCTAAGGCTTCTTGGGGGATCCACATGCTCAGGTTTATATATAACATAAAAGTTCTTGCAAAATATTCTATTATTTCACTCATCATCTTATCAAATATAAGAAAGAATGAAGTATTTCATAACACAGAAAAATGAGTGCCTTAAGATTGACTGCCAGCTGTCATGTTCTTAAATTCTCTGGTCATTTTTCCTGTCAGTAACAGTTTCTCTCTCTCCAGATCCCTGCCCAGAATAGCCAAATGCATTTGTGCAGATTGCTCTGCACAGGGATGCTGAGCTGAAAGAATGAGTAAAGTGCGAAATTCAACCCTGAGAATGGCGTAGGTTTACTCACCTCTGATGGAAAGGCATCTTTCTTAGTTCCATGAAAAAAAAAAAAAAAAAAAAAAAAAAACATAGAGGATACATTGGCTGTGGTTCTCTGGTTCCCATATTCTGTTGATCTCTCCTCTTAATAAAGATATTTCTTCATGAACTCTCTATACTTTGATAAACTCAAATCTTCCCAATCCCTGTGTCTCATTGCATAGTAATTGAATTACAATTTCTGCATAGGCTCATAGGAAAGTGAAATTCTTATTTTTTAATTTTTCTTAATTTTTTTCATTTTTAACATTTATTTATTCATTTATTTATTTTAGTTTGCTACAGACCATGTATGCTCACCGCCTGCAAGAGACAGAGAGAAAAAGTGAAATTTCACTCCCATAGGGGGTAGCTACTCTTCAATTCCTCCTGCATTCTCCTCTTAGGATTTTGGTTGGGACACACACACACACACACACACACACACACACACACACTATGCTTTTCAAGCCATCAGTCCATGGCACAATTGGTCTTGTGGTATTCTGCTGCCTTAATGTCCACCCAAACAATGACTAAGAAAACCTTTGCCAAAGACTGATGGTACTATTCTTAAATATACAAATATGTATGTACAATTAAAATGAAGATAAGGCTAAAGGTGGATGACACATGTTATACGCTCTGGTAAAATAAAAATACTGCAGCTAAAATAATGGATGAGAATTAGTTAATTTTACTGAAAATATTTTTCCCAAAGTGATTTCTGCTTCACTGTAATTTTGTGGTGGTTGTTGTTTTTGCTATAGGACATGTGTAATCTCCAGAGAGAGACAGAGACAAAGAGAAAGAGAGAGAGAAGGAGAGAGAGAGAGAGGGCAAGTGAGAAATCTCCTATTAAGGGATATAGCCACACCACAGTCCCTTTTCCTCTATTCTCCTGAGATTTTGGACAGGCATGCACATATGCCCAGCATGTTTCTCAAGCCACTTGGTCTGGGACTAGAACCACTCAGTTGGCCATGTAGAATCCAGTTGCCTAAACATTTGTGCCACCTGCTGGCCCTTCTGCAATTTTAAAATAAGCTTTTAAAATACCTTTAGGGGTCTATTATTTCATGCCTTTCTAAATAGAAAAAAAACGTTATTATTTATGCGTAAATGTAAAGAGCATTTTTGGAGCCATGCAGCAGAGGAAAAAGTTGAGCTTCCTTACACATAAGGTCAATGCTATACAGCCTTTCTTCAAACTGTTTTTTGATATAATTATACAAAGTTTTGAAATAAGAAAAAGACTTAAACAATACCAGCAAACAAGCAGGGGACTATTAAGTCAAAGGGAAAGAAAAGCACAGACAGAACAAAACAACGTATTTTATTTCCCTGAGTAGTATAGAACATCTTGTCCATGAAAGAACATAAAGTTTCTTTGAAGATGACAACTATAAAGGAATGGACTGTAGACTGATTCAGAGCATCCTTGGGAATGAGTATAAAGATCAATTCTGCCTGGCCTTGTTATAAAGGACACTGTTCTATCACACAGGAAAGCAGTCCTAAGTTAGATATATGATTTTTCTGATGATTTACAATAATCAAAATATAATAACAGGGTAAGCAATTATTCATTGCTAATTTAATGAAATGGCATCAGAGAATTACTGGAATATTTCCACTTGGCTTATCTCTACAGGAAGAGCCATAGCTAATAGAGGTGCATGCTTTGGAATATAGTAATACCAGGCAACATTATAATCTATTATGAAAATATACTGAATGGAATAGACAATGCCAATCTTTCCCCACCTCCACTTTGGGGTACTATTAAACTCATTTCTGTACCCAAACAAGAGATATTTTATTTGTTCTGAGAACTTTATGTGTATACAATATTAATAGTGACCATCATCCTCCCTCCCTAAATAATCTAAGGGTTTGTATTAATCATTTCTGTGTTAGTTACTTTCCCCAAATTAATAGAGTAAGCTAATAAGTACAAGTATATTTTAACCCTATTATGTTCTTTTTATAAAGTTTGCAGTAACTGTATAAAAGAAACAAATCAAATTTATATTTCAATTATTATAAAACTGGATAGCTATGCTTTATAGAGTAGTGATGTTATTTTGGATAAGAGTATACCTTTTAAATCATGAGCTAGAATGAGGTGCTCATATCATACAAGAAAATAGATGTCTTTACAACAAATAAAGATAAATGAGAAATCTGATCAAATGGACATAGTAACCCTGTGAGAGCCAGCAAGTGCCAAAATAGTTCTCCAAATATGTAGAATATTTTAAGATATCATTTTGTAAAATGTCCAACTACTCAATTTGTGCTATTTTCTCACTTGGCAAATGTTTGTGTGAAAATCTTAACTGCCTCTGGTTGTTTTCATTTTTTCCTCTGTACTCACAGATTGAATAAAAGATTGAAATCTGATTGAAAATCAAATCCCAACATCCCAAACTTCTCACCTGTGCTTCTAAGTTAATAATTAGAAATGATAGAAACTTGAACCCTTGAGACTCTTCAGATAAACAAATGCTCATTCCTTCCAAAATCAGAAATAATTCTCATACTGAGAAGTTATTAATATTTGTCATGGAGTCTTTATTCAAAGGGTATACTGAGTCTCATAACCTAAAAGGAAAATTAAAGAAAAACTATTATTTTAAGACTATTTCAATGAATAGAAGTGAAAATTAAAACCACAGAATGTATCTATCTCCTGTTCGCATAATGTACACAGAGATATATCTTTTATATCCCAACAGAGAAAAATTTAAATATTAAGATAGTCATTTATATCACACAAGGGTGCAACTAAATATGCCTTAAAATTTAAGCTTCCAGCAGCGCCCTGATAGAAATCCACAGCTGCTGAGGCAATAATCTATAACAATTGGATGACCAACTGATCTTATAATGGTAAGCTATGAGAATTCAATTTGGCTATTGTAAAGCCCATAATTTAAACAGAACACTGCTGGGATTTTCATAAATTGAAGTTACAAAGCAAGTGCCAGAAGAACGTTACTTTTATCATTTACACATTCAGTTTTGGATTATTCTAATTTCTAAAATACTGCTTTTGTATTTGATTTTTCTTAACATCCTACAGCTTGAAATCATCTTCTAATGGACATTTGTCAAGCCATCCCTCTACTTAATTAAAAAAAGCCACCTATAATTAAATTTTTCTAAGATCTGATGGGATTGCTAGAGTGCTAGAGAGATTTTCTTAGTTCTTTTGCTGACAGTATTTAAACATTTTGGTATTTACTATCTGTATAGATTTGTGTGCCAAATATCTTCTAATATCAAAGAAATGGAGAGTCTCTTACATTTACATTTATTCCACCTAAGTGGAAATTAAAACACAATGTACAACCCTATAGAAAAATGAGTAGAAACATAAATAATGATTATTGTAAGCAATACAATCTCCAAAAACATGAAAAAGTTTATAGTTAGGACCAGCAGATGGCATATTGGTTACATCACTGGATTCCCACATGGACAACTATGGTACAAATCCTGTACCCAGCAGCCTGAAACTCATGCCAAGCACATGTGTATGTGTGCCCAAAATCCCAGAGAGAATGGAGGAGAAGGGATTTTAATGTGGCCATCGCTCCTGGGGAGTGATTTCTCACTTATGTGTCCTATAGCAAAAATCCCTCTTATAAAAAAATTCTAGTAAATAACATTCTAAAAAAAGCCTATAATGAAAATAATAAAATACATGCAAATTATAATGTATCATTATTACTTGTCAACTTGTCAAATTAAAAAAATACTATTCAGTACTAATAAAGTTAGACAAGTATTTTCATTCATATCTGTAAAATACATCCTATAAAAATATATTCTTAAAATCTGTTGTATTTAGATTGTTTATTTAATACATACACCTTAATTGTAACAAAATAATCAGAAATTCATACTGAAATATTTGTCCAAAACTTAGTAATGATAATAATGATAATGATAAAAGTAATATTTAATGGTAAAAGTAATGTTTACTGAACTTTTTGTCATGCTAAATTATTATCACAAAAATCCTGTGAACTATGTACTATTTTTATCTCTACTTGCAAGAAATTTGAGCATCAGAGAGTTTAAGTAATTTGTGTAGCTTCAGTTATTTAATAATATATTCAGTTAAATACCCAGAAAATTATTATATACATTATTTTTAGGGATAACAATAACCAAAATAGCCAGAAAGATTTATAATGATGGAATTCTTCACAGAAGCTAGGATACATATGATAAAATGATACGTAGCAATTAAAACAAAGATGTAATATAGTTACTCTTGGGTCACTGAAAAGTCATGATGCATTTCTGCATAGAAAAACAGAAAAACGTATCATGACTTTTCCAATGATCCCATATTTTTTAAAAAGAAAGTAAACTATAAAACCGTAAGTAAGTTGACAATTATTTATAAATATACACATATAGAGCATAGCAAGAAAAATACTTTGTCTTTAGTAAGTGGAATTTATCCTCAAGTTTAAGTCTTTATTCAGCAAAGTACCTTGATAATTTGTCTAAATATAAATTAAAAGACACTGATATCAATATATAGGAAAACTTCAGAAAGTGCATGGGAATGGGCTGGTTTTGTAGCACAGTGGTTAAGGAAGCTGGATCTCACATGGCCAACTACAGTTCAAATACAAGTCCCACTACTTTGAAAACCATGCTAGGTATGTGTGTATGCCTGCCCCAAGGCCCTGACAGTAAGAAGGAATGGAGGAGAAAGGGCTGTGATGTGTCAATGCCCCATGAGGTGGGGGTTCTCTCTCTCTGGACTCCCACACGGCCGACCACGATTCAAGTCCTGGACCTGGCAGCTTGATTTCTCTCTCTCTCTCTCTCTCTTTCTCTCTCTCTCTCTTCTCTCTCTCACTCTGTCCCTCTCTGGTCAAATTAAAATAAATAAATAAATAAAATTAGATAGAGCAATTTAAAAAAAAAAAACAGAATTAAAGTACAAATTTATTTTGGTGCAAAAATTTTGATTTGCATTCATAGATTTTTCACTGGACATGTTTCCAAAAACTTTTTTTTTGGAGAGGTTTTTGCTATTGGTCCATAAACTTTTGAAGACCTCTGATATAGTAGGAAACAAAGAAATTGATAGATAAGTCACAATGCAGAGGGGAAAAATATTATCTGTATATATTCATGTATTTATAAATATAATCTTAGAGTGGGAGGAGAATGAAATCAAGGGAATAGAATAGATATGAGAAGAGGGGAAAGTGGGATGCTGAAAAAAGATAAAAGAGAAAGGGAAGAAAATGAAAAAGAGTAAAAGTCAAGAAGACAAAGAGAATTAACATTTCAAGAGTATAAAATCATATGTTTATGAGAATTTATCAGAAAGAATAATATAATTTTTAATTTAATTTTTTGTCTTACATTTACTATAGTGAACATTTCTCTGTTTCTCCTGAAAATAAAATAATAGTCAAAACTCTGCTGCCTCAAAGTAGTTGTTTTAAAGTTTACTTGTGTCTTTCATGACAGAGAGAGACAAACTGCTTCGTAGCATTCTTTTAAGTTTGTTATTTCTTCCACGAGAGGGGGAGAGAGAGAGAAACATCCCAATATGGTCTCATGCTCCTCTTCTCTTCCCAGAAGGCCAGATCACTGAATTTGGTCCAGCAGCACGTACAGGTCAACTGCAGAGCCAACTACAGTCTTCCTTAGGATCCAGCCTCACTTGAACAGTGTGTGGCCATAGTACCCTTCAGTCAGCTCTCTCATAGTGTTTCTGTTTGTCTTTCATTTCAGATTGGCCGCATAGTTTAATGGATTAGTGATGCAAAGTAGTTTTAGATCTGACAGACTCCATTTAGGTCTTGGGACCCAGGATGATCTTCCCAGACTTCTATTTAGAAGCGGTAACGTTCACCTGGCCACTCCTTCCCTTGTCTGTTTTGTTTTCTTCCACAGCACTCAATGCCATCTGGCTTATGAATCATACACTTGTTTGTCTTTGAATTTGACCCTTATTCTCTTCACAACCACCGCAACGTAAACTGACGAAGACGGGATTTCACTTGTCCTTCTCATTTCCCTAGTGTCTTAAACAGTATCTACCACAGAGCTGGCATTCACAATATATTACATACATAAAATATATATTTCTTTTAAAAATATGCATGTAATTTTTAATTAGAAAAACTTTGAGAAAATGGAAAAAAAATATGTCACAATACATAAAAGTTGAATAAAGAATGGAAACGTTTCTCTCCATGACCAACCGTGATGGCAATAGCAATGCATAGTGATGCTTAAAGACAAGGAAAGTTCTAGGTTCATGTCTCAAGGTCTCCTGATATACATTTACGCTTGCACAAGTTCATGATCCTGTCCGGTTGGAACTGAGGGTGAATCATGGCATGGAGACCCTGATGGGAATGCTTCACTCTCCTTGTTTCCCTTTCTCTTTCTCATAATAGGTACATAGGCATATATTTTGACTTCATTAAGTCTGGGATATCTTACATTTTGGAATCAATGGATTCTAAATACTGTACAATGAGAATAGTTTTGGTTTATTTAGCATCTGTGGAAATTTAGTTTTTACGTATTTCCTTTCCATAATAGCCCCTTTGGGTTGCTACAACTAAAATGGAATATGTAGGGTGGCTTATAAATAACAGAAATTAATATGCCACAGTTCTGGAGGCTTAAAGTTCAAGATCAAGTAATGGATAGATTTGGTGTCCAGCTTCCTAGTTCATAGGTGGTTCTCACTGTGTCTTCGCATGGCAGAAGTTGTGAGGGAGCTCTTGGAAGTCTCTTTTAGGAGGGCAATTTTCCATTTATAACCTAATAACTTACAGAAAACTCCACTTATTAATATAGGGAATTAGGATACCAGTACATGAATTTTGAGAGAACAAAAACTTGAAATCTATAGCATTCTGTATTTCAGATTATAATTTTGTTGACTTGGTTCTTTGTGCTGAAGTTAACCATTCACTCACTCATTTATTCATTGATTCCTTCAGTGAGTCAATATTTGATGAACAATCCTCCACAGAAAATAAAATATAGGAATTCATATTCAATATGAGGATTCAAGATATTTACAAGTGAAGCAGTTGTACAAGATCAGTAACAAATAGTATATTGAACACTGTCTAAGAATAAATAGATAAGACTAAGTGTCTTTATATCGGTTATCACATCAAACAAAATGGATGAAGATATTTAAAATGTTGAGGATATTTTAGTAATATTACGTCTTTAAATATAGGCTGTGTGGCAGAGCGGGCATTCACCTTAGGAAGTTTTTGGTATACTTTACAGTGAAATTCAGTCGTACTTTTAATCATTTGAAAAGAGAGTATACAGAGAAACTAAGTAATAATTGATTCAGAGATATATTTTAAACCTCTTTAGAAGAGAAAACACACATTGTTTTTAAAAATGATTTCCAGGGACCAGCAGATGGCATAATGGTCATGTCACTGGACTCCTATGTAGTTGACGAAGTTGGTATCCCAGGCCCAGCAGCTTAAAACTCACTCTGGGTGCATTTTGCATGCCTGCTGAAGATCCAGAGAAGAGAATGAAGGAGAAGGAATGTCAACACGACAACCCCCTTCTGTCTCTCTGTCTTCTCTCTCCCTGGTGAGAGCACATACCCTATAGCAGAAAGGCTCTCTTAATAAAAAAGATCTCTAAAGCAAGCCAAAACTGGAATTACTAAGGGTTGCAGGTGTTGGTTTATTTCTTTGGTGCTTTTTTTGTGACCAGGTCTACCAAGGACTCTGCTCTTTGTAAACCAGCAGTTGACTGTGGTGTGATTCATCTGAGCAGGTCTGGGAGCCCAGGCAGCAAGTAATGAGCTCTAGGAGGTCCAGGAAGAACTGGGTTGGAGGGAGTAGGATCTCAACTATCCAAAACTCTACAACTAAAAATGTAGATAAAGCAGGCTTTTAGAAATCTAACACAGAGTGTTAGATTTTGACTTTAGAAAAGATAATAAATCTGTCCTTGGAAAAATTAGCTGAATTTCTTTACCCTTTTGTGTTGTTATGTGAAAATGGAAATATTTAATTTCTCCAGGCTCCTATTTGTAGTGTCTGCCTTTGACATACAACGGTGATGACTATTGTTATTACTCGATTAAAAGGAGATATATAAATTAGTTTCCATTTATAGATTCCCAAGAAGAGAATCAGAATTTTTGTAACAGAATAACAAAAATATGATCTTTTCTTCTACAAAGAAACCAATCATTCCACTGATACTTCTTTTAGTGTGGCCAGATCAGTGTTTGTGCCAGAAGACAAGAGTGTCAATTTCAGTTAAGCTACAACTTTCTGATATTTGCAGAGTCTAATATATAACATGTAATGTGATGCTTAATCTTAATCTCTTTCTCTCTCTCTTCCCCTTCTCAAATGGATTTATTCATCCTATTGGTTCTGTTTCTCTTGACTATCCTGACTAATACTTGGAGGAAAAGACAGAAAAAAATAAGGAGAACAGCACTTGAAATTTATTATTGTAGATGTGAATTTTTTTAAAAAAATGAAGATTGTTTATATTAAAATATATAGCATAGTCACTGTTTTCTCATTGTTTTTTTTCCTTAGAATATGGTGGCCAATAATTACTATATTTTAAGGCTAGAAAGACCCAAGAGAATTATCTAAACTTTTTTTTCCCTGTGAACAAAGGCAGTTGGTGGGCCATCAGTGGTGTGGTGATATGGGCAACTGGATCCCACATGGCTAGCTGTGCAGTGGAGTCCTGATCCTGAGGCTTAGAAAACATGCTGGGCATGTGTGTGCATGCCCAGAATCCAGAGAGGAAAATGGAAGGGAAGGGATTGTGGCTTGGCCACTCCCCCTGGGAGTCCTTTCTCACTTTCTTCTCTCTGTCTCTCTATTGTAAGTGCACAAGTCATGTAACAGATTTAAAAACAATAATAACAATAATTAAAAAAATAAAAGGCAGTACACTTGATAAGATTGTGATTTCCCAACTACCTGTCCACTAAAACCTGACACATAAGCCCTTATATTATCAGCAAAAGTAAAACATGGTAGAGTTTGACTTTGAAGGCTTTAAAAAGTGCTTTGAAGGGTCACTATTTATCAGCTTATTTGCTGACTTATCTTGGCTTGGCTAGAAGGGATATTTAACTGCTGAAGCACATAGCTGAGGCAATTGAAATTTATGATATTTTTGTAGGTCACCTTTAACATAATTAAACTGGAGTTAATTATACATATATTTTATTCTACAGGTAATAAAGACAAGTAAAGTAGGTAGTCCATTCATTATACTTATAAGCTATTTTAGGCTCAAAATATCATAAGAATATTCCATTTATTAAAGCTTGCATTGCATTCAGGTTTAGATTAGGCAACCTTCCAAAATCTACAATGAGTATGAAGGAAGCTATTGGATTTCGTTATTATTAGCTGCTTTATTTTTTTTGAACAAAATTAATCTTTCCACTCAATTTGCATGCATTTTAACCTTAATATACATAGATATACACACACACATATATATACATGTATTGATGTATTGTGTGTGTGTGTGTGTGTGTGTGTATAAATATAAAACCTTTTGCATTATATATGTGTGTGTGTGTGTGTGTATACATATATACATATATATATGTATATATATATATATATACAAAATATATATATACCTTACACAAAACATACATTATTTCATGAAGGGATGAAATCATACCTCTCCAGGTAAAATTAGATTATCCTAACAGTGTTATTCTCCTTTGTACATAGTTATTTTATTCTGACACTAGATTAAATCCTTAGCTGAGGATAATATTTCCTAAAATCTACTTTGACTTCTGGCTCTTTTACAAAGCTAAACTTGTTTTCAATTCCATCCATCTATGTTACAGTTTTCTAAAAACACTTTAAAGTTCTTCACATTGATACTCCTATATAACATCTACCTTAGAGATTATAATAAGGTCTCTCCCATTTTTTTGTCTACAGCAAAAGCTTTATTAGGCTTTTGTAGAAAATAATGGCAAAATAAATTTCAGTTGCAAATACACAGATACAAGCTTCAAGATACAAAGTTGTATGTACCAAAAATATAGGTAATATTTATAATAACAGCAAACTAATGATAAACTACAATTTCACAAAGGATTGCAAACATACTCCACACTAATCAGTTAATTCTTTTAGGCCAAGTCTACTTTTGATAACAAATAAATTAGCAGATATGCATTAGAGGGATCTACTTCCAGAAAATACCAAAAAAAAGTTTTGATTTGTTTTTCTCTTGTAAACAGAAGTTTATCATTTATAGTCTTCCAAAATCATTTGCACTTGAACTTTCATAGAAGTTCCCTTTTTCTTACATAACTCTTGTTCATGAATATTATTTTTTTAGTGACTCTTTATTCGATAATTCTAACATGAATCATGGTGATTTTGCTGTATTTTTTTAAAAAGAATTATCTTCTTTAATTTTATTTATTTATTTAAATTTGATCAGAGAGGTACAGAGAGAGAGAGAGAGAGAGAGAGAGAGAGAGAGAGAGAGAGGGAAAGTGAGAAAGCAAGCCGCCAGGTCCAGGACTAGAACTCTGGTTGGCCATGTGGGAGTCCAGCACCCTTAACCACCACGCCACCTGCCCGCCCCAATTTTGCTGTATTTTAACAAATACCTAAAAGTTTGTATGTTCCTCTTAGCACAGATGAATCATTTATTTTAGAGTTAATACCATTTATTTTAGAATTTGGCCTCACTTGCCATCTTTAAGGTTCAGATAATGTTCCGTAGCATAACATTGATATCTGGGGGCCAGTAGGTGGTGGAGTGGTTAAGGTGCTGGACTCTTACATGGTTGACTGAGGTTTGAATTCCAGACCCAGTAGCTTGAAGGTCATGCTGGGCACTGTGTGTGTGAACCCATAATTCTGAGAGGAGAATGAAAGAAAAGGGGCTGGGGGGGTGATTTCTCACTTTCTCTCTCTCTGTGTCTCTCTTTCTCTCTCCTTCTCTGGACAGTGTATGTGCCCTATGGCAAAAAACTTAAAAGAAGTTGGTATCTGATAAAGTTGTAGTAGTAAGCAAGGATTGATGTGTCCAGGAGAGAATTTTAACCAGGAGAGAATTTTAATAGCAACAGCAACAAAAAAATGGAAGTGTGGGAAAAGAATTAAATTAATATAATTAATGGTGTTGTTGAAGCAAGTCAAGTATTGTTTTAACCCCTGCCCTAGACTGCCGTTTTGCCTTCATTTCAGCATATATTGACAGTGCAAGGACCATAATATGCTTATAGACGTTTAGTAAAAAGAATTGCAAAGCTATTTATTCAGTTTACCCAGAAGACACACTGTAGCACTGATCAAAAAGCATTTTCTTTTCTTTTCTCTCTCTCTCTCTTTTGATAGAGATTTTTGCTATAGCATACGTGTACTTGCTAGAAATACTGAGAGAAACAGAGAGACAGAAAGCAAGAAATCACCCCATCCCACTCCCTGGAGGAAATGGCCACCCACAATCCCTTCTCCATTCTCCTCTTGGGATTTCGGGCATGTGCATACATGTACCTGGCCTGAGTTTTAAGACCCTGGGTATAGGACTCAAACTATAGTTAACTACGTGTGAGTTCAACAACGTAACCATTATGCCTTCTGCCGGTCCTCAGAAACCATTTTCAATGGGAGTTTTACACTTAAAATAGGTTTATGATGCTGTAAAGAAATAAGCACCTGCCGTCAGGACTCACAAAATAGTATTGTCATATTTTATAATTTTGACATACTAGAGAATTCTTAGAAAGAAATGGAAGTTATTAAATATAAAATTAAACTGTTTCATTTTAACATCATTGAAGAATTATTGCCCATTAAAACTAATATTATTCCTATGAAAATATTTAGTACTCATCAAAAATTATTTTCACATAATTCAAATGACATTTTCTTCAAGTTAAAATGATTTTTGGTTATTTTATCTTCAACATAAGATGTCACTGTTATGAGACTGGCATAATGGTTACGTTGCTGGTCTCCCACATGGCCAACCATGGTTTGAGTCTTGAACCCAAAAGCTTGAAACTCATACGGGGTGTGTGTACTTGTGTCCCAAAATCCCAAGAGGAGACTAGAGGAGAGGGGATTGTAATGTAGTCATTCCCCTGGAGGCTGACTTCTTGTTTTCATTGTCTCTCAGGTGAGTGCACGTGCCTTATAGCAAAAATCTAAAGAAAGAAAGAAAGAAGTCGTTTATAATAAAATGGGAATCTTTTATATGAATCTGAATGCTGTTAATATATCAGGACCAAATAACCCCCACCTGTCCATTCCTAAGTAAGTCTTGTATTGGCTGACTTCAATTATCCATATTCATTAATTAGCATTTTATTTAAAAGATTCTTGCCATAGGTTGCATGCACTTGCCAAAGAGACACAGACAGAGAGAAAGTGAGAAGTCACCCCCCAGGGGAAAGGCCACACTGCAGTCTTTTCTCCTCCATTCTCTTCTTCAGATACTGGGCATGCACACACACGCACTCAGCATGAGTTTCAAGCCACCAGGTCTGGGACTTGAGTCATGCTTGACTATGTGGCAGCCCAGTGCCTTAGCTAGTATGCCACCCGTTGGACCCATTAATTTGCTTTTATTCATATGTTTATTTTCAGTTGCCAAAGTCAAAGTTCATAGATGAGATCACGGAAAATGTAAGCAAAAAAATTTTACTTTATTTTGATCCTTTAAAAAGTCTGTGACAGTGAATGATTGTGGAGAAATTTTCAGATCTGCCAAAGACAGTCATTTCAGAGCAACCAGACCAAGACCAGTCCAGTTAACGAATGGAAATATAGAAAAGTGATTTAGATTCAGCCGGTGGCATAGTTTTGTTTTTTTGTTTTATGTTTTTTTTTTGGAGAGGTTTTTGTTATAGGGCATGTGCTCTCACCAGACAGACAGAGACAGAGAGAAATAAAGTGAGAAATCACCCCCCAGGGGGTTGGCCACGCTGCAATCTCTTCTCCTCCATTCTCCTCTTGGGATCTTGGGCACGCATGCACACGCACCCGGCATGAGTTTAAGCCACCAGGTCCAGGACTCAAACCACTGTCGACTACACGGGAGTTTAGCAACATAGCCATTACGCTAACTGCTGGTCCCAGCCTGTGGCATAGTAGTTAAGGCACTGAGTCCCATGTGGCCACAGCGATCCTGTGATTTGTGCCCAGACCTGGCAGCTTCTCGTTTTCCTTCTCTCTGTCTCTAACTAGAGTATGTAGCCTCTGCCAAATTAAATTATAAATGGGGGTTAAATATTAAATAATAAAAGCATATATAGTCTATGTTAAGATCTGTGCTATCTATGGAGCAGTATGATGGTTTGAATTCTGTGTTAAGAGATTAGGAAGCTTGTACTAAGCCTAATATCCTGGTGTAAATAATTCTCTTATTTTTATGATACTTTTTTTCCAGGTGATGAAGTTATGCCAATTACTTATCTTGCATTGACAAAATCAGAAAAGGGAACTCATTTGTATTCCAGAATATTCAATTTCATGTGATCCACTTAATTTCTTCAACAACAGATCATATAGCCACACATTTGGCTTTCGGTCTAATACACACTTTCTCAACAGAAAATTTCCTGATTTTAGAAATCTAGACAGGTCAAGAACTTACAAAATTATCCAGTGCTGGTTCATTTTTGCTTGACAGTTATCCTCGACAAAATTTTATCTTCTCAAAATTTACTATGAATAGCAAGAAGAAATCAGACAGTACCTTACATACTTTTGCAATCTTCTCAACTAAATATCCAAATTCATTGCTTATAAGATATACTTTTGATTATATCTGTAATACAATTCAGCCAAGTTTTCTGTAATTTTATGACAAGAATCAACATCTCTCCCTTTTTATTATCCTATTTCTTCTCCCCATCAGGATCCTAAGCATGTGCACATGTGCCCAGAATGTTCATAAACCTTTGGGTTAGAATTCAAACCATGGTGGATCAAACCAGGGCCATGTGGGATCAGGATTCATTTGCATGTAAGAGGAACCTGTGTAGCCATAGTGATGCAATCTTATAAAATCAAAACTGTTTCCCTTTCAGCCTGATACTCTCTGTTTGAGATTTCTCAGAGGAACTCCAAGGAGACAGATAGCCAACCCGGAGCTTAAAAGAGTAAGCATGCTCTGCCCAACCACAGTCTGAAACCCCTGTCTAAACGATGAATTGTTTGACTGAACCCCTTACCTAAGACCGAAACTACTGTCTCAAAGACTAATTACTTGATTGTATCTCCAGTTAAAAATTAACCTGATCTATGCTTTCCTGTTTCTCAATAGATAGATAGCTGTGAGTCCCATAGTGTCCACTATGAAAGCACTTGTTGGTTGACGACCACTCAAAGACATTCTTACATGTCTTCTCAGTGTGGCCAAACTGTAACAACTGTTCTCCTCTCTCATGGGTAATTCTGCCTCTCTCTGTTCCGTTGAGTGGTGAGGGGTTGGACCTGTTCTGTCTTCCGGGACTGAGGGTGCAGAGACCCTTTCTCAGCAACATGCACAATGCTTAAATGTTATGCTACAGGGTAGCTCACCAAAGATGAAAATAGACCACAGCTATGTATAAATGAGCCATGGAAAAATTTGCCAAAAGAAAACTTGTTACAACTTTCTACCATTAAGTACGAGATTATCTGGTGCTCATGTCACTCAGCTCATTTGTAATTCATTGTGTTTAGTGCAGAGCAGCACAGTGTGTGATGGGCCTTGAAAACACAGGGCATATGCAGAGATTAATTAATTCTTTTGAAAAGGGAAAGAATAATTCAAAGAATTAAAAGTTTAAGTTTGGGGGAAATAAGGCTAATAGAAAGATGTTAAATTAGTTTTGAAAATTTGAAATGATTCCAGTGTTGGGATAAAGATTTATAGGTTTCTCTACAAGGCCCGAACTACAGAGGATAGAACTATTGAACATTATACTATTTTATATTGTTCCTATGATTATTTATTAAAAATGTAGCATCTCAAAACAATATACATTATTTCACCATTCCATGTTTTAGAAATCAGGGTGGGCATGGTTGTTTGCTTTGTGTCTCACAGGGAAGATAACATGGGTTCTTATCTAAAGGCCCTTGAGAAGAAAATTCACTTCCAGGTTGTCAGAATTCACACCTATGGGGGCTGCCAGGTGGCATGGTGGTTAAAGGTGTTGAACTCCCACATGGCTGACCTTGGTTCAAGTACTGGACCTGGTGGCTTCCTTTTTTGCTCTCCCTTTCTCTCTTTCTCTCTAATCAAAACTGTAAAATTAATAATAATAATAATAATAATAATAATAAAGTTAACTAAAATAATTCTTAAAAAAAAAAGAATTTACACCTATGTAATTTTAGGACTGAAGACCTCCTTAACTTACCACAGGTTCTAAGGATTAGATTGTGGATATTTTGGAAGGTCATTTTGCTCCCAGAAGCACAACATGAGTTTCAGAAAAGCAGCCCTTCACTTACTATAAGGAAGAACCTTTAATACAACATTTTTTCCCAAAACTGGGATGTTATTATGTCTTTGGTGAGCTCTTCTTATCAGAAGTATTCAAGAACAAGATAAATGTCCATTTTTCAGACCTGGAAAGTTTAGTATTGCTATATCCAAGTCCATTACAAGGCTTTTTTAAAGGTCTAGAATGTATATTATTAGGCAAATTAAAATCTCTCTAAATAAACATCGCCTTTCTTCCTTTATAATTATTTGGAAATCTCCTTACATTTAGGAAAATGTGTATTTTCCAGTGAACCTGGCACTCATTTTTTCTAATATACTTATTTAAGAAATACGAAAATTATTCTTATTCTTGTAATCATAGGTTCTGGTTCAAAGGTAAGTGGGAAACCAAGTTTTCTCAACTTGGCTTATTTCTGCTCTGAAAGGGATTTTAAAGTTAAATTAGTCTTCTCCCCCATTAAAAAGGAAGTGAAGACTTGTAATTTTCCCCTGAATTTAGCCTTTTTCTCAACTTTCTGTCCTTTAAACTCTATTCTATCTAAGCTTTATCTAGCATTATGTGGTGTCAGAAGAACAAACATAAAAGAATAATTATATGTGAAAAAGAAGAGCAGATTCATAATTATATCACCTACATTATGCATTATTTCTTAAAATGACACCAAAACAAATCTGTAGAAGATGAACTCTTAACGTCTATTGTCAATACACAGATTTAAAAACTTCTTTATTGACACTGGCAATAATTATCCTGGGAAAGAAAGTGATAACCTTTAAAATGTCAAGCTGTTTAAACTTTTCAAATTTAAAAAACATACTATTTGTGAGATTCTGTCAAGAATATTTAACTAATACGAGTCTACCAGAATATGCTGACAGTGGGCTGACAAGCTGTAAGCCAGAGCAAGATCAAGGCCGCTTAGAACCTTGTAGCAATTATCTATGTAAGTCATATAATGGTCTTCTAAATGTCATGTTTGCAGGAAGAATGGGAGGAAATGCCTTAATGAGATACAGAGTGCCAGTGTTAGAGGATTTTAAATTATGACTGCCATTAATAAGTGGTGGCAGATTAGTAGGGTGTATCACCATACCAGAATTACAAAACTTTTAGACATTTTCCAGTGGACTTGCAAAAATGCCTTTATCTTCAAATACCGAGAATCCTTATCCAACATGTAAATTTCTCTGTGCTGAATCAATCTAGATCACACTCCTTTTTTTTTTTTTTCCATTTTGGAAAGGAATTTGATATGTTGCACAAGTCAAGGAACAGCTGAACTAAAACGAACATAACCTGTCACTTCAAGAATCCATCTCCATGGAAAATAATGAAGCTGGAATAAAAAAAGAAACAAAACATATTTCCTGTCATTCAACTGTCAGACTGTTTATTTGTTTCTTTAAGCAGAGAACTCAGATAATAGCAGGGAAAACATATTTTCACTTCTGATGTTGTTTAATAAAGATTTTGGGTGAACTGAGACTATTTTCCATATACCTCTCAAGTAATTCCAAAATGAAATTCCTTCATGATTCAGATGTGTCAGAAAACATTTTCTTCAGGCTGTCCTATTCATAGCACAAGGATCTATTTGAAAAAGTAAACTAAATAAATAAGGTTGAAAAAAATAAAGATCTTAACCTGTGCTTCTCTGCACTTGTATTTAGGCCTGTCATATCTGATGTAAATGAAAGTCAGCCATGTTTGACCTCTGGTTTATGGTGTTTACTATCTTCTATTGTTTATTTTAACTGGCTTCAAATCAGGTGATGACATGAATGAGAACAACATGATTTACATAGGCATTCTTGTTATTTAAGTAAAAAAGTAAGGACTCAAGTTTATCTATTCTCAGTGATATTTTCATAACAAGAACACTAAAATGAGTTACTCAAAGGATCCCTCTTTGAGCCCTCTATTCATTCATGAACTATTTTATGGTCTTAGGATCTAAGGGTAAAATTTATGAATAGGAAAATGAATGAGTAACGCATGTTAATTGGTAGAGGTGTTTTTTTGTATCAATTACAGGCATATTTATTGTACGGGTAGTCTGTCTTTTTCTTGATACACCCTTGAAAAAAACAAGACTTGTGATCAGCTGTGGACCCTATTGCAGTTTCTTAATTTCCAGACATTTGGTTCTTTCTTCATTTCTTTAGTATTCATGCTAATAAGAACATAGCATAATAACCAAATTATGCTGCTTTCTCTTCTTCTTTTTTTTTTTTTTTAATTGCCAGAGGGTACGTACATGGGTTCACCAGAAAGAGAAGAAACACAGGGATAGAGAGGGAAAGACAGGAACTCCCTCTGGATGAACATGGTCATGCTACAGTCTCTTCTCCTCCATTCCTTTCTCCTGTTGGGCACACAAGCATACCTACCCTGTATGCTTTTCAAGCTCCTGGGACTATGATTCAAACCACAGTCAGCTGTGTGGAATCCAGTTTCCCTTAAACACCACTTATGGCACCAGCCTAAAATTATGCTATTTTCAATGCTAATTCTTATCCTTCATGAGTGAAAATTTTGTTTTCATTATCATTCAAGTCCTTCCATTTCCTAACATGACACTGCCTTTCCTTTCTTTGTCTCCTTCACTGATTCTCCATTTTTAATCAAGATAGATTATACCCTCCTAATCTTCTCAATTCTGCCTTAGTTTTAATTTTAAATTACAAAGAATGTAAAGTAAAATATAAATCAATATTGAAAATACTGTCTCAGGCAAAGCATGATGATTAACACAGCTGGATCTCACATGGCCAGCTGTGTGGTTCAAGTCCTGGACCTGGCAGCTTGTGAAACATGCCAGGCATGTGTGCGTGTATGCCCAAAATCCCAGAAGGAGAGAGACCTGGAAGAGAATGTGGCATAACCATTCCCAATGAAAGGTGCTTTCTCATGCTCTCTCCCTCTCTCTCCAGCAAGAACTTGTGCCTTCTGGCAATTTTTAAAAAACATCTTATTAATGTGCATTCCTAGTTGATATGAGTTTATTCCTCAAGATGTTTCTCATGAATGTCTCAGAAATAGTTTACGTCAACATATATATCCTCTGAAATAACAGGAAAAACAGAATATGTAATTTAAATTTTTAGTTTTGAGTTAATTAGTGCCACATTCACAACCAATAAATACCTAGTTCTTCAAGGAGTAGGCATTCTTATTGAAATGGTAAATTAGAAATAAACTATCTTCTAAGGATCTATAAAATGACCCTTGTTGTTATTTCTATTATGTCCGCATTTTCAAATGGTATTCTTTTAATTTAAAACATTAGTTGGGCCAGCAGGTCATGTGGAAGTTAAGGCGCTAGATCCCACGTGCCCGACTATGCATGACTGAGTCCTGGACCCGGAGGCCTGAAAATCATGCCAGACATATGAGAAGAGATTAATGTATGGTTATCTACCCTGAGGGGTGATTTCTCTTTTTCCCTATTTCTCTCTCTGTCTCTCTCTGTCTCACATGCACCCTACAGCAAAAACTAAAAATAAATAAATAAACAAACATACAAACATTGATTATTCTGGAAAAAACATTTCAAAATAAATAGAAATAAAATTATTAAAGTAGTATGCAATTTGTCATTTTGTTTTCTTTAATCAGAATGGTGAAGTAGGTTTTTGTTGTTGTTGTTTTCTTGAACTATCGAGCAGGCAAGCATGAAAAACAAGAAACAATACTGTCAACTCTACTCCTGGAATGTCCTGATGAACTAGGCATTTCTCTAATTGTATATAGAGGATAGATATATCTCATTTAATTCTCTATTGGGACTGCCTCTGATAAATTCCTGAGGAGAAAATACATAAATTTTGGAATCATTGCAATGCATTCTATTATATTTTATGCCACTTTCATAGGGTGCAAAATGCTCACTAAGATAGTAGAAGCTTCGAGAAGCTCTGTACTAACAGAACCTATTTTAAACAGTTCTGAAATTTATTTGATAATCAGCCTATCTTTGCACATCCTCTTCTTTAATTTTCTTTGGAATGCCAGTGGATATATTCCTTCAGCAATTAGAGATAGAAAGCAGGAAAAAGAGAGAGGGAGAGTGAGAGGAAGACAACACCTCTCAGTGGGGCATGGTCACACCACAATCTCTTCTCCTCCATTTCTCCATTCTGTCAGAATTCAGGCACACACGTTCACCTGGCATTTGTTTTAAGCTGCAGAGTGAACATTCAAGCTGTGATCAGCTATATGGGATCAGGTTCTCTCAGCCAGTAGGCCACAGGGCCGGTCTGGCACATTATTTTCAAATCATTATGCACAACACACCTCAGAAAACACTTCTAACTTAAAAATAAAGCCAGAATTCTGAGATCAGATAGCCTTGATTGATTGAAAAAAAAAAAAAAAAAAAAAAAAAAAAAAAAAAAAAAAAAAAAAAAAAAACTACCCCAATTGTTCCTAATTTGATTTTTAGCCAAAGATTTAAGTTTCTGAACTTCAATAGGTTTATTTGCAAAATGAGTATCATGCAAATGATACCTATCTAACATGGTAACCATGAACATTAAACAAATATATAAAAGTTAATTATAAACCACAAGGTACTAAGCAATTGGTTAGAATAAGGAAATATATTATTTTGAAAAATTCAGTTTTGGAGTCAGATATCTTCAAGTCCTCACTCTGACATTTACTAACTATATGGCTTTATGTAAATATATTTCCATTTGTGAACTAAGTTTTCTCATCTGTACAGGGAGGTTAATAGCATCTAGTTTGCCTTGTCAAACAGAGACAAGGGATTACAAATCTTACAATACAATTGTTTTTCAATATATAATGATTAATTTGAAATTTCACTTTTAAAAATCTGGGTTATTTGTTATCAATATGGTGCAAGGAATGTAGACAAGTAAGAAAATACATATGCTAATAAAAACATGATAAGGTTTTGGTTTTCTCATAATATGAAAGAATAATTTACCAATGATTTCTTTGTTTGGTTTTATTTTATTTTATTTATTTTTTAAAGAACTATTTTTAATTTAATTTAATTAATTAATTGGTTAATTTTAATTTGACCAGAGAGGGACAGATGAGAGAGAGAGAGATAGAAAGAAAGTGTAAAAGCAAGCTGTCAGGTCTGGAACTCAAACCACAGTCGGCCATGTGGAATCCAGTGCCCTTAAACACCACACCACTTGCTGGCCCCTGATTTATTTGTTTAATGAGAAAATAGGTAAAGAGGACAGTATAAAAAAATGACAAAACATTCTCCTTTCATTAGATCATTGAAAATAAAAATAATTTTAATGATAAAATGTTATTAAGTTTAACAGTTGATCTAGATCTCATACCTATGGTAATAATTCTACACCCTTTGAAGCAGCTCTATTGAAGCAATCATATTTTCTTTAAGGAACTGTGAGACAGAAATGTAATTAGTCAATAAAAATTTTCATCAAATGTGACCAGCAGTTGGTGTAATGGCTATGTCGCTGGACTTCCATGTAGTCTACTGAGGTTCGAGTCTCGGATCTGGTGGCTTAAACTCATGTCAGGCATGTGTGCATGTGTGCCCAAGATCCTGAGAAGAGAATGGAGGAGATGGGATTGCGGTGTGGCCATCCCCCCAGGGGGTGATTTTTGTCTCTCTGTTTCTCTAGCGAGCACATGTGCCCTGTAACAAAAACCTCTCCAAAAATAATTGTTTTTTATCTAATATTTTTAGCCTTTTTGATTTTTTTTTTTTAAATCGAGCACAGGTTAGTTACTTTTACTGGGTTATTACTTATTGCATCATTATTGGTGCAATGTGACTAACTGCGGTCCATGAGTTTTGACAAGAATTTCATCACAAGGTCAGAACTGCTTTGCCTTCTGAACATTTCTAGAGAATATCTAATTGTGGCTGACCCTAAGCTTTTTCCATGAGTGATCAGAATGAGCAGAGTTTCAGTTTACGTCTGCTTTTCCCAGACAAAGCTCACTAAACATGTAGCCTAAGTAAAAGATAAATAAATAAATAACTTTCTTATCTTAAGTCTCTGAAGTTAGAAGATACTTGCTACTCTGTTATAATTTAGTTTTATGATTAGTATGTCAGAAATATATTCATACAAATATAGCTCTTAAATGAAAGGTCCAACTTTTAAACTGCTAATACCAGAGCTTTTGTTCACAATCTTGACTGTTATTGTATTTCCCTAAATATAAAAAGAATAGTATGGAATAAATGTAAGAATTATGAGAAGATCTCATCTAATGACACATGGATTGAATCAATGGCACCCATTATTGCAAGACTTACTATAAAAGTATATATTAAGCAGGTTTAATAAGTATTTTGAGAAGATTAATGTTAAATCTTATAAAATAATCCATCAAAAGTCCAAAGAACCTCAAAAATCAATTTGCTTGTTAGCTTTTTATATTGAATTAAAATTAAAAAGTAATGTCTCAATGTCTACTTTCCTTAAGAGTCAGTTTAATTTCATTTGTGTTTCATGGAGTCATGTTAATTTAAATACTCCGAGTTGAGTTTTTACATAGTATTGCCAAAATTACATGAAAGAGTAGTGAATTGTATCATTTATAGTACTATTTAGAAGAATATTTGTACATGTTTTATTCTAATCCAAGGAAATAATTTAAAAGCCTATTAATGATGCAGAGGTTAAATGATAAGTTTAGTAAATAAAAATGAGAAAATAAAATCAAGATAGACTAAACTGGTAAATTATACTAACAAAATTAAATTTAGAGGAAATATGAATTTTACTGTACAAAGTTTAAGGAATAATTTCAAAATATGTGCATAGAGATTTTGAAAATTTTTGGCAAAGTCATTGCTGTGCTTCTTCTCTAGAAGATTTACATTTTCAATAACACAAATTATAGAGTACAGAAAAAAGTAGGAGGGTGTCATTTATCAGAGAGACAGAGAGCAGGCATATACTCTAAAGCCAGAAAAATTAGCTGGAAACACATTAGCATGAATGTCTTAAAATGAAATACTCAACAAGAACCTCAGGATTTGATGTTTTGTATCTTATTAAAGCACTAATTTGTACTTTGAGGCAATTTTAAACTTTGATTTCCAAATGTTTAATAGGCAAAAGATTATCATTACGCTTATTCTATAGAAATGAAGTTGACTAGTGTCAAATTGGACAGAGCCTTTAAAAATATACATATATAAAAACAGGTTAGAATAAAACCAAGACTGTAGAATTTAGCCCTATAACTATAAAACAAAGGTACATTAATTTTAATGTATCTCAACTCAAATGGCTTTGATTATGACAAATAATCAAGCACCATTAGAAGAAAATCTTTCATTTAAAAAATAATTATGTATTTTATTTTATTTATTATTATTATTATTATTTATTGGCCAGAGAGAAAGGGAAGATGAAAAAGCAAGCTGCCGAGTCCAGGACTTGAACCACGGTTGGGTATGTGAAAGTCCAGCACCTTAACCACCACACTACCTGCTGGCCCCTGAAGAATAATCTTTCAAAGACAGTAAGTGTCCTATTTCACTTTAAGATATAAATTTTTTTCTGAACAGTTGTATTGAATTTTTTTTTAAGAGAGATTTTTGCTATAGGGCACATGTACCTGCCAGAGAGACAGAAAGACAGATAGCAGAGAAATAATCCCCCAGGGGTGATGGCCATGCTGCAATCCCTTCTCCTTCATTCTTCTCTCGAAATCTTGTACATACACACGCATGTGCCCAGAGTGAGTCTTAAGTCACTAGATCCATGACTCAAACCGTAGTCACCTATGTGGTTGTCCAGCAATGCAACCATTTCACCATCTGCTGGTCCCACACTTACACTGAATTTTAAATATTCCAAAATTTAAAAGAAAATACTTGATCATTATTAGAAGTGATATATTTTATTTAGCTTTCATCAAAGTTTATTGTTTATAGTATCAGTTTAGCCATTTGAATAAAATCAATTTTGAGCTGTCTTATACACAAAAATAGATTTTCTTCATTTTGATTAATTATGATATTACATATAGCTCCAAGTTGTTACCTTAATTACTATATAAATTATCTTTGTTTCTGTGTATTATTATAATTGACCCTTAATGCCTAGGAAGTCCTACAAATGAAAACATTCTGAATATATAATGGCACCATTTACATTTGTCAAAGAATTTAAGCCAGTCTATTATTGGAGTGTAAATATAGATATACTGTCAGTAAATTTTTACTAGACTGAATGCTGAAAGTAGAAAAATGACGTTAGTAGTATAATGAAATTTTAATTTGTAAAGATCTGTGTTTTTTTAGGAAATGGATAAATAAAAAGATAAAATCACCAAAATCCTTAAATAAATTATTTGAATGTGTCCTTTGATTCCTCAATCATGTTGAATTTTGAACTGTAGGCTGGTCTGCAATGAAGGCAGAAGAGAGGAGAAGATGGTAAGAGATATTGAATAGGGGCTATCAATAGTTCAAGATGGATATATAGTATATTAAAGCAAGTTATTGTAGAGAAATAAAAAAAGGACAAAGGTTAAGAATAGTTGAAAGCTAAAGACGATAGAATCATTGTTCAATTTCATAAAATCCATGGACATGATATGTTCACAGACTTCCTTCTCTTCTGACTAACCAAATAACATCATATAATTACTAACTTGCTTGAGTTGTCTTCTCTTCCTTCATAAAAATGATGGATATTTTCTTGTTGAAAGCAGGCCAAATCCTATCTAAATACTACTGGAGTGGGTAGTTGAAGAAGTAAAGCAAATGTTATGGAATTCTAAGATGGGCTCCCAAATCCTCTCTTTCTGATGTGTACACCTTGCATAATCTCCTTACATTGAGTGTGGTTGGACCTCACCACGCTGGAGGAAACATGTGGAAGAGATGAAATAATAAAGATTCCTCTAACTTGATTGAGTTGTCTTCTTTTCCTTCATAAAAATGATGGATTCCTCTGTTTTCTTGTGAGAAGAACATGAGTTGCTACAACCTGAAGACAAAGTCTAGGAGCTAACAGCAACTCCCGGCTAACAAACAGCAAGATAAAAGGCATCTCAGCTTCACAGCCACAGGAAGCAAACTTTGCCAATCTTCCAGAAGAAATTGGGAGAAGCCCATGATATATAGATGAGAATGCAACCTGGTGGACACCCTGATTTCAGTCATGTGACATCTCAAACAGAGGACTTGGCTATACTATTACTGAACTTCTGACCTACAGAACCATAAGATAATACATGGGTGTTATTTTAAGCTACACATTTTGTAATAAATGGTTTTATGGTAAGCAAAACCTGTATAGATAGTAAGACCAAAATAGAAGAATCATACAGAGAGTATGAATAATGTGATAACAAAAAATCAAGTATTGCATGGTTGTAATAAATGTACATGTAAATGTAAGACTAAATAATGAATCTAAATATGAATACTAATGCAACCTCCAAAATTTATTTCAATAATAAGCCAATACTGGAGATAAAATGATCACATTTAAAAAGCTCAATTAATTCAAAACTATGCACATGAAGTGAAAAAAATGCATGAAGAAAAGTTGTAAAACATAGAAGAGTGCTGGCAAGAGTCTAGATTTTAATTTAACAATGTCTATTGTTCCATTAAATATAAACACTCTATCATAATCAGAAGGCAGTGGTTTTTCAACTTGGATAAAGACACATGGCCCAACTATATGTTGTCTAAGAGAAATTCAATAAAAATACAGTTTGGGACCAACAGACGGTAGAATGTTTATGTCTCTAGACTCCCATGTAATCAACCACAGTTCATGTCTCCGACCCAGTGGCTTAAAACTCATGCCGGGTGTGTGTGCATGTATGCCTAATATCCCAATAGAAGAATGAAGAAAGGATTGCAGCATGGCCATCCCCCTTGAGGGGAAGTGATTTCTTGCTTTCTGTCTCTCTTCCTCTATCTCTCTGGTAAGTGCATATTTTCTAAAAATAAAATGAAAAAAGACAGTTCAAAAGCCAAAGAATGGAAAAAAATTATCACAAAAGCAATAATTATAAGAAAGTTAAAGTGGCTATACTATAATAAGAATAGTAAATTTTAGAAAAATAAATATTATTAGAGACTAACAGAACATCTAATGATAAAGTGATCAGTAATTTGAAAAGACATCACAATCTTAAATGTGTTTGCACACAAATAAGAGAGATTTAAAAATACATAAGTTATCAAATTTATTGGACCAATGGGGAAATAGAATATCAATATTTGAAAGTTTGACAAAAATTTCTTAATAACTGGTAGAAAAAAATAGATAAAATATCAGTTAAATATTGGAATCACACATACAATTTGACCTATTTAACATTTGTAGACTATAGCAAATAGTGACATAATATACATTCTGATTAAAATAAAGTGCTTCCAGATCAGTTTCACAAATCAGCTTTCCATTAAATGGAAAACTATGTTCAATTAAAATGAAACTCTCAAGCCATGAGACACTAATCAAATGATATCTCATATATTCAAATAAAGCTTTTGAAACTTTATTCACTCACTATGCCAAAGAAAACATTTTTAACAATTCAGATAAAAGTGGAAACCAGCAGTTAGAGTAATGACAAGATTTTTTACCGTAATAAAGTGTAAAAACCATAGAGATCAATGATGATACTAGATACCGTTACGGAGGGAAATGGGAAATAGGGAAGGTTGAGAGGGAGAGAATCAAGGGGAAGAAGAAAGAAGCAAAACATTTAAGGGACCCAAATGGAAAGAAATCTGGTGATTTTAATGTTTATGGTGTCTTTGATTTGACCAAAATGCAGTATATTCATATGGGAAAATTCATTTGGTAAGCTGTAATGATACACAGTGATGAAATGTATAAAATTAAAAAGAAATTTAAAAAGTGTAACAACAAAAAAATTAAGGACATGACAATTCTGTGATGCCACCCTTCTCTTTTTGATCTAAGCGTATATTACCTGGCTTAATGTTAGAGTTGTTCTCTTAATTTCACTTTTCCAAAAATTCAAACAAAATGGATCATAAAAAATAAAATATTATTGTATATGAGTTCTGAAAACAGTTGTAATTTTCAATTTTTATACAATAGAGGGCTGTTCAGGTTCTCTATTCTTTGTTTAGACAGTTTTCATAATTTTGTGGTTTGATGTTAATATATATTTAACATAATTTGTCAAATTTATTGGCCTTGTATTATTTACAAATTTTTTTATACTTGCCTCTTATAACAATAACAACATTTGAATCATGATGACATCTTTGTTTTATTCCTGATATTGCAAATTTGTTTTTCTCTCTTTCCTCCTTTTATTGATCTCATTAGAAACATAAGTTTGTCTTTTCAAAGATCCACCTTTTAATTTTGTTAATATTGTCCATTTTTTGTCTAATTTCAGTTTATTGATGTTTGTTCTTATAATGAGTCTAAACTCAACCTCTTCTATTTTTTAGTTTCATTTTAATATTTTTCTTTATTCCTTATAGATCCTATGTATGGATGAGAGAAACACAGTCAAGCATCTCTTCAACAGCAATCCCCAACCTTTTTGGCACTAAAGACAGGCCTCATGGAAGACTATTCCTCCTTGATCGGGGGTTAGTCCCAGGATGGCCCAAGTGCATTGCATCCACTATGCATCCCATTTCCACCACTACCACACTGCAGTATATGGTAAAACAATCATACAGTGACCAGGTTTGTCCTCCTATCAGCATCCAGTACCACCAGTGATCCAATAGGAGGAGGATCCCAGGCAGCAACGGGGTGATGGGGAACAGATGCAAACACAAAGGAATCTTCACTTGCTCACCGTCAGTTGGTCCCTGCTGCATGGCCTGGGAGGCCTGCACCAGTCTGTGCCCAGCTCCCAACAGGCTTTGACTGGGAACCAGCCTGGGGTCGAAGGCTTAGGGTTCCCTATTCTAAAGGGTCTAGAAACACCAAGATACCCTTCCTCCAGACCTTTGGTTCATCATGATCTTGGGAAAGTTATGCCCAGCATGTTTTCAGCAAAATGGGCCAGGTATACAAACTGCAGTCATCATTTGACTTCCAACACTTCAGTCTGATATGCTACAAACTATGCCAGAGAGAGTGGGCCTTCTAGAATTTTAAACTATTGATATATTTAACAGCAGAGGGACAAGTCTTTTCCCAGCTACTCCAACATGACCAGGGATGTCACAGACTCCTGAGAGATCCTAAAGGTGCTGCAGGAAAGTGTCTATGTGGGGGAAAGCTCATACATTGTTGGTGGAAATGTAAATTGGTCCAGACACTGTGGAGAACAATATGGAGGTTCCTCAAGGACCTTCAAATAGAACTACCATAAGATCCAGCAATTCCACTCCTGGGTATCTACCCAAAGGACAGGAGAACTTTCAGTAAGAAAAGTGCTTGCACAGCTATATTTATCGCTGCACTGTTCACAATCACTAAGACATGGAACCAACCTCAGAGTGCACTATAGATGAACGGATTGAAAAAGTGTGGCACATATACACCATGGAATACTATTCATTCATAAAAAACATCAATACCCTGGCATTTGATAAAAAGTGGATGAACATTGAAGATCTATTGCAGGCTATGCAACAAAGACATTGTATGTCTCCACTTAACATATACCAACTGTCTACACTCTATAGTAGAGATGGAAAGACTGGAGGACATAAAAGCATTAAAAACTATTATGGACACTGGGGACAAAATGGAAGGAGAGTGGGAGAGGGGAGAGTACAGGAAGGGAAATTTGGGAAAATATGGATAAGTAAGACATTTGTGTTACACAGATACAGTCTGATGACGTGTATAGTAGTATCAACTCATCTGTTGTGTGGAATGCATCATGTTGGATAAAATCTCTTTACAAACTAATTGATATATATAATGACTGAATAAATGATGTATAACAACTGTACAAAAATAATAAATAATACAAATAAAAATTTGTATTTATGTAAATTGTAATATGACTGACTCCCCCTAGAATTAAGCATTGTGGGAGCTTTCCACAGATACTGAACTATTGAAGTTTTATGAAAGACAATAGGATAAATATATTAAATTGTACAATTTACTTAATTTGCTAAAAATGAGATGTATAATCAAAATTGAAAAAGAAGCAGGGTGTGGGGGGAGAGTTTTGTGATTTGGTAAGCCAAGGGTTTTAACTAAAACCCCATGAAGTGCTTGGCAATGAAATTTGATTGAAATAAATAACTTGAGGTTCGATAATAACATAGAGATCGGAAAGGATAGGCTTTTTTTTTTTTAGTATCAAACAATTGTACTTATTTTTTGATATTTTTAAATTAAATCCTTATAATTGTACATACCTATGGGGTACAGAGTACTATTTCATATTTCAGTACCTGTGTACAATATGGAATGATAAAATCAGAGTGATTAACTTTTCTATCACCTCAAACATTTAGCATCTCTTTGTTCTGTTAACATTCAAAATCCTCTCTTCTAGTTATTTTTAAATATACAGAAAATTGTTGTTAACTAACATCTTTCTCTAGTCCTATAAATCACTGGAACTTACTCTTCTTAGCCAGCTATAATTTAGTATCCATCAGCCTACCCATCCTTATCCCCCCACCACTTCTCTACGTCTAATTGATCCTTCTTCTTCTATTTCTGTGAGACCAGCGTTTTCAGCTTACCGGTACGAGTAAGAATTTGCAGAATGCACCTTTCTATGTCCAGATGACTTCATTTGGGTAAGGTCCTTTATGTTTATCCATATAGTTGCTAATAGCAGTAGTTCCCCCTTTTCTGATGGGTGAATAATATTCCAGTTTGTAAATACACCAAAATTTTTAAAATCCACTCATGTGTTTTATTTAATTATTTATTTAAGAGATTTTTTGCTATAGGGTATGTGCACTCACTGAAGAGACAAAGAGAGACAGAAAGTGAGAAATCACCCCCAGGGAGAATAGCCATGCTGGAATCCCTTTTCCATTCTCCTCTCAAGATTTTGGGCACACACGCACATGCACCTAGGGTGAGCTTTGAGCCGCCAGGTCTGGCACTTGAACCAAGGTTGGTCCTGTGAGAGTCCAGTGAAATAACCATTACACCATTTGCTGATCCCGACCTACTCAGCTGTTGATAAACACTCAGGTTGATGCCATTCCTTAGTTATTGTGAATAGCACTGCAATAAATATGGAGTTTGCACAGTTCTATCTATTATCCTACAGATAAGGTTGAAATAAAAATCTTTCAAAAACAAGTTTTCCCGGAACTAGCAGTTAGCATAATGGCTATGTCACTGGATTCTCATGTAGTCAACCATGGTTCAAGTCCCAGACCTGGTGGCTTAAACTCATGCCAGGCACGTGTGCATGCGTGCCCAAGATCCTGAGAGGAGAATGAAGAAGAAGGGATTGCAGCGTGGCCATCCCCCCTGGGGGGTGATTTCTCACTTTCTGTCTTTCTGTCTCTCTCTGTCTTTCTGGAGAGAGCACACGCCATATAGAAAAAACCTCTCCAAAAAAAAGAAAAAAAAAAAGTTTTCCTTAACAAACAAAAGAAAAACTACATCAAATTCCTTATTATTCAAAAGTAATTTCAGGATTTTTTAACATTATCCAAATTCTAACTTCATTTTAGAGACCAAATTAATAAATAATCCAACTATTTGAGTACTTAAATAACAGCTTCTTTTTTGAAATGCAAATTCGTTTTTTAATTTTATTATTGTATTTTATATTGCATGTAATCACATGTGTCTTTACAGTGTATTACATTTCTTTTTGCAGCATGAATACCATGCGTATCAGTCAAGACAAAGACATTACTATCCACATCATTATCAAATAGCTTTTCATTTTTTTAGATTATTATTATTATTTATTCTTAACTTTTTTATACATTCAATCACTACATATCATTTGGCTTATAAAGAAAATTTACCCAACATGAAATCTTCTTGAATACCTCCTCAGTTTAATATCTTTCCAGAATAGATGTAAATATGGGTGAAGAAAAATTAAATGTCGGTGATTAACGGCCTTTTTATTTTACTGTCTGTTTGTATTTTAAATTAAATTAATTAATTACAAATGTTCTGCCATACTCAAGTCTACTGACAGGAAATCAGCAAGCTGTCAAGCACAGTTTATGTTACTGAAGCAATGTGAATTATTATTATTATTTTATGTGAGGAAAAAGTAACACAAATGGAAAACAGCTGTCAGGCATAATTCGATTCATTATTGTTTAATGCAATATACAGAGGTAGAATATGATGAAATATTAATTCCACTAAAAATAGAAATGCAGTCCTGGACATTTCTCTTAGTTCCTGACAGTAGATAGGGAGCCAACATAAAGCTGCAGGATTGCCAGGGGATTATGTGTGTCTGCCAGTCTTCATCTTGTCACCAGAAAGGTTGAAGGATGGTCATATAACTATGGGTGGTAATTCCAGACGAAGCTTCTTTTTTCTTACATTTCAAACAATATAATTTGTGGACAGCATTGAAAACAGTCATAAATTTAAATCTTCTTAAGATATTATTATAAATCATTTTACAAGACAAATTTTAATACTATGTCTCAAGGAATATTTGCCTTTTGTGGTTGCCTTGATTTTAACTGGTCAACAAAGTAGTTACTAATTTTCATAATTTAGTTTTTTTGCCTCAATTAGAAAATGGATATTCATTCCTACTAAAGAAAAGGTAAGCCATATTAATAAAGCTGTGAAATGAATATACTTTTGTATTATCCTGATTCCTTCTTATTCTGAAGAACAAGTCTGTTTACTTTTTAGTCTCTTATATCTACCAAGGGCTTTTTATATTTTTTTAATTGCAATCTCTAGGGAGAGAAAAACAGTGAGAAAGAGAGAGAGAGGAGAAAGCACCACCAGTGACATATGATTATGCTGCAATCCCATCTCCTTTTCTCTATCTTGTCATGATTCTGGGCATGTATGTACAAACATCCAGCATGTTTTCAAGATGCCAAGGCTTGAACTCAAACCAGCTATGTAGAATCCAACTCTCTTAACTACTAGGCCATCAGTAGGATTAATATAAATATTTCCACCTAACCATAAAGCAACCCACATATGAAGAATAAACATATTAATTTATATCATTTAGTTCATTATTTATTTACTTGTTTGTTTATTTTTCATCCAGGTAGAGCTCACACCTTAGCAAGAATCTATAACCTTATCTGCAATGACAGGTGTCCTGTCATGATATTTTTTCTATATTTTTCACAGATTCAACTCCTGTTTTGGGTACCTTATAGACAAATAAATATTTATTAAGTTAAAATAGATCATATATTTTAATATGACAAAAACCAATAAATGCAATGGAGAAAAGATAAAGCAAATATATAAAATGGTTACCTATTTTCTTATAGACGGGGGAAAAAAACATTTAACACATTAAAATTGAGCTTCAAAACAGTTCTTTTGGCACTATGGAAATGCAGGTATGTAAGTAGTGCAATAAACCTCTTCTTTACCTTGATTCCTCTGAAGGTTTTAAGACAAAGGAGGAGATAGGCAGGGCTTATAGTTTTCAGGTTGCAAGTTAATCTCTGCTTGGGCTTGTGGTTATTCATTGGGGAGAAGTAACTCATGATCAGTAACTAAACTTGGAGGAATTGATGAGAGCTACTTTGAAGGAGTGTGTGATAAGAAAGTGGTAGGCATAGGATGATAAAGAAAAACTGAGTCTCTTTACCTTAAAAAGTAATTAACTATTGAACTGTTCATTTTGTGCTGTTATAAAGTTTAAGAGACACATAGAAACTTAAACTTAGGGCTTGCCTCATAGCCTAGTGATTAAGAGAATTCATTTCATACGACCAATCACAATTCAAATCCAAGCCCTGGGGTGTTGAAAAGTACACCAGGTGTATATGTGAATGAACCCCAAGTCTTGATAAGGTGGAGAAAAGGGGGAAAAAGGATTGTGATGTAACCCATTAAGGGATCCCTGCTCCCACTCCCACTCTCTCTGTCTCTGAGAAAGCACACATCCTCTGGTGATTTCAGAAAAGGAAAGTAAAATTAAAGTGATATGATATGTATGAAAAATCATAGTTTTAAATGAACTCATTCCCATATTTTATGTATTCCATAATCTATCACATAAGTTCTCATATATGTTTAGAAATTATAACAGCTACAATAATTATATATTCTGTGTCTTCACAATAAAAAGTGTTACTTAAAATTTATGATATTCAAAGAGACATCTCTATCAGTTATTTTCTTTCAAAAAGCAGAAAGATAATTGTCAGTAACATTTTACTTGGTAGAAATGAGAAAATTAAAAGTGCAATTATCTTTTTTTACTTTCAAATTAAGCCATCATTGGTATAAAATCATCAATTAGACAAATAGCTGTAGTTGAAGAATGATATTTCAGAGCCCACAAAATACCTAGTGCCCTTAAATTGAATTCAATTCATTATCACAATTTTTTCTTTTGACAAGTACTATTATTTTCTATACTCAGAAATATTTAAAGCAAACTATATATTTTCCAAGGCTCGAAGCGTATTTCTTTGATAGTATCTAAATTATTATTTTTTTTACTAACATGAGAGGTCTCCAAAGGTACATGGAAAATGCATATCATGAAAATAAATTTATTCTTAGATTTCATAAAAATATTTGCACCAAAATAAATTCATGCTTTAATTCCACTTTTCTACTAACTTTTAACATCCATTTCTATAGTGTTAGAATAATAAAATATGTGTAATAGGAAGTGTTTGTTGGCATCCAGAGTAGATTATTCTATCTTTAAACACTTTTAGGGTGTCTAGGCTTAAATTTTTTTAATTATTTTTTTAATTCATCAGAGGGCTTGAGCACTAGTCAGAGAGAGACCAAGAAAAGTCAGGGAGAAAGAACATTTAGAAGATATTACTGAAGAACATACTAAATATGAGGCTCTGTGATAGGTGGAGAAGTTTAATTAAAAATCTTAAACTTGCTTCTAGGTCTTCAACTGCAGAAAATATACATAATCTTCAGGTTGGCATAACTTTTAAATAAGTGCAATTTTACCTTAGATTGGTAAAGAAATATATTTACAATTCTACATATTTTACTAACTTGATGACATGGGATATTGTGAAAGTCCAATACCAGATTCATGACCAAGAGATGTCCAGGCTTTTGTCCTATTCTCACAAAGAATTAGAGAAGTAGACAAAGGAAGGAGTAGTAAAGGTAGTAAAGCAGAGTGTATTAAGAAAGAGAGAGGGAAGAACAGAATTCCTAAACAGGGAAGGGTCCCAGAAATGGGTTTCAGAAAAGGAGATGTGGTTAAGAGGCTTTTATCTAGCACTCTAAATAGTGGGCTGATTCTCTGCTAAGGAAGTGAGCTTCAGAAAATGGTCACACAGTAGTCTGGGTAATTTGTTTTCTCATGCACTGTGGGTCCAGTAGACCATATCAATCTCCACATTTTGTTTGAATGTGGTTAGCAACTAGAAACTGTTGCCGTAGCTATTGTTTTGATCCCTAATGCAGTCAGCTCTTTGTTTAAACTTAGCCACTGTGTCTCCATCTTGGGTCTTATCTCCTAATTATACATTCAAAGCCTATCTTCTACCTCATTGGTATCTCCTGTAACAGCTAGCACAAAATTTCTTTTCTGTAAACATTTAACAATTAAATGGTTGAAAGATTAAGCTTTTATAGGAGTGATACACAGTCAGAGTTCATTTATTAAGGATAAATGTATTTGAGCTAAGTGATAATAATCCAAAAATTATGAACATTTAGGAAATGTGGTTATGCACTTAAATTAGTTAGTAATTCAAAATTCTTCAATAAGTGTTATTAATCAACCACCAAAGAATTAACATGTAGTACTAAAAAAAAGCATTAGGCATGAATTTTGACGTAATGGATACTTAACTTAATAAAGGAAAGAAAATAATAATAAATCATTACTAAAATATCATATGCCACAAAAAATATAATATACCACAGAATAATGTGATAAAGATGTTCAGGGGTGAGAAAATTTATTTTACTGCTGTATAGAATACCTTAATGAGATTCTGACTTGAGGTTAGAAGTATTTTCTCTTGATGATCTTTCAGATTTATTTTATTCCAATATCGTTATATTTCCCTAACTTTTGCAAAAGGCATATTTGGAGCCAGCATATTCAGGCAGTTAAGGTGTTGAACTCTCACATGAATGACTACAGATCAAGTCTGGGACCTGGTAGCTTGTTTTCTCACCTCCCCTTTCTGTCTCTCTCTGGTCAAATTAAAAAGTAATAATAAATTCAATTGAATAATTTTTTTTTAAGAAAAGGGATATTCAGGGGACCAGCAGTTAGCGTAATGGCTATGTCGCTGGACTCCCATGTAGTCGACCGTGGTTCGCGTCCCGGACCCGGTGGCTTAAAACTCACACCGGGCGTGTGTGCGTGCCTGCCCAAGATCCCGAGAGGAGAATGGAGGAGAAGGGATTGCGGTGTGGCCATCCCCACTTGGGGATGATTTCTCACTTTCTCTCTCTCTGTCTCTCTTTGTCTGGCTGGCGAGCACACGCACCCTATAGCAAAAACCTCTCCAAAAAAAAAAAAAAAAAGGGATATCATTGCAGTCTATTTGAGATGAAAAGAAAATGAAATGGAAACATCTGGTAAACTATTCCCATTATATACCATCTGAAAACATTTAAACAAAATTCTAAAATATTGTGTCAACATGTAATCAGTGTACATTATTCATCAGATATCCTAATGTCTTCTTTGTACTTAGGCTTTGAAATTTAAAACTAAATCTACTGAGTCATCAGAAAAGTCATGACGTATTTTTGCATAGGAAAATACGTCATGACTTTCCCGACAGTCCAATATATATATATAGATATATAATATACACACAGACATATACACATATAAATACATATAGATGTATGCATTTTTAAAAATTTGTCAGAAGGTGTATGCACTCACTGAAGAGAGAGAGTAAGAAGGAAAGCATGAAAATATACCCCCCCCCCATGGGGCAAGGTCATGGCACAATCCCTTCTCTTTTATTCCTCCTGTCAGGATTTTGGGCACACACACATCCAACATGCAAAACTATATATCCCACAATTAGAGCACACCTCAATTTAGACTAGCTTCATTTTATGTGCTCAGAAGCCACATGTGGATGTTGAAAAATATGGTGTCGCTTAGCTCTAGATAGGATGAATGGATCAATATATGAATACTAATTTATTTTTGTTTTCCAAGAGTCACAGAGTCTTAAAATATGCTATACTTGTTTTTGTTTTTGTCAACTTGTTATATGTGACCAATAATGTCTTTTCATGTATTTTCCTGATACCTATTAAGTTACGCAAATTATGTCTTTTATGATTTTCCTAGGTATTTTGTTGACTATTGTTATAAATATTATCTATTTCATATTTACTTAATGATTTAAATTCCATTTCAATCTCCAAAATTTTCTAATTCCCTTTGCTATTTCCTCCTTGATCCATGAGGTATGTAGATAATATGTTTATTAAATTCCAAATGTCTGAGAAGATTTCATTTCTTTGTTTATTTTTTTCCTATTTAAATTTCATTGTGGTGTGGAGACATACTTGATATAAGTTGAATCCATTTAAATTTATTGAAACTTGTTTTATTGGTTAATATATATGTTCTATCGCAGAGCATGGTCCATGCATAACTGAGAAGAATCTGTATTTGGAGGTTCGTTTGTAGTATTCTGTGTCCCTTTGGTTAAGCTGATTGATGGTGTTGTAACAGTCTTCTGATTTTTGATTTTCAGTTTAATTACTCTATCAATGACTGAGAGTGACAAATTGAAATCTGCGACTAATGTTGTAGGAATATACATTTCTCTTTTCTATTCCGAAAGTTTTTGATTTATATATAATAGTTCAAGTCTTTCTTAAGTGTGTATATACTTATACTAGTTATGTGTTCCTAGTGTAGTGACAGTTTTATTGTTATAAAATATCTTTTTGTCATTAAGAATTATGTTTTAAAGTCTATGTAGTTGATATGACTATAATTATTTAATTTAGTTTAATTTTCCTTTTTATTTTCAACTCATTTCATCATTGAGTCAAAAGTATATTCTTACTTACAGTATATAGTTAAAAGTTTGCTTTTCTATCCAGTGTAACAGCTCATGTCTTTTGATTGGAGTATTTAGACTATTCAATATTAGTGTGATTATTGATATGATTTATGCTTATTTTCTATTTTGCTTCATGCTTTTATATATCTCATTTTTGTTCATATTTGACTTATTTTGTATTAAATAAATAAATTTTAGGATACTATTAAAATTCTTCAGTAATTTCTTAATTGTGTGTTTTGGTGTTTTCTTATTGGTTAATTGAGAAATAATGATACACATTTTGACTAACTACAGACTGGATTAATACTAACATAGTCCAAGTAAAATATAGAGATCTGTTCAAATACAGCTTTAACCACTCCCATTTTTGGTCTATTACTGGCACATATGTTAATCTTTATATAACACACTCAATAATGAGGTGTTATAATTATTAATTTATGCTATCTTATACATACAAAGAGTTAAGAAAATAATTGAAATTTATCTGTAGATAAATTTCTATCTGAAGTCATTTTGTTTAATTTTAGAACTTTCAGTATTTCTTATAAGGGCATCTTATAGAAACGAACTCCTTCAATTTGTACTTATCTTAAAATACCTTTATATCATTTTTTAATTTGAAGGCTATAGAGTTTTTGTTTGGTAGGCATATATGTGCATCTTTGGTCCACGGAGTTGTTTTTGTTTTGTTTTGTTTTGCCTTTCAACACTTTGAATATGTCCACTGTCTTCTGGCCTTGACTTTACATGGAGAAGCCAGTTGTTACTGAGTGTTGCATTCCTCCTGTACATGAGTCCATTTTTCTCTTGTTGCTTTGAAAATGATCTTTTTTATGTTTTATCTTCAATGGTTGACTATAATATGTCTATGTGTAGTTCTTAGATGTGCAGATAATTTTGGTTTTGTATGTTTAGTTTGGGTTTTGGGTTTAGTTTTTGTTGTAGGATGCATACACTCGCCAGAGAGAGACAAAAAGAGAGAGGGAGAGAAAAGTGAGAAATTGTCCCTCAGAGGAATGGCCACACTGCAATTCCTTCTCCTCCATTCTCCTCTCAAGATTTTGGGCACACATACATGCACACCCAGTGTGACTTTCAAGCTGCTGGGTCGTGGACTTGAACCATGGAGTCGGCTATGTGGGATTTAATGCCTTAACCTCAACACAATCTTCTGGCCCTGACTGTTGACAGTTTGAATCAAATCAATTTTTTTTCCTTTTCTTTCCTTTTTTTTGCTATAGGGCGCGTGCGCTCGCCAGAAAGACAGAGAGAGAAAAAAAGCAAGAAATCACCCCCCAGGGGGGATGGCAACGCCGCAATCCCTTCTCCTCCATTCTCCTCTAGGGATCTTGGGCATGCACGCACATGCGCTCGGCGTGAGTTTTTTTTAAGCCACCGGGTCTGGGACGCGAACCGCAGTTGACTATATGGGAATCCAGCGACATAGCCATTACGCTAGCTGCTGGTCCCATGACAGTTTGAATCAAATTTGGGAAGATTTTATTTCAAAAATTTCTTCTCTCTCTCTAATTTCCTGTACCTTCGCTCTCTAATTCTCATTATACATATGTTATAGATTTAATTGTTGTCTACAGCTCTCTGAGGCTCTCTGCATTTTCTTTAATCCTTTTTCTACCCACTTTACAGATTGTATGATTTTTATTCATTTATCTTCAGTTTCACTGATTAATTTTTCTGCCAGTTCAAATTTGACTCTTGTAGTAAAACTCTTTCTTATGTTATTATCCTTTTCAACGTGAGATATTCCATTTTTTTATATTTCTATCTTAATTATTTACTTATCTTCCTTTAATTCTTTAAACATAGTTTCCCTTAGTTCTTTGAACATGTTTATTGAAGCTATTTTGAAATGTGGTCTACTGCAATTAAATCCAAGATAAGAGGACATTAAGAAATTGACTCGATAGACAATATTTTTTCCTGTATTATGGGTTATATGTTTCTTTTTTATTTGAAAAGTGTAGCAATTATGGATGTCTTTTTCTCTCAAGATGATTTTGTTGTTTTGTATTTGTTTGTTTAAAAACTTGTCAAACTAAATTTTTGAAAATAGTCTCTTTTCAGTGGGTTATCACTTTTGTATCTGCTCAGAATTATTTAATTAATTGCCAAAGAGTATATGCACTCATCAGAGAGACAAAGAAACAGAGAGAAGGAGAAAGAAGGAGCCAACACTCCCAATGGTGCGTGGTCCCACTGCAATTCCTTTTCCTCCATTTCTCCATCCCGTTGGAATTTTGGGGCATGCAGACACATATACTCAGTATGTTTTTCAGTTTTCTATGGCCAAGACTAGAACCACAGTTGGCCATATGGAATTTAGCTCCCTTAGCCTATAGGCTGCTGATCTGGTCCCTTGGATTTAACAAACGTTAAGTAATGTGTACATAATTTTAAAAAGTCTAGTTTCATAGTTATCGTCCCTGCATGTTTTTAACTTAGTGGTCAATTAGATAAAGATTTATACTGGGAGCCAGCAGTTAGCATAATGGCTATGTCACTGGACTCCCACGTAGTCGACTGCGGTTCACGTCCCGAACCCGGTGGCGGCTTAGAACTCACGCCAGGCATGTGTGCGTGCGTGCCCAAGATCCTGAGAGAATGGAGGAGAAGGGATTGTGGCATGACCATCCCCCCGGGGGAGTGATTTCTCGCTTTCTGTCTCTATGTCTCTCTCTGTCTGTCTGGCGAGCGCATGCGCCCTATAGCGAAAACCTCTCAAAAAAAATAAAAAAATAAAAAAGATTTATATTCAATCATCTCAAGCCAGTAAGTTTTCTCTCTAATGTGTCTATTTGTGAGTGAGGTTAGAAAACCACAATGACATTAGGCCATTTTTAAGTCTCCCTAGCTTTTACTTTCCATAGAGCCATTTTGTATTTCTCATTCATTTGTTCACAGCCCAGTACTGGTGAGAAATGTGAAGCTTACTTGGGCTCTCTCCACTTTTTGTTGCTCATCTACACCAGCTGAGACATACATATACTTCTTCCGAGCCTACAACTTTACACACTTAGAGCTCCCCTCCAGCCTCAAAGTTGTCAGTTCCATCGACAATATCATTGTGTGTGATGAATCATCTCTTAAGTCAAGCGAATCTCCTTTCAAATACCATAATATCTATCACTCTTATGGCCTTTTCTGTCTGATTAAGCCCCACATCAATGAAGTTGGATGGTGGGGATGTAGTGGGGGAGGCAACCTTAGGCCAGAATACTCCAAGATCAACTGTTCTTACATGAAATTAAGCAGGCTTTAAAGCGTAAGTACTTCTCAGAATGTTGTATAACTTTGGAAAATTTCAAAGAACAGAAATAGTTGTTTTGGTCAATTTGCCAAGGTTCATATTTATCTTTTGGGTAAATGCTTGTCTAAGCTCACTACATCATAGCTGTATATGGTTCTTTTTTTTTAATAGGCAATACAATGTATGCTGCATTTTAATATTATTTTTTAGAAATAATGTATTGTCTAGAATGATGATGCTTTTCTTCTCTTAGAAGCCTAGGTACAGTTGAACTCTAGATTAAAGTGACTCTAAGTTGAGCATAGGTTGCTTAGAATCTTATTTGCAACCTAAGTGCACTGCCAAATTGTATTCCTCTATCACTGTTTTTAATGTCTTTATCCCTTTATTAGACACGGATACCAATCGTGTGTTCTTAGACCTTTGATAGACTGAAGAATATTGTCTTTAGTTTTGGAAACTACCTAATTTTCAAGGGTGAAAAAAATGACCCCACAACCTACACTGAAATCTTTGGCCTTTATAAAAAAATTATGATTTTAATTTATTTTACAGAGTCAATCACTGTAGATTACTACAACTTATAAAATGAATTTACCCAACATGAACACACGTTCCACCATACCAGTTGAAGATATCATACACGTTATCATCAACAGAAAATCCTCCATTTCTGTGTCTCTCAAATACCTTGCCTTTCTATTTTTTTCCTTGATCCCTTTTTTCTCACCCTCCCCCATCTCACACCATCTTTCCACACTGTCTCCAGCATCCATAACCATATTCCATGCTTCTATATCCTTTATTCTTTCATTTTTTACCATAGAGTGAGGACAGCTGGTATATATTTAGTGGAAACATACAATGTCTCTCTTTCACAGCCTGGCTTGCTTCATTAAGCAGTAAACCTCCCATATTTCTCCACTTTCTATCAAATGCCAGGGTCTTGTTGTTTTGTGGTTGAGTAGTATTCCACAGTGTGTATGTGCCACACTTTTTTAATCCATTCACCTATTCATGGACATTTGCGTTGGTTCCATGTCTTAGCAATTGTGAATAATGCTGCAATAAACATAGATGTGCATGCACTTTTCCAACCAAGAATTTTCCTATCTTCGGGGTAGATACACAGGAGTGGAATTGCTGGATCATATGGTAGCTCTATTTGTAGATATTTGAGAAACCTCCATATTGTTCTCCACAGTGTCTAAACTAATTTACATTCCCACCAACACTGTAGGAGAGTTGGAAAGGGGTTTCAATACATCCCCACCAGCACTTATTATTTATTATTATTACTTTTTAATTTTAGCCATTCTGACTGGGGCAGGTGGCATCTCATTGTAGTTTGGATTTGCATCTTCCTTATGATAAGGGATGTTGAGCATTTTTTCATATACTTTTTGGCTGTTCTTATATCTTCCTTAGAGCATTGCTTTCTCATTTTCCCATCTTTTAATTGGTAAAAGAAACATTGGGTTGATAAATTTTTTTAGTAACCTGCTCCAATTTCCTATTTATTCTGGTTATCAGTCCCTTTTTTGAGGCATAGTTTACGAAAGTATTCTCCCATCCTGAGGATTATTAATTCAAACTGTGTCTTTTGCTGTGCAGAAACTTCTTAATCTGATGTAATCCCACTTGGTTAATTTTGGAATTATTACCTTTGTTTTGAGGGTCATATTTAAGAAGGCTTTGTCTCCCAGAGTTTCCCCAGTGTTTTTCACCATTAGTTTTACAGTTTGAGGTCTCATGTTTAAATCTTTGATTTACTTTCATGGTCTTTCATGATTACAGACAAATTCTATGATGTCTTTTATAGATCTGTGAAGAATGCCTCTGGTAGTTTGTTTGGGATTGCATTAAATATGTGGATTAATTTTGGTATAATTGCCATTTTGATTATATAAATTCTTCCAATCCAGGAACATGGGATGTCCTTCCATTTTTTGGTCATATTTTTTTTTTTTTTTTAGATTTTCATAGTTTTTCTTGTAGTGGTCCTTGACTTCTTTGATTAGATTTATACCTAGGGAACTTGTATATTTTGTGACTATGATGAAAGGGTTACTTTCTTCAGTTCTAGCTCAATCTGCTTGCCTTTCTTATATAGAAATGCTGTAGATTTTTGTATGTTGATTTTTCCATATTCATTTATCACTTCTAAGAGTTTTTTCATGGATACCTTTAGATCTTCTATGTAAACAATCATGTCATTTGGTTTCCCTATTTGAATGACTTTTATTTCACTCTATTTTCTGATCGTGTTGGCTAGGACTTCCAGCACTATTTTTAAAAGAAATGAATAAAGTGGGCAGCTTTTTCATGTACCAGTTTTTAGTGGAAAAACTGAAAGCATTCAGTAAGATGTTACCTTTGGATTTTTCATATATGGTTTTATTGTGTTGAAAAATGTCCCCTCTATGACAATTTTGCTGAGAGTCTTAATTATGAAGGAATGATATATTTTATCAAATGCTTTTTCTGCATCAATTTATATGATCATATGTTTTATTTTTCTTTCTGTTAATATTATGTGTTATGTTTATGATTTTGCATATATTGAACACCCTTGCATCCCTGGAATAAAGCCTACTTGGTTGTGATATATAATCAGTTTCCTATGTTGTTGGATACAATTTGTTAGTATCTTGTTGAGAATTTTTACATCTATATTCATTAGAGATAGTCGTCTGTAGTTTTATTTTTTTGTCATGTTCTTATCTATTTTGGGGATGAGGGTGATGGAGGCTTCATAAAATGAATTTGGGAAGGTTCCTTCCTTTTGGATCTTTAGAAATAATTTGAGAAGGGTTACCTCTTCTTTAAAACTTTTGTAGAATTCAGAAGTGAAGCCATTAGGACCTGGGCTTTTATTGTTGGTAGTTTGTTTATTACTGATTCAATCTCATGGCTTGCTACAGATTTATTCATGCTTTCTGTGTCTTCCTGATACAGTCTTGGTAGAATATATGTTTCCAGGAATTTGTCTCTCATCCAAGTTTTCTTGGTTGTTGGTGTATAGTTGCTCACAGTATTCTCTAATGACGTTTTGCATTTCTATGTCTGTTGTAATTTTGCCTGCCTCATTGCAAATTTGATTTATCTGGTTCCTTTCTCTCTTCTTCTTAATTAGTCTAGCTAATGGTGTGTCAATTTTGTTTATCTTTTCAAACAACCAGCTTTTGATTTCATTTATTTTCTGTATAGTTCATTTATTTTCTGTTTTATTTATTTCTGCTTCATTCTTTATTATTTTTTTTCTCTTGGCATATATTTTTTTATGTTTTTTTGTTGTTTGACCAGTTCCGTAAGGCATGATGTTAAGTTGTCCATTTGCCACCTTTCATCTGTTTTCTTGTGCGTACTAAGTGCTATGAACTTCACTTTATGACTACTTTTGTTGTGTGCCCATAGGTTATAGAAATTCGTGTACTAATTATCACTGATTTCAATGAATCTTTTGATTTCAGTCTTAATTTATTCATCAGCTCTGAAGTCATTAGGGGGGTAGGTGGTTTAGTTTCCATATGTTTGTGTATTTTGTTTTATTTTTTTTCCAAAATATATCAAATTTAATTCCATCAAAGTCAGAGAAGATGTTGGATATAGTTTCCTTGCCTTTGAATCTGTAAAGGCTTGTTTTGTGGCCTATGATGTCATCAGTCTTTGAAAAGGTTCCATACGGGGTTAAGAAAAATGTATATTTCATGGATTTTGCGTAGAAGGTTCTATAGATGTCTGTCAAGTCCGTTTGATTTAGAGTCATTTAGATCCTATAGCTCTTTGCTTATTTTTTTGTCTAGATGATTTTTCCATAGGATATAGTGGGGTGCTGAGATCCTCAACAATTAGTGCATTGCAGTCCATCTCTCCTGTTAGATCTAGCAGTCTTTTGTTCATGTATTTGGGCGATCCTGGGTTGGGCGCATAGATATTTATAAGCCCTTTTACTACTAACTAATATTCTTCTTTGTCTCTTACAGATTTTGCCTGAAATCAGTATTGCGACTCCAACCCTTTTTTGATTTCCATTGGCATGAAATACCTTTTCCAGCCCTTCGTTTTTATTCTATTTATGTCTTCATAGGTGAAATGGTTTCTTACTTTTCTTTTTTAGAGAAGTTTTCTATATTGCATGTGCACTCGCCAAAAAGACAGAGAGAGACAGAGACAGTAAATGAGAAATCATCCACCCCTCCCAGGGGGCATGGCCATACCGCAATCCCTTCTCCTCCATTCTCCTCTCAGGATTTTGGGCATGCACGCACAAGAGTCCAGTGTGAGTTTAAGCCACCGGATACGCACATGAGTCCGGTGTGTGTTTAAGCCACCAGATCCGGGATTCAAACCACAGTCAACTACATGGGAGTCGTCCAACAACATAGCCATTATGCCAACCGTTGGTTCCAATGAGGTGGTTTCTTGTAGGCAACAGATAGGGGGCTTTTTATTTTATTTTTTTTTTAAATCTATTCTGCCAATTTGAATCTCTTCATTGGACAATTTAATCTACTAACATTCAACGTTATTATCAGTATATCTGGAGTTGTCCTTATGATTATAATTATCTTAGGCGTTTTCTTTTTTCTTTTTTTTTTTTTTTTGGTTCTTTTATGTCTGTCTGTCTCTCTTTAGTTTTCCTGGTATAACACTCCCCTCAGTACTTCGTGAAGAGCTGGCCTGGTGTTGGTAAATCTTTCAGGCTTTGTTTTTCTGTGAATATTTTTATCTTTCCTTCCCATTTGAAGGTTAATCTTGCAGGTACAGTAATATTGGTTGAAATAGTGTTTTTTTTTTTTTTTTTTTTTTTTTAACACTTTGAATATAGCTTCCCACTCTTTCCTTGCTTGCATTGTTTCTACTGAGAGATCTGATGTTAGCCTGTTAGCCTGATAGGATAACCTTTGTAAACAACTTGATGTTTCTGTCTCATCATTTTTAGATTATTATCTTTATCTGTGATTTTGGCCAGTCTGGCTATGATGTGCCATGGAGAGGATCTTCTTGAGTTGTTTCTATTTGGGGTCATCTCTATTTCTTGGATCTGGATGCTTCTCTAGGTTTGGAAAATTTGGACTAGATTATCAATGCACTTAGTAGATTTTTCACTTTCTGGTATGCCAATTTGAATGTTTGAGAGTTAAATGGTATCTAGTATTTCCTCTATATTATCCTCACTTTTTTTTGTTTATTATTATTATTTTTTTCTAAATCAGAGGTTTTGCTTCTATATCTGAGACTCAATCTTTTGCATGATCTAATCTGTTCTTTTTTTTTTTTGGAGAGGTTTTTGCTATAGGGCGTGTGCACTCGCCAAACAGAGAGAGACAGAGAGACAGAAAGCAAGAAATCACCCCCCGGGGGGATAGCCACACCACAATCCCTTCTCCTCCATTCTCCTCTCAGGATCTTGGGCATGCACACACACGTGCCCGGTGTGAGTTTAAGCCACCGGATCTGGGACTCAAAACACAGGCAACTACGTGGGAGTCCAGCGACATAGCCATTACGGTAACTGCTGGTCCCCTAATCTGTTCTTAATACTTTTGAGGGAGGTTTTGATTTCATGTATTACAGCCTTCATCTCTAACAGTTCCGTTTTATTTTTTATTTATTTTTTTTGAGAGGTTTTTGCTATAGGACGCGTGTGCTCGCCAGACAGACAGAAAGAGACAGAGAGATAGAAAGCGAGAAATCACCCCCCAGGGGGGATGGCCACGCTGCAATCCCTTCTCCTCCATTCTCCTCTCAGGATCTTGGGCACGCACAAACACATGCTTGGCGTGAGTTTAAGCCACCAGGTATGGGACTTGAACCGTGGTCGACTACACATAGCCATTACGCTAACTGCTGGTCCCCTGTTTGATTATTTTTTAAGGTGGGCATTTCTTCTCTCAAATCTTGGAAGGACTTCCTCATCTCCCTGAGATTTTTGTACCCTTTTTCTTACATCTCATTTAGTTTTTTTCTATGAATGTTCTGAATTATTTATCTGACATTTCCATGAGTTCCATTGTATTATCTGTGGATAATGAAGACTTGTTCTTTTCCCTTGAAGGAGAGAGATTATCTTGATTTTTCATGTTTCTTGTGCCTTTGCACTGGATTCTGGCCATCTGATGGATTATTCATTTCTCCCAAATTTATTGGATTTAATTCTGTAATGTCAGGTGAAAAGATGCATTCTACTCTTCTGAGTTCTTCAAAGGGGCCTCATGTTCTGATGAGAAAATGGTGTATGTAGCCAACTTGAGGTGCTTAGTTTCTTCCCAGTGTCTCAGGTCCTGGTGTACCTGGGGGATAAGTTGGAGGTCTGTCACCTGGCGGATTAGGGGGTGTTGAGTCCAATTGTCGCAAACAGATGCACAGTGCTGCCCAAATCTTTAGACTTTGATGGGAGTTGGACTTGGTGGTTGGTCTCAACTACCTAGTTTAACATTCATAAGGTCCTATTTTATTTGTTCATGTTTAAAATTTTTATTATTTCATTTTGTTTTGCCTTTTTTTTTTTTTTTTTTTATATCTACTAGTTTCTTGAAAAGGATGCTATAAAGGATACCTCTCAGAATTTTTTCAAGTTTTAGCACTTGAATGGGATTCTTTACCAGATTAAAAGGTTTATATTAACTTTATTAATTTGGCTATTTTTTTGTATTGTGTGCTTTTAGTGCACTTGCTGGAGAGAGACAGAGAAAGTGAGAGATAGGAAGGGAAAGTGAGAAATCATTCCTTAGGAGAGATGACCAAGCTTCAGTCCCCTCTCTTCCATTTCCTTGGGATTTTGGGCATGCATGTACACTTGTCTCAGTGTTTTTCAAGCCACAGGGTCCAGGACGCCAACTGAAAAGTTGGCCATGACAGATCTAACCAATTTAATTTCCATACCACCTGCTGACCCATGATTTAATTAATTTCAAAACTAATATTTTCATTGTTATAATGAGAAATGTTAAAGTGTGTGTGCTCATGTCATCATCTCATCTGAAAGTCTGCTTTTATCTAGTTGGTATTTAAAAGGTTCACCATTTTGGGAACCAGCAGTTAGCGTAATGGCTATGTTGCTGGACTCCCACGTAGTCGACCGCGGTTCGCGTCTCGGACCCGGTGGCTTACAACTCACGCCGGGCGCGTGTGCGTGCGTGCCCAAGATCCCGAGAGGAGAATGGAGGAGAAGGGATTGCGAACGCACGCGCCCTATAGCGAAAAACCTCTCCAAAAAAAAAAAAAGGTTCACCATTTTAAAATTGCCTGCACTTTTTCCATCATCATCATTATTAATTTTGCTCTTAAGGATTTTGCCATGGGGCTTTTATACTCACCAGAGAGTGACGGAGAAAAGGAAAGTGAGAAATCACCCCCTCCGCCCAGGGATATGGCCACATACCCCTTCTCCTTTCTCCCATTCTCCATTTTCCTTTCATGATTTTAGGCATGCACACATGCACCCAGCATGCATTTCAAGCTGCTGGGTCTCTGATATGAACTGCCATCAGCCATGCAGGAATTGATCTCCTTAACCACCATGCCACCTGCTGGTTCTTTATTATTATTTTAACACATTAGAAGGCAAGTGTACTTGCCAGAGAGAGACACAGAGAGAGGGAAAGTGAAAATGTCCCTTTCATGGGGGACAGCCACACTACAAACTCATTTCCTCCATTTATCCTTTCAGGATTTTAGGGCATACACACAAACAGGTACTCAGCATGTTTGTCAAGCCAGAGTTCAGGACTCAAACCCAGCAGGTCACATGGGATCTGACTGCATTAACAACCACACCACAGGCTAGTCCCACCCATCATAATTCTTTAGCAGTTAATGAGAATGTAGCTTTTAAATAGGTCATCCGTACGTCTTCTCAATTAAGTCATGTGCTTATTTTGAATTTTGACATAAGTTGTCACCTCATTTGCAAGTTTTCACTGAAGTTTTCATTTATAAAATATTAGTCTTGTGTAGATTGCAATGCATTGCAGTAGATTAAATGAAGAGATTAATTTATCCGGTTGTGATTTGAGCTCAATTTCAAGCAAAATGTTAACTGCAGGATTCTTAATTCCTATTAAAATTAAATTGCATTTTTGATAGCAAAATGAGGTTAATAATATATAAAGTGCATTAATAAACTAGAGAAATTAATTTCTTAAAAAAAGGAATTAACAACCAGAAATTTTCTTCTACTTAGAAATGAAATATGGTCCTTGACTTTTTAAATATTTTTCCCCTTATCATACTCTATTATATTATTTCATACATACATCATAACAGTAATTGTTTATCAGGCACCTACTATGTGTCAGAAACTTTTCTAGGTCCTAGGAATTCAAAGTGAACAAAACAATATCCTTGTGCTCATGAAGTTTATATACTAATTGTGATCTCAAGCACAGATTTTCCCAGCAGGAGTTCTGCTTCCTTCTGGTTCATTTCCAGGTTATCACTCTGCCTGACTCTCTAACTCACTCATCCTGTTTGACCTGATAAGGTCTTCCACAGCCATAATGTCTGGTTCCTCAGAGGCAAATCTCTATGATCAGAAAGGCCAAACACTTAGAGCTTATCATTGACTTACAGGTCTAAAGTACATATTTTTTATTTGGAGGGAATTGAATTAAAAGACCTTTCAAATCCTTACATGTAATCCAAATTGGCTACTCATTCACAGGTAGAGAAAACTGACCTGCAGGTCCTGACAGTGGTATAGTTGTAAAATGCAATGACTGTGACCATAATCCATATGCAAGGGTTCCAGGTTCACATATGGAGACTTTCTTGAGTATGCCAGGCATGTGTGTGCCCACGATCTGGGGTTGGCTAAGGCTAGGGGTGGATGGAGTGTAAGGACTCCCCTGGGGGGTACTATCTCTCTGTGTTTGTCTATTGCTTTCTCTTTACCTTTCTGACTCATGCAGCGAATAAATTAACTTTAAAAAATTTATCTGCAAGTGCATAGTATAAACTATTAGTGAGAACATTTGCTAAACCCAAAGAATTCCTCTGTTATTAAATAAATAACATATGATAGTGTGCTTCTATATAAGTGCATAGTATTTTGGGGGAATGCCTCTATCATTCGTAATCATATGAGAGCAAAATATTTAAGATCAGAGATCTTTTGCAGTATAGATTACCTAGCTACTTCACATAAACCCTAGTATCCAGAAGATTCAAGACTAAAATGGTATACCAAATTTGGGATTGGGATTTCACCTGGGAGGTATCCATACTATTGCATATGAAAGGCAAACAACAAAAGAAAATTTTCAGAAATAATCTTTGCCTCCCCCAGAAGAATTACTATTTAAAATGTCACGTTTTTCCAGTCTGAAAGTAATTTCACTCAATGTACCTGACTTATCTAAAGTCAGAATTTTCAGAATGATTTTTTATTGGGAGAGAAATAGTACATATTTTAATATGATTTGTTATACGTAAAATTTTCTCTAAGAAAGTAAGGTAGCAGAGGTTAAACAATCAAATATTCCTAGGTTTCTATAATATCCTGGGAAGAAACAAAATAGAAATAGAAAATAGGGCAAATAAGCCATATTCTTTTCCTGGGCCTAACACACCAAGATGTACAATTTTGATAAAGTTATTGGCTGTCTCGAGACAGCACACTTTTATCCATTAAATAAGAACTGTGATTAGATGACCTGTATAGTCACTTTTACCGCTAGAACTCTAAAGATAGTCTTTTCACATATTTTCTCAAATTGTCTTTCAACAGACACAATATAAGCATTTTTGATTTATCTGTTTCAGTTTTCCCTTTACACAAACAGATAACTATGTGAGATGACGACTACACTAATCTGCTTCACTATAGTAACCGTTTTACTATCTATATGTATCCCAAAACATCAGGGTAGAAAGCTCAAATACACAAAATAAAAATCATTTTTAAAAAATGATCAAAATAGTAAATACCTGATGAATTTGTATTTTGTAGTAGGTAACTTGTAATAGAAGGAATTTTATTAGAACTCATATCTGGGAATTTTAGTCATAGTCTGCATTTCAAATTCTACGTATCTGACAAATGGTTTTATTTATTTTTTTTTAGTTTATTTATTTCTTCCATGAGAGAAGAGAGCATTCTTAGCAGGGACCTCAGGCTGCAATTCATCCCCAGTTCAATCAGCCAAGAATATGGACAGAAGCAAGCCTAGTGAGGACAGGAAGTCTCAGGATATGAGTATGGGACCTTTTCATTGGCTCCAGCTTCATGAAATATTATGTTACTCCTATGTTACTGGCCAGCCATACCTGACTAATTTTCTAAATGAGTATGGTCAGAAGCATTTTGTGTTTCACAGAATAATTACATTAATTAAAACATTTATCAGATGATAATGGTAAGAAATTCATTAAATGTAAATGTCTACAGATACACTCTGTCCTCTTTCTGACTTACAGCTGTCATTTCAAAAACATTATTTTTAATGAATTGATAAATGGACTGAGATATAATTTAGGATCTGTATTAGATATTCTAATTAGACAAGTAATTTTAAGTGTACAAGTCAACTTAGGAAGCAAACTTCAGGTGTCATATGGTTTCCAGGGTTATAAAGTATTGTGTTATTATTATTTTTTTTTATCACCTCCCAGGGAGGATCGACACACCATAATCCCTTCTCATCCATTCTCCTCTCAGGATCTTGGGCATGCACGCACACACACCCAGTGTGAGTTTAAGCCACCAGGTCCAGGACTCGAACTGTGATTGACTACATGGGAGTCCAACGACGTAGCCATTACGCCAACTGCTGGTCCTGAGCATTGTGTGATTACTGTGCCACATTGTCTGGACCTAAGTGGATCTTTTTCTTTACTTTAGGTTTTGGCACAGGGTGCTTTACTTGCTGAAGAGAGAGAGAGAGAGAGAGAGAGAGAGAGAGAGAGAGAGAGAGAGAGAGGAAGAGAAGGGGAAAGTGAAAAATCACACCACCACTACCCAGCCCAGGAAAGATAGCCATGTCATAGTTCCTTTTCCATTCTCTTTTTGGCATTCTGGGCATGCATAAACATATGCATGGCATGATTTTCATGTCACCAGGTCTGGGACTCAAACCAAAGCAAACATGTAGGAGTCCAGCATCTTAACCACTATGGTGCCTGCTGTCCTGAAGCGATCATTTTTATTATGGTGGTTTAAATATTTGTATCCTTCCAAAATTCCAATGTTGAAACCTAATGACCAATGTGATGGTGTTAAAAGATGGAGTCTTTGTAAAGAAATTAGGTCATGAGAGTAAAATCTTTATGAATTAAATTAGTGGCCTTATAAAAGAAACTCCAAAAAATAACCAGGCCCTTTCCACATGCATGGACATAACCAGACACAAATATATTAGTGCCTTGATCCCAGCCTTCTCAGGATACAGAACTGTGAGAAACAAACTTCTATTGTTTATATGTTATACCCAGTTTATGTTATTTTGTTATAACAGCCCAGATGGACTAATGCATGATAATAATCAAAGTTGATTTCTACCTTCAATGTGCCAGCCACTGGATGCTGAGAAATCTTATGTTGAAAAAATAGACTTATAGCAGAATTGATTATTCCCCTTCTAAGGTATGAAAATAGCAACACAGAACTGAAGACTGAAGAGAAAAAGCAGGACTTAAAATATACATTTTTTATGTTAATTCATTTGAAGTTGTTTCAAAGACACTTCTGATCTGTTTAACATATAAAACAGCAACAACAGTAACAAAAAACTACTTTTTCTGTTGTTCTAGCTAAAGATAATTAAGCTAGAGAGACTTGTACCTTTTCAGATAAAAAAATCATGTTTAATTAAATAATTATTACTTTAATTTTAAGAACCACTTACATTGTATAATCTTTCCAACATTCATGATCATTGTTATTTCTTTAAAGATATCATGCTTTCCATTGAACCCAAGCTCATCACTTCCAATAAATTTATATTTTAAAATTAATAAAAATTCTTCAACTTTCAATGCCTATTTTCTAAATGCTGCCAAGTGACAAATAACATTAATCTGAAATGAGTTTTTCTTATCAGGATTGAGCAGAAAGGACACTCGTACAACAATCAATGGAACAGGATTCTAGCTTTAGTTTGGCCATTAATAACCCTATCTCGTTTTGAGGCAATCATACATCAATCTTCGCTGAGCCTTATTTTTTCTCTCTTTGAAAATAAACAAATTGGTCTAGTAGACTTTAAAATTCAATTTCACTACTGAACATGTGAAAATAGGCCAGACTTTACCTCTTGATCTTTATTTGGCAGTGATCTTAAGGCTATAGTTTTTCTGTTTATACCAGTAATTCTGAAAGTGTAGTCCTAAGAATAGAGTATCTGCATTACCTGAGAACTTTTTAGAATTCTCAAGACACACCCCAGTGTTATTGAATCAAATGGTCTGGGTGTGGAGCTCAACAATATTTGAATGAACATGGCTTCCAAGTGATTGATGTGTGTATATATATATATATATATATATATATATATATATAAAATTTTGGAGAGGTTTTTGCTATAGGGCACATGTGTTCTCCATAAAGACAGAGAGAGACAGAGACACAGAGAGCGAAAAATCATCCACCAGAGGGATGGCCATGCCACAGTCCCTTCTCTTCCATTCTCCTCTTGGCATCTTGGACATGCATGCACACGCACCTGGCATGAGTTTAAGGCACTGGGTCTGGGACTCAAACCGTGCTTGATTACATGGGAGTCCAGCAACTTACTCATTATGCCAACTGCGGGTCCCTCAAGTGATATTGACGTATTTGTGAGAACTACTGACTTTTATAACGGAAAATGGAGGTTCTAGTGATTTTTCCTAATATCTTATTATGACAAATGCTTTAATAGTATAAGGCAGATTGTTTTCAGGTTGGTTCCCATAAAGGAATCAAAAGTCCATCTGAAAAGTTTCATGGCAACTAACTACAGCTTTGTATTACAGATTAAAGATAATATATTACAGATAATCAATGTATGTAAAATGCTGAGTTTTAATTTAGGTTACTGGTCATCCAGTTATAACTGCAGGAAGTAAACCCCAGATATCTACTTATATAAAAGATAAATGGAGTGGCAGAATGGACTGGGGATCAAGGTATCATTGCAGGGTGCTATTGTTGGTTACTTGCTTGTTCACGCCAGGGGAAAAGCAGTCATATCCCAAATTATGAGATTTTAAGGCATCATAGCTTTTTCTTAGAGAATGAATCCAAACCAATGGTAGAAGATAAGATATCTATAAGAGTCTCAGCACAGAGGTGTTGCCATAAGTAGGGATATTAGCAATTTAATGATACTAAGTAGAGGAAAAACTGAATTTGAGGCTATTAAGGTAGCTGTTACATGATGATGCAGGTTTCTGAGGGAAGAAAGGAGAAAAAGGTGAACTCTAAACTCCATACTTTTCTTTAAAAACATTTACACAATTTTTAGGCTGCTCATAACAAAATATCTGAAGCTAATTAAAACTGCTGGAAGGCAAAAGGAAGTTTTTGGCATATATGCAATGTGGAAGTAACAAAAATTAGAGCTCAAGATGCAACAAGAAGGGCTGGCTTGGTAGCACAGCAGCAAAGTACTGCTCAAGGAATGCTAGAGGAATATGGAAATCACAGATTCAGATCTCAGGGACTTCAGTCTGTCTTTGCATTGCTAACAGAAATGTTTGAGACTAGGTGAGTTATAAAGAATAGAGGTTCATTTGATTCACGTTTCCAGTGGCTAAAAATTTCAAAGGCAAGGGTTGGCAACAGGTCAGTTATCACAGGGCTGACAGAGTTAATGCAAAGATGAGGGAGAGAAAGAGAGAGAAAGAGTATTTAAGCTATGAAAAGCTGTTTTTTTTATAGCAATTAGCTCTCACGACAACTAATCCTTTCTCAGGAGAGCTAGAACTCACTCAGTGTTTCATGAGACAGATAAATTCATTCAGGACACTGTGCCTCCGTGATCTAGTTGCTCCCTACTAAGTCTCACTGCTTCTCAACATCATTATATTGGAGGCCTAATTCTAAAACGTGAACACTTGGGAGACAAACCACTATCCAAACCATAATACCGGTAGACCTGTACACACTAGTCATGTGACTCACAGTCTTACTTTTCTGGGAATGATAGGGGTGGGGGCTAATCATGTGAATTTCTATTGAGTTTCTCTTATGAAAGAAATACTTTTTTTAGAGAGAGAGATTTTTGTTGCAGGACATGTGCACTCGTAGGAAAGATGGAGAGACAGAAAGGGAGAAATCATCCCCCAGGAGGAATGACCACATCACAATCCCTTCTCCTCCATTCTCCTGTTAGGATTTTGGACACACACACACACACACACACACACACACGTGCCTGGCATAAGTTTAAGCCACTAGGTCCAGGACTCAAACCACAGTCGACTAAGTGGGAACCCAGTGATGTAACCATTATGCCATCTGCTAGTCCCTAGAAATTTCTATTATATCTATCCTGTATGATTTTTTTTGTGTGTATTTTTTTTTCCTTTTTAAAAAAATATTACTTGACAGAGAGAAAGAGAAAGAGAGTGAGAAAGCACCTCTGGAGGGGATGGCCAATCAATAATCCTTTTTCCTCCATGTCCCTCTAAAGATTTGGGGCACTTACACACATGCACCCAATCTATTTCTCAAGATGCTGGGCTTAGGATTTGAACTATATAGTTGGCCATGTCAGATCCAACTGCCTCAACTGATACTCCACTGACTGGCCTGGAAGCTGACTTTTACAAGATTTAAAATAACTTTTCCTTTTCTTTGTTCTTCAGATCTCCACAAATATGACTTCTTCTACCTCAGCTATAATCTCATTTTATACACCCTAGGAAAAGTAACAGAATAAAATGGGAATTACCTTATGATTCATCACGTTTTATTTTTTAGAAAATCCAGCTTTAAATGTTTTAAGTTTTATATTCATTGATTATAATTAATATAATTAGTATATTGTCTTCTAATTTTTAAAATAATTTTTACTTATACTGTATAATTTCTTCTTTTTTTTTTTTTTTAAGAGGTTTTTGCTATAGGGCGTGTGCGCTCGCCAGAAAGACAGAGAGAAACAGAGAGACAGAAAGCAAGAAATCACCCCCCAGGGGGGATGGCCACGCCGCAGTTCCTTCTCCTCCATTCTCCTTCCGGGATCTTGGGCACGCACGCACACACGCCCGGTGTAAGTTTTAAGCCACCGGGTTTGGGATGTGAACTGCAGTCAACTACGTGGGAGTCCAGCGACATAGCCATTACACTAACTGCTGGTCCCTATAATTTCTTCTTTATGTTTAATAATTGTACATCTTTGTGGGGCAAAATACGGTTTTTCAAAGCATGCATACAGCATGTGGTAATGAAATCAAGGGTATTACCGTAGTCATCATTTTTAACAAAGAACATTCCATTATATGGGGCTGGCAGGTGGCAAGGTGGCTTGCTTTCTCACTCTCCCTTTCTTTTTCTGTTTTTTTTTTTTTTTTTTTTTGGAGAGGTTTTCGCTATAGGGTGCGTACGCTCGGCAGACAGACAGAGAAAGAGAGAGAGACAGAAAGCGAGAAATCACCCCCTAGGGGGGATGGTCACGCCGCAATCCCTTCTCCTCCATTCTCCTCTCGGGATCTTGGGCACGCACGCACACGCGCCCGGCGTGAGTTTTAAGCCACCGGGTCCAGGACGGGAACCGCGGTCGACTACGTGGGAGTCCAGTGACATAGCCATTACGCTAATGGCTGGTTCCCTCTTTTTCTGTTTTAATTCAGTAATAATAAATTAAATACATTAAATAAATCCCTTCTTCTCCATTTTCCTCTTGGGATCTTGGGCACGTATGTTCTCCTGCTCAACTTGATTTTCTTTGCTTTTCTTGTTTTTTTTTTTTTAATAGAGGTTTTTGCTATAGGGCGCGTGCACTTGCCAGGCAGACAGAGAGAGAAAGAGAGACAGAAAGCGAGAAATCACCCCCAGAGGGGATGGCCATGCCACAATTCCTTCTCCTCCATTCTCCTCTCGGGATTTTGGGCACGCGCCCACATGCGCCAGGCGTGAGTTTTAAGCCACTGGGTCCGGTACGCGAACCGTGGTCGACTACGTGGGAGTCCAGCGACATAGCCATTACGCTAACTGCTGGTCCCCCAAATTGATTTTCAAGCCACGAGATCTAGGACTTGAACTGCGGTGGCCATGTGGGAGTCCAGTGATGTAAACTCTACACTATTTTCTGGCCTCAACTTGTATCTTTGTTATACTAATTTTTCTACCAATGTCTTTTCTTTTGTACTCTGTATATTCTACAACCTATTTGCCTAGTTTACATGCATTCTTTCCTTAAATTTATTTTTTATATAACTTTACTTAGTTATTTTTCATTTTTCCAGAGAGGGAAAGATATAGATAGATAGATAGATAGATAGATAGATAGATAGATAGATAGAGAGAGAGAAAGCAAGCCCCTATGGGACTTGAACCATTGTCAGTCATGTGGGAGCCCAGCACCCTTAACCACTATGCCACCTGCCAGCCCTACATGCATTCTTATGTCTATTAAATGTTTTTGTCTGAGACTCTCCTACCCACCACTCCTCAACTACCACCGCTCCACCCCACACAGTCTTGAATCTGAATAACACATTTTTTTCTTTGTTGATAAAATGGATAAAATGTTACCAATATTCATGTTAACTTTCATCATTATTTCTGGATTTCAGGTCTTAATGGACTCCAATCTTAAAATTGTCTCTCTCTCTTTTTTTTTTCCTACAGTATAATAAACCCTCTACTCTCTTCAGGATGAACCCAAATGACACACATACATACCTTAATTTTTTTTTTTTTATTTTTTTTATTTATTTGCATTCATTCTCTGAACATCATTACAGCATACAAAATGAGATTTTCCATCCAAATTACACTATATATTGTCTCAATCAAGCACATCAATAAGCATGTTATTGTCAGCAAATGATCTTCCATTTCTTGTCTTCTGTATGTTTTGCTTTTTTTCCCCCCATCCTAGATTCTCTATCTCTTACCCTCTGCCATCTCCCACTCTCCTCCCACAGTCTCTGGTATCTATGTTTGCTTTCTATACTGTTTTCTCCTCACATTTTATTGTAACGCCAAAGACCCTAATCAATCCAAATACCCTCATAGCAAACACAGGTGATACCCACATTTCCATGAACACAAGTCTTACTTTACGCATCCTATAAAGTAGCACCTAGCTGTGGCTACATATCCTACTGCAGTCATTGAATATATATATATTTTTTTTTCTGAAACTTTTTTTTTGTAACTCAATTTACATTCCTTCCCTAAGCTTCATCACAGCATACAAAATGCAATCTCCCATCCAGTACACACTGCATAGTGATACAATCATGAACATTACAAAAAAATTTTCCATTACTAGTTCCTAGAATTACTTCCACCCCTCTTTCTGACCCTCTGTCCCTTCCCACCCTCCTCTCACACCACCTCCGGTGTCTACAATTGTCCTTCATTCCCTTCCCACCCACGTTGCATTGATCACACAATTTCCTACATAATCTAACTACTTTCAATGGTGAGTTCACTCATTACTACTAAGAAAACCAGTTATAACTTAACTCAAAGAAATGCCAAGGAACTTTGCTTAAAGCCAGGAAACAAGTTAGGATTCTGTTCAAATGGAAGGTGCATGAACCTATCAGTCTCATGTACTTTTATCTTCTGTTCTGGTTCAATTTTCCTGATTAAATTCTGGGATATAATATTCAAATTCAGACTTGTCCCTCTGATTAAGTTGGCCACTTTCATAGTTTTTGGACTCTTATTTCCGTGTGTCTGTGTTTAATTTTCTTGATACAGCACACCCTTGAGAACTTCTTGGAGATCTGGTCTGGTGCTGGTAAATTCTTTCAGGTTTTGTTTATCTGAGAATGTTCTTGTCTTTTCTTCCCACCTGAAAGATAATCTTGCCGGGTACAGTATTCTTGGCTGAAATTGCTTCTCTCGTAACACTTTGAATATATTTTCCCATTCTCTCCTCGCTCGCATTGTTTCCAATGAGAGATCTGCTGTTAGCCTGATGGGATGTCCTTTGTAGGTAACTTGATGTTTCTCTCTTGCCAATCTTAGTATCTTGTCTTTGTCTGCGGTTTTGGTCAACCTGGCTATAATGTGTCTTGGAGAAGATCTTCTTGGGTTGATTCTATTTGGGGTCCTTTGTATTTCCTGGGACTGGATCTTCGAATGCCTCTCTAGGTTTGGAAAGTTTTCTTGCAGGATTTCATGGAATAGATTATCAATGCCCTTATGGGTCTCTTCACCTTCTGGAATGCCAATTATCCGGATATTTGGACGTTTGATGGTATCCAGTACTTCTCGCATATCATTCTCAAATTTTTGAGCCATTTTCTCAGTCTTCGTGGTGGACTTTTCTAAGCCAGCCATTTTCTCTTCTACATCTGAGATTCTATTTTCTGAATGATCTAGTCTGCTTTTAATACTTTCAAGGGAGATTTTGACTTCTTGTATTATAGACTTGATCTCTAGCAGTTCCGTTTGAGTCTTTTGTAAAGTGTGTAATTCCTCTTTTAGATCTTGCAAGAATTTCCTCATCTCCTGGAACTCGGCAACTTCTTTCTCCTTTCTCTTTAACAGTTCATTATCTCTCTTTTCTTCCATCTCTGTTAGCTTCGACATTACGAATGCTCTAAATTCCTTATCAGACATTTCCATGACTTTCACCGAACTGCTTGTGGATGAAGGAGAGTTACTCTTTTCCATTGGAGGAGAGGTATTTTCTCGTTTTCCCATATTTCTCGTGATCCGACGGTGATTTCTTGTCATCTGATGAATGGCGTGTTTCTTTCAAATTCTTGAAGTTAAGCCTCAATGTTCAGGAGCAAGCAGACAGAGGTGTTCTAGAATCGGATTGCCGTTCTGTAGTGATAGCACACTAGCTTTGCTTGCTGGAGGCTGAATTATGAGCATACATACCTTAATTTTAACCATCTTAAAAACAAAACTATCACTCGATGCAGTGTTTCTTTCAGCTATTGCCAGAGTTCCATGTTCTCCATCACAGCAAAAATTCCCATAGGATTGTTTATAGTTGCAGTCTCTACTTTCTCCTCCTCATTCTTTCCTCATCGTTTTTCAGTAAGACCTTTGTACCCATTGCACCACTGAAGCCACTCAAGACATTTCTGATTTCTTAAACATTACCTATTACATACCAGAATCAATCTTTTTTATTTTTTCTTTCGCCCTTAGGGCACGTGTGCTCACTGAAGAGAGACAAAGAGAGAGGGAAAGTGAGAAATCACTCTCTGGGGAAGGGGATGGCCACATTGCAAGCTCTTTTCTTCCATTCTCTGCTCAGGATTTTGGGCACTCATGCACAGACACCTGTCAAGACTTTTTAGCTGTTGGTCTGGGACTAGAACTGTGGTCAGCCACATGAGAATACAGTGCCTAAACTATCTTGTCACCTGCTGGCCCCTACCAGAATCAATCTTAATTTTACTTGACTTTTCAGGAATATTTACCAAAGAGAATAACACACACCTAGCTATCCGCAATATCACCCATACTTGGCTTTGTTTTTATCATCCCAACTCTTCTTTTTCAGTCATTTTGCAGATTCATCCTCCTCTTTCAAAGTCCATAGGCCCCAAGATTGTTCCCTTATAGTCTTTTTTCTCTCAAGCTACCCTCCTTCTTTAAGTAATAACATTAAATTATTATGTACTCACTGATAATCCAAACTTTGTTCTTGAATTCCCCAAAATGTATAGATCCAACTATGTATTTAATAACTAAGAGATATCCAAGTCTATTATAGTCAATACATGCACTAGTGATTTACTAATAAAAATGCTTCCCTTCAACCCTGCTCTGTCTCAGCTTTTAGCATCAATGACTGACCTGGTCACTGAGACCAAAAGTTTGCACTTGTTTTTGAGGATTCTCAAACCCTCATGCCTTGTATTTAATAAATAAGTTTTCTCTGCCTGTTTTATGTCAAAACACTTCTTAGTATCTTTAGTGTTAAAATCCAAGTCCAAGAATCCAACACATCTCACCTGGGATACTGTAGTCTTCTTCTAATGGTCTACCTGTCCTCTCTTCTCATTTGTACTGTCTAACCAAATGAATTCCAACTATTCTCATAGACCTTTCTTTCTTCGAATACGCCAAGATCATTCCCACATGAGGGCTACTCATTTGCTCATTCTTTCACTTGTAACTTTTTCCCCCAAAAAATCACTCTTTATCACATTATTTTGTTTTACTTCTCTGATTTGGAAATTAGCATTAGATTAGTAGGAAATGCTGTCCTAGTGTTCTGTCTCTTCCCAGTGGAATGTAAACATTTCAAGAGCCCTGAAGTTAGGAGTGCAGAGCCCATTGACTAAATACACTTGGTCTTGTATTTCACTCTAGTTTCATTGCCTAGAAAAGCTCTGAGCACATAGTTTACCCTCAATAAATATTAGATATTTAGCTGAATGGCTAATTCAGATAAGATATCAAAAACCACTTCTCAGAAGGAATAATATTAAGCTAAGTTTTCAAAAATTAATACGAGTTAGCCAAAGGTGAGGTGCAATCTGTATTAGAGAAATCAGAATTTGCACAGGCGTAGTGAAAAATCATCACTGTTATCAAACCTAAATAAAAATTAATTTTAAAAAATTACTTTTTTTCCCCAAAAACCAAATACGAGTCATGGAAAACTTTTGAATACCAGAATACAGTAAAGCTACCGAATGCAGATTGTCGTAAAATGCAATTTTAGAAGACCAACTCATGTGTATTGCTCATAAATCTAAAATTACCCTGTTGTAAGCATAAATAATTTTATATTTCCTGAGTATATCTTTTCAAAGGTGTGCAAACTGCAGACATATATTATTTCAAAATGTTCTTTATCTGTTTATTTATTCTATGAGAGAGAGAAAGAAAGAGAGTGACTCCCAACAGAGTTTTCATACCATGATCCACCACCAGCCTCATCTGATCTGGATCACAGGTAAATAGGCACATGCCAGATGCGTACAGGGAGGTCTTGGATTCAAATTGGAGACTTTTCTATGTGGATCCTGTGTCACAGTGTTATATTACCATCGTACCACCAGCTGGCTCCAGAAATATTGTTTTAATTAAATCCTTAAATTAATCTTAGGCGTAATTTCTCCTTAGAATATAGATGCTGCTCTCACTGGCTTGAATCCAAACTTGTACATTTTGTCAATAATCTTGACATTGCCAACCTTAGTATTCATCAACATAACCTCATTTTGACAGTAAAAAACACCACTTACTCTACTGCCAAGAAACTGACCAGCTCTCATTTATATCATGTTTTCCTTTTAATTAGTCCTTTCTCTCCAGATAGATGCCTGGTCCTAAGCAGGTGAATACTGCAAACTTATTCCTTCAGGCCATTGTGCTATGGTAACATTTCTTAAGCCAGTGTGTCCCAGTACAGCGAAGGTTATCATTTAAGCAGAGGTAAACATAGATGCTTATTCATTAGACCCAATCCATGCAATTAGATTCATAACTTTTTCTGATCAAAAGCAACCCAAGATTCCCTATCACACTTGGAACCACATTCATATTCTTTTTGAAGGTCATAACGGCCAAATGATCTGGCCACTAGTTACATCTGATCCTTCAATATGGTCTTGTGGACTTTCTTGCAGTTCTTTAACTGTGTTGTAGCCCAGAGGCTTTTCAGCTTCTACTCCCTCTGCCTGGGTACTGTTCTCTTAAATATGCATAAAGCCTATTCCTTTACTTCCTCTAAACCTTAGCTCTAGTCACCTCCTCAGAAGCACCTTTATTTAGCAATGCTATCAGGATTCGGGATTCCTTTCAAGTCTCCTTCCAGTCTTATTTACTCTGCTTTGCTTTTCTTCTCACCCTTTGTCACAACTTGATATTCCCTTTAATTCTTAAATTATTTATTGCTTCTCTCTCCCCCTACTGAAATACAAATTCTTTTTTTTTGGAGAGGTTTTCGCTATAGGGTGTGTGCGCTCGCCAGACAGAGAGAGACATAGAGACAGAAAGTGAGAAATCACCCCTGGGGGGATCGCCACACCGCAATCCCTTCTCCTCCATTCTCCTCTCGGGATCTTGGGCACACACACACATGCGCCTGGCGTGAGTTTTAAGCCACCAGGTCCGGGATGCGAACCGCGGTTGACTACGTGGGAGTCCAGCGACACAGCCGTTACGCTAACTGCTGGTTCCCTGAAATACAAATTCTATGAAGGAAGAGTATCTGCTTTGTTTAATACTCTAGTGTCACTGCTTAAAATGAAGCCTGGTACACAGTAGGAATTCAAAAAGTATTTTGAATGAATATATAAACTCAATGACTATTAACAAAAACAATGTTTTAATGTTTGGCTTGGCCAAAAAGGAAGTTGTATTAAGGAAAGTAGAAGCAGTTTAGGAATGTCTGGGAAAGGGTAGTAGCTGCTCTAGTTCATAGTAAGATGCCTTTGACTTTTATTCATGCTGAGGACAGGGCCTCTTAAAATTCAGCCCAGGATCTTGAGGGGGTGGAAAAATGATTGCAGCATGACCAAGCCCTATTGGGGGTTCTCTCTCTCTCTCTCTGTTTCCCTGGCACCCTCTGGCATTAAAAAATAGTAATAACAAAGTTCAAGAGCATCATTCATCAGGCTGTCTGCAAACATTCAGTGTCACCATCAACTGAGGACACTCATCTTCTCTGTTCAGTTCATTTCTCTGCCCAATGATTTCATAGATTTTTGTTTTTGAGAGGTTTTTGCTATAGGGCGCGTGCACTCGCCAGACAGACAGAGAGAGACAGAGAGACAGAAAGTGAGAAATCACCTCCCAGGAAGGATGACCACGCCGCAATCCCTTCTCTTCCATTCTCCTCTTGGGATCTTGGGCACGCATGCACGCACACGCACCCGGTGTGAGTTTCAAGCCACCGTGTCTGGGACGAGAACCGCGGTCGACTACATGGGAGTCCAGCAACACAGCCATTACCCTAACTGCTGGTCCCTCGATCTCATAGATTTATTCCATTATTTCATCTTATCTTATTTCCATATTACCATTGTACTCCAAATTTGCTTCATAAAACAATACCTATTTGTCTTTATATATGCACAGTTAATATTACATATTTTTTATTTTCAAATTCTTAAAAGGAATCTACGTTTAAGAAATATGTTTTCAAATAAGACCAGAAATATATATATATATATATATATATATATATATATATATATATAAACACACACACACACACACACACACATATATATATATATGATGTTTTATTTTATTTTAATGGCATTGTGCATTATGTATAGCCTTTAAAAAATCAATTATTTGCTTTTTTAAAATTTGGATTGTATTGAAATTTACACGGCTCTTGAAATTAGTGTATTATTTGTCTGTGTGTGTGTGTGTGTGTGTGTGTGAGTTTTATGATACCTGATAACTTGATAAACACTTTTAAAAATCAGTATTCATGTTTGGTATTAAGTCATTATATCGCAGTGCTAAAGTAGTTCTATTCTTGAATCTTGTGCATTATTTGATCATTTGATCAAGCAAATAAGTATAGGTTTAATTTCTCATAAAAATGTCAGTCAAAGCATATTTAATTTATTTATTTAAGCTGGTGGATGCTGTGCCAGTTCTGAGCCTATCTTTTTTTTGGGGGGGGGGAGATTTTAGCTAGAGGTCATGTGTGCTCTCCAGAAATCCAGAGAGAGACAGAGAGACAGAAAGTGAGAAATCATCCCCCAGGGGCAATGGCCATGCCACAGTCCATTCTCCTCCATTATCCTCTCGAGATCTTGGGCATGCATGCACACGCGCCTGGAGTGAGTTTAACCCATTGGGTCTGGGATTCAAATCATGATAGACTACAAGGGAGTAGAGTGACCGCCATTATGCTAACTGCTGGTCCCAGTCAAAGCACATTTTTATTACTTTCCCAGAGCACTTGAAATGTGCCAGATCACCTGAAATATGCCAGAAATAAGGAGATTTTTGTTTTATGTTTTTCTTTTGCTATAGGGCATGTGCACTTGCAGGAGACAAAAAGAGAGAGGAAGAGTGGAAAAGTGAGAAATCACTCCTTGGAGGGATAGCCAAGCTATAATCCTTTCTCTTCCATTCTCCTCTCAGGTTTTGGGCATGCATACACATGTGCCTAGTATGTTTTTTCAAGCCCCAGGATCTGAATCTTGAACTGTAGTCAGCCATGGAGGCTGGTGCCTTAACCTCCATATCATTTGCTGGCCCTTATGTGATTATCTTTATAAAGTTCAGGTTTTATCTGAATGGCTGTAACTCTACTCAGTGGGCTGTGTTCTAGCTACAATGACTTGATTTCAAATAGAAGGCTATTTAAACTAGCCCAAGTAAAGTCCTATCAATATGTCCTTCTATTTACAGTTACTCCAAACTATTTTTCCTGCTTATGCACCTGTGAGCCCTGTGCCCTAAGCTAACATTCCTATTCATTGGCTAGTGAGTATTCTGTAGTTCAAATTTTCAGTATAAGATATCTCATTGATCACCAGCTGAAGGAGGAGAAAACATAAACACATCAAGTACTTCTCCTAATCCAATCAATTTGTGGCTGGATTGTGACTTTATGTAACCATCTAAGCAACATCTTCAACATAGGAGAGTCATATCGATTGTTAGACATTACAAATGTGTTTATTCAAAGATGAATAAACTGTACTACATTTTTAAAACTCTTCAAGCATAACGTGATAGTTTGCCTTCAATTGACATGACCTAAATTTATGTTGGAAAGGGAGCTCTAGAAATCATTTGATTTATCACATCAATGGGATATTATATCTGAGAACAAAACATTAAACACGTCAAGTGAAAAGTTTTGAAACCCCTAAGTTTTTGTAGTACTTATGATTTATAACACTTATTTTGTATTTGTTATAGACTAATTTTAGTATTTATCTAATTTGTATTTATGGTTTTGCAAATTTATTACCAGCTATTTTACAAGAAGAATTAAATTGTATGCTTGTGTTTTTTCTAGAACATATTTTTGCTATTAATACTTGTTAATTAATGTACATATAATGATAAGTGTATGCATAACTATCTACATGTCTTTTGTCTACCTTATAAATAATTCTCACATCTTTCTTCTTGCTGCAGTGGTATTTCACAGGAAATGAAGTCTAATTCTAAGCAATAAATTTTCTCCTACTTACATTTACATATAATTTAATTATGTTCATAAGCAATTGTGAGATGTATAGGATGCATCATATCAACGATTAAGCAAAGTGCCATGTCTCTTGGCTCATTTAAGATGATTTCTAGGGATCAACAGATGGCATAATGTTACATTGCTGGACTCCCACGTGGCTGAGTGGGTTCAAGTCCTGGATCCAGCAGCTTAAAACTCATGCCAGGCACATGTGTGTGCATGTCCAAAATCCCAAGAAAAGAATGGAAGAAAAGGGATTGTGGCATGGCCTTCCTCCTGGAGTTGATTTATAACTTTCTGTCTCTCTGTTTCTCTAGTGAGCAAAAATCTAAAAAATAGAATAATCTTTGGTAGGTCACCATGATGTAAATTAACAGCAAACAATGCTAGGAAAGAAATCACTGCCTTGGGAAAAGAATTGTCATTTAGAAGACAATAAATGCTATGACAAAATTCAAGTAGAAGAATTTTATCTGAGATCTTTGAAAATAGGGAAAAAAGTGAAGGCTTTAGGAGAATATAGGACAAAGTAAATTGCATTAGTCTGGATTATATGAGAAATGGCCTTGAGAATTCTATACCTAAAACCTGGATATTTTCAAAATTTGCTCTGAATTTACCATTTTATGTAGATTTTTCTGAGCCACAATAGATTTTCTCTTTCTTCTTATTAACCCTCTTAATAAATAAAAAAATGTATACACTCTTTTTTTTTTGTTTAATAGTGAAAGACGCACACAGGTTCATGACTTACAAGATAGGAAATTAATACAGAAATTGATCTAATGAGAATCAGCAAAAGTCTTTTTTATTTGTTTAACTATTTTTCCTTCCCAATAGTCGCTCACAGATTCCAAAGTAAGGTGCAAATTCATTCAAAACATATGCAGACTTATTGTGTACTGTACAGAATCCTAGTTGGTATCTGAGCATTGTCATACTTTAGACAGACCTGTACTAGAATTCAGTTTTTATTTTTTCTGGAACCGTGACCTCAACCATGTTGCTAACTCTTCCAAGAGCATGTTTTTCCAATTATAAAAAGCAGGTGATAAAAACACAAACCTCCAACCTGTTAGTTGGAAAATTAAAAAAGATAATGCATGCGTGAACAATTGATTACAAACATGGTTGTGATTTCTCACCCCATCCTCTATCTCCTATAGTGTGATTTTAAAATTCCTCTCACTAGACAGTACCGTCTCTTCACTTACCCTTGCTTAGACAAACACAATGTGGTAAAAGCAACTAAGTACTGGTCTTGAGGTTTTGTTTGAACACTCTGCATATTTCTTTCTCTTCAAATTTGATCCACTATCTTGAGCAAAAAATCCCAGACCAGCATGCTAGATGAAAGAAATGTTCTCCACTTGTATCTATTACTCAACAGTCATTTCATCATGACAACACATGTGAATAGGCCATCCTAGAAACCAGCAGTTGTCATAATGGCTATGTTGCTGGACTTTCACGTAGTCAATCACAGTTTGAGTCCCAGACCCGGTGGCTTAAACTCACACTGGGCATGTGTACGTGCTTGCCCAAGATCCCAAGAGCAGAATGGAGGAGAAGGGATTGCAGTGTGGCCATCCCCCTGGGAGGTGATTTTGCGCTTTCTGTCTCTCTGTCCCTCTTGGTCTTTCTGGTGAGTGCACACTCCCTATAGCAAAAGACTCTCCATAATAATAATAATAATAATAATAATAATAATAAGCCATCCTAAAATCGCCTCATTAGGAGAGGACATCTACTTTAGACTTTTAGGTGAACCCATTCAAAAGAGCACTATCCACCTGAACTTTTCCCATATTTCCAATGAACAGATTCAGAGACTACAAAATTAATTTGTAGTTAAATTGCTGTTTTAAGGCACAGAGATTGGGAGTTATTAAATAGGTAGTGATAAACTGATGAAGCAAAATATTCAAAACAGTGTCTGAATGTAAGTAATCTAGCTATTATTATCAAAAGTTAAAATTTGTCTTTTAATTGCTTTCCTAATGACTAAAAGATGTGGGCTTTTAAAAATTAGTCTTTACTAGAAAGTTAAAACACAAAAATTGAGTTTTCTTAAAATTAGCATGCTTCATTAAAAGACTTTGGCCAGTTATGATGGGCCTGCAGAGACACAGTGTTTCACAGTGTAAGCCCACCTGGGATAACCCTCCCTTCAAGGTCCAAGGTCTTCCTGTATGAACCAGGTATGTGCATGGTGGTTTTTGTGGTTGACAGAGGCTTGGGAGAATATCTTCTTCTCTCTCTCATAGAAGAAATAAATAAACTTAGAAAGGAAATATCTTTATCTTTTTATGCATTAGTGAACTAATTAATTGCTCTCCAAAACTGCATTATTATTCAAAGGCATCTTTTTGACCTTTAAATTTATGATTTTAAATTCTGCACTTATTTCATTGAAGCTAATTTTATTTCCAGATTAGCATTCTTCTCCAAGCTAAAGCTTTAGTATTCTCATATGACAGTTAATACTTTCACACCTCACCCTGACAACTACACATGGTAAATAGATTTTTTTCTTTTTTGCTAGAAGGCATGCACCCTCACCAGCGAGAACCCAAAAGAGAGAAGGAGGGGACCAGCAGATGGCATAATGGTTATATTTCTGTAGTCCAACGTGGTCGGCCCTCATTCAAGTTTCAGATCCAGTAACTTAAAACTTATGCTGGGCACATGTATGTGCATGCCCAAAACCCTTAGAGGAGAATGGAGCCTAAGGTATTGCAATGTGGCCATCCCCTCAGAGGAGGAGCAGTGATTTCTCTCTTTCTCTCTCTCTGTCTCCCCGGTGAGCACATGTACGGTATAGCACAAATCTCTCTCTCAAAAATAAATAAATAAATAAATTAATTAATTTAAAAAAGAAAGAAGAAGAGGAGAAAGCACCCCCCCCCCCCCCAGCAATGTTCATACCACAATTGTTCTCCATCTCTCTCTCCTTTCAGGATTTTGGACATACATGCACATGCACCTGGTCTGTTTCTCAAGCTGGCAGTTCTGAGACTCAAATCACTTGTCTGGCCATATGAGATTTGGGTGCTTTAATCCCTACACCACAGAGTCAGTCCCTAAATAATTCATATTTAGTACTTCACACTAAGAATTATTATTTTTTTTTGCTGTTTAGATTGCTTATTAAAAAGAGATAGGGAGAGAGAGAGAGAGAGAGAGAGAGAGAGAGAGAGAGAGAGAGAGAGAAAAAGAAATCCCCCAGAGAGGATGACCACACTAAAATCCCTTTTCTTCCATTCTCTTCTTGGGATTTTCAAGTATGTTTGCACATGTTCTTAGCACATTTCCCAAGCCCCTGGGGTATAGAACTTGAATCATACAGTTGACCATATGATATCCAGCTACTTTAATGACCAATGCACTGGCTGGCCCAGAGCTATTTAGATTTTAATTGTTTCATGGGTAAGCACATATCCCAGGAGACCAATATTTTGGAGAAAAATAAAACATTCTGGAATTAAAAAAAAATCTACTTTTCAAAGTTTACCTCCAATACTCACATAGAAAACTTCAAATATTTTTAGAACCTCCTCAGAGATCTGAGAGAGTAAATGAAGCCTAAATTTAAAAGATCTGATATCTAAGTAAAAATAAAACAAAAGTCCAATTCTTCCAACATCCCCTATATCATTTGTGATTCCTAGAATGTATCGACCTGAGCTAAGTTACTTTCTTATAAAATTGAAAAGCAATTTTTTACAAATTTTTCAATAATTAGTTGATTTCTACTGTGCTATGTGAATCTTTTTAATATTTACTCTTCACTTTAAATTTTTGTTTACATCCTAAGGATTTACTATGGGGTGAGACTTTAAAATATATGTTATATTAAGCAGATGTAAGAATAGAGCAGGATAAAAAGATGTCAAAAGAAGTCTTAAAACCTATTGCTAGGAAAAAGCTTTCATTCATTATTTTTTTTACCCCCTCGACCTTGTTGTTTATAAACACAAGTGACACAATGACATTTGTCTTAAATCACAACAAAAGTAGGATAACTTTTACCAATCATAATTAAATGAACACGGGGCTATAATTATAGAAGATCAAGCAAAATTTTGTAATTATCTATAGCTGTAGAGTTAGGCCTTTCTCTACATTATAATATGAGTATAAAAAGTTATGTACTTTAAAGTTTGGAAAAGTTAGATGAGAAGAATTGTGGAGAGACTGATATTTTTTTCCTACTTACCAGCTAGCATGTTAGCCTATCATAGTCGCTTTTCTACTCCTCTATAATCAACAGCCACACGTTTAAGAGCTTAAAACAACATATATTACCATTTCAGAGTTTTTGTATGTCAGAATTCTTGACCAAATGGAAATCAAGGTATCACTGGGGCTATGGTTTTCATTTGGGATACAGAAACCTGTTCCAAGCTTATTGATTGTCAAAAGGATTTGCTTCCTTGTCATTGTAGGACCCCGTTCTCTCTTACGATTATGGAGGTTTCCTTTCATCTACTAGAAATTGCCCACAGTTTCTTGCCATCTGATCCACATAGGCAGTTCACAAATAGATGCTTAGTTACTTTCGGTCCACTTGCATGAGTTTCTCTAAATCTCTATAAATCCTTCATTTGAAAGGCTTGCCTGATTAGGTCTTATCTGCTCAGAATAAACTGTCTTTTGCCTGATAATGTTACGTGTCACCTAACTGTCATAATTCCCATCATAATCATGAATCTCATATACACGTGACCTTACCACACTCCAGGGGAAAGGAATTGGAAAAGGGGATGTGTTTTTGGAGGTTGTCTTAAAATTTTGCCTATCACATTGGCCTTTTCTCAAAAGGGAGACACTCTATCTTTCAAAGTGGTAACCTAATGTGGCCTTTGTTTCTTAAGAAGTCACTATGGCTTCCAGTGTGGAATTATCTACCTCATGAAAAGAGGAGAAATAGCAAAGGAAGATAGAAAGAAATCTATATGTGCTGTAAGTTGTTTATACGGGAGGTATAGGTTCTGGAGATATCCCTTGCTGAAAAACTTTATGGAAAAAGTTTAGAGAAATAATAATCAAATCATCATCAGAGTCATCTGATAGAGATGGCTGATCTCTTGGACTGTCTGGAATTCATGGTGCATTTTGCATAGAAAAATGTCATGTCTTTTCGACAACCTAATATAATTCAGTTAAATTTAAAGGAAGCAAAACTGTTTGGGAAAGATGTACCAGGACAATGTCCTTTATGGAAAATACTCTAAGGTAGTTAATTAACATTTCTGTATGATAATGTCATTAATACACTTTTCTTTCTCAAAACTACTAGTATCTGGAGTGTTCCCATCCCAAGTTCTAAGATTAGTATTCTCTATCTACCCCAAATAATGAATGTATGTCATTTCATTTACAAAAACAAAATGCAAAAGCAAAACCACTTCTTTTTCTAATCACCCCCTACTTATATCCAGACATTTTGTCCAGAAGTGTCAGGTGAAGGAGAGGCAAGAAAATTTTTACAAAATTTATGAAAACCCATGTAGGCACCAGTAGGGGAAATAATGATCAGGATTCTCAAATATGATCTGAGTCATGAAAATCCAATGAGAAAATCTTGGTAGCTAAATCATTATTAAATTATAGTAGTCTAGGCCCCTTTTGTAAAGGCTACCATCCAGATTATATATCAACCAGTCCATTCTGGAATTGTCTTTAGGAATAAGAAAGATAGATTAAGGCCCCAAATTATCAGAGCAGAGTCTCAGATTTGTGAGATAGCTCAAATTTACAGGCTGTCCGTTCTGATGATTGTTTAGAAAGCAGTCAATAGAGGATGGTCTATCTCCAAGGACGTCTACATTCAACTTTCTTTTTTTTTTTCTTTGTCTTTTTTTGGGAGGTTTTTGCTATAGGGTACGTGCGCTCACCAGACAGACAGAGACAGAGAGACAGAAAGTGAGAAATCACCCCCCAGGAGGGATGGCCAGACCACAATCCCTTCTCCTTCATTCTCTCGGGATCTTGGGCACGCACGCACACACGCCCGGCATGAGTTTAAGCCACCGGGTCTGGGACTCGAACTGCTGTCGACTACGTGGGAGTCCAGCGACATAGCCATTACGCTAACTGCTGGTCCCCATTCAACTTTCTTTAATAAGGTAGAAGGAACAGAGAGAAACACAGGAGGTAGAATTAGAACTATTTTCAATTTAAGAAGAAGACATCCAGTCATCCCAATGCTCAACAACACTAGATAGCTGTGGATGGGAAGAAACATGGAACGTGTTGACTATAAATCCATCAATTATTGTGTGAGTTTTACTCTAAAGTGTCAGAGAACAACTAGTCTGTAAAACAAAAACCTGATAAGATTTAGTCGAAAGATGACGACGGTGTAGCCAGAATTGACTAAAATATTAGTCTCATGGATGGTAAAGACATGAGAATCTTGAAAGAGAGATGTAGAACAGTTTATTAGAGCAATAGCAGTAGACAGAATATTAGCATTTTCTCTTTCTGGTTTCTTAAGCCAACTTACCATAGGGATATAAAAGCTGCTGCACACTGAGTGAGTCGCATTACAGGGAAAGAACCTTATTAATAGAGAATCCAAATCTTTTCCAGTAGAGAATAAGCTTGCCTTTGCTTTCAAGAAATGTTTTGACTCTATGATTCTGGATAGTAGTGCTTGCCTTTGCTCTGGAGGTAGATAGGACTTTCAATAAGATTGCAAGGAAGCATCTTTTACCTTGAATGGAACACCATTCCTATGTTTCCAGAACGTTCACTACCTATGTCCCTGAAAGGATAGTTTAGAACAAAAGTGAGCATATTTATTCCTCCTAAGACCTGCAGAAAAAAGAGAAATTAAAATAAAAAGCAAAAAGCACAAAGGACACATTACAGAACCGTGGACATTTGTCTTCCATCACTATCTTGAAATTACAGGAATTCCAAGAATCTTGGTTCAAGTAGTTTCATTCTTAATCAACATTGTATTAACAACTTTAACATATGTTCATTTAAGAAATATCTCCACCTTCAATTTTTTTTTTTCCCTAAGAGATTTTTGCCTTCGTGAGTGTGTGCTCTCTGGAAAGAGAGAGAGAAAAAATGAGAGAGAAAGTGAGAAATAACCCCTTGAGGGGGGATGACTATGCCACAGTCTCTTCTTCTCCATTACTTCCAGGGATCTTGAGCACATAAGCATACACACTAGTGTGAGTTTCAAGTCACCAGGTCTGGGACTCAAACCATGGTTGACCATGTAGGAGTCCTTCAATGTAATCGCTGTACCACCTGCTGGCCTCACCACCTTCAATTTTATATAATTTGAAATTTATTTTATTTTTTATTCAGCTTTTTCAATTTGTCAGAATCAGTTCTTATTAATTTTTTTTGAGATGTTTTTGCTATAGGGCACGTGCATTCACCAGAAAGACAGACACAGAAAAACAGAAAGTGAGAAATCACCCCCCCAGGGAGATGGCCACGCTGTAATCGCTTCTCCTCCATTTTCTTGTTGGGATCTTGGGCACACATGCACAAATGCCTGGCGTGAGTTTAAGCTACCAGATCCAGGACTCAAACTGCAGTCGACTACATGGGAATCCAGCAACATAACCATTACGCCATCTGCTGGTCCCCAGAAGCATTCCTTTTTTATCATGAAAACATCTGTGGAAGGACAGAACCATTTAGAACTTTCACAAATCTCTATGCAAGTGAGCAGCTTGAATCATAGTATATTCATTCCACTATTGTACAAATTAATGATTTTTTTGGATGAGATCCCTTTCTATACCAATTAAGTTACCTAACTAATTGGGATCAAAGAACTCATTTTTCTATATGCTCTTAGAGTTAACAAGCTCATTCTTAGTTCTTCCAGAATACATTTCCCCAAGAAGAATTCCACAGGGGGAAAAATGGTTATTAGTAGATATATTCTTAAGATTTATAATTCAGTAGAATATCTCTGGTTCTGGAAACACAATATTCCATTTCTAATCTACTGATTTGTAGTCCATGATGATTATTCAATAAAAAGTAATTGATGATTACTCAATTACTTAAAATTCATGACCATTACAACTGTAGTTTGAGTCCTGGACACAGTGACTTGAAAGTCACTCCAGGCACGTGTGGGTGAGTGCACAAAATCCTAGAAGGAGAATGGAAGAAAAGGGCATCTTTTACAGCATGGCCATCTCCCTCGGGAGGGAGGAGATTTCTCACTTTCCCCTCTCTGTCTGTCCCTGTCTTTCTCCAGGTAAGCACATGTGCCTTGTGCTAAAAAACTTAAAAAAAAAAAAAAAAAAAAAACACTTAAAAAAAAGGTCGTTAGTCTACATTTCTACTATATTTCTGTTATATTGACTCACAAATTTTGCCTAAGTTACTGTTAACAAAATAGGTGTTTTCTGTAAAATATAATACTGTAAACCATAGAAGGGTACATTTCAAATAGACTTTTCAATAAGAATGTCTTCAAAATATAATTATAAAGCCATAAAGGAAGCAAGGGCATATTTTTGTATTCATTTGCTCACCCTTTCTGGTGGGAAAATTTATTTATTTTATGTTAATACAAAAAAAAGAATAAAAATTGCACATTGTGTGCTGAAAAATTTGGTACAACTAAAATTCTTTGGTTAGTTGAGAGCCGAATAATGTAAGGCACTCTGGGTGGGAGAAGGAAGGGAAGAATTAGCAATGAGTTGTGTCACGTGGGCCTGTAGTTGTTTTGAGGGTTCTGTCACTAATCTATGCAGAGGTTTATTTTAGTGAGTTTCTTCTGCAGTAGAATAAGGCATTAAGCACTTCAGGAAAAATACAAAGACTGAAACAAAGTAGAATATGACAACTCAGACTGAAAAAGAATAAAAAAATCACTGTGGTAGCTCTTTCATTATTTAACATGTTCTTACACTCCTTTATGTCAGAAGGTCTTTTGGCACATAATGCAAATCAGTAGCAGTGGGAGAATCTGAAGTTTCAAAAATCAAACCTACAATTGTGATTATTTCAAGTGGAGCGATTTTCAAGTACAAAGAAGCATCTAAAGAATGCAACATAACAACACAGAATCATTTACGGAGTTATATGTGGACCAACTCTTGCTTTATAATCAGTAATTAGAACTCCATAGTATAAAAAAAAAGTTTGAATAAATATTTCCACTCAAAATGATAGAACATTATGAATATAATAATGCATATAAAATGAAATATTATATCATACAGTAAAATAATTGTATTCTTTTAAGTTGAGATAAAGAATGTTAACAGATAATGCATTCATGGGGAAAACAAAACAAAATAATGCATTCATGAAACAATCTTGGCATTAATGGAAACAGAAAATGAATTAAAGATAAACAAAATCAGAAAAATCATTTTGTTCTTTTTTTTTGAGAGAGATTTTTGTTATAGGGCACATGCACTCACCAGAGAGAAAGAGAGAGACAGAGAGACAGAAAGTGAGAAACCTCCCCCCAGAGAGTATAGCCACACCAGAATCTCTTCCCCTCCATTCTCCTCTTGGGATTTTGGGCACACACACAAACGTGCCTCCCATGAGTTTTAAACCACTGGATCGAGGACTTGAACTGCAATTGACTACACGAGAGTCCAGTGACATAACCATTATGATATTTGCTGGTCCCGAGAAGTCATTTTCTAATCCCTGATATAAGCTGATTTATAAATGATCAAAAAAGGAAGGGGCAAAAGTTTCTCATCTCATCAGAGTATACCATAATGTTGGTTTTTCTTCTTTTCCTTTCCAGTCTATTACCCATAATATCCAGAAAATAAAAATCTTTGAAGATACAGAGTGTTCCTTTTTAAAAAAGATAATTTTTTAATTTAACTTTATTTCTTCATTTATTTTGATTCGACCAGGGAGGGCCAGACTGAGGGTGGGAGAGAGAGAGAGAGAGAGAGACAGAGAGAGAGAAAGGGAAAGTGAGAAAGCAAGTCACCAGATCCAAGACTCGAACCATGGTTGGCCATATGGGAGTCCAGCGCCTTTCACTACCATGCCACCTGCCAGACCCTAGAGTGTTCCTTTTAATGTATTTACTACTTGTGTCCTAATGGAACATAAAATGACCTGTTCCCTTTGGTAGAGCATATACTGTTGAGAAGATTTTCTTTTGGGTACAGTATGAGATGCACTTGAGATGAGTTACCAAGGAAGAGCCTCGCCTAAGACAGGATTCAAGGTGGTAGTCTGCTCACAGGAGTCCATAGCTGTGTGAGATTTTGTACAGTTAATCAAATCACTGTCACTGCAGTATCTACCTCATAAACTGGCAAAGATTAGTTGATAAAATACATGGGAAGTCCTTCGAAAAGTGCCTCAATCTACTAGATATTAAGTGTTAGCTTTGTTTATTGTTGTTTTTATTCTCCTATTTAGAAGTTTAAAGGCATAAATTATTTTGGGTATGAGCTGCATTTTATTTAACTTTTACATTACTGGAATTTTTTATTGTTACTCAAATATGACAAACATAATACATTTAGGAAATTTTCACAAAGTAAACACTCTTATAAAGCCACACTCTGAATGTATAAATAAAATACCAACCACTGGAATTTTTCCCAGTTGCCATCATCTTAAACCATTATTCTGATCTCCACGACCATACATTAATTTAGCTTATTTTCAGTTTCCATAAATGAAATTATAGAGTGCATATTCTTTTACATCTCAAAATATCCTCTTTAAAAATGTGTGAAGATTCATTCGAGCTATGTATAAAGAAATGTGTTCATTTCCATTGAAGTATATTCTCCTTCATGAACATACAACCATTTATTTAGCCCCATCTATAATTAAACAGTTCTGAATTGCGGTTGAATAATTCGGGATTGTTTTCACTTTGTAGATATTATTAAACTGTGCCTGTGTTTACCTATATATATTATTTATACATGTACACTTATAGAATATACATTCTATATATAAGTATGTGTATAATCATGTTTTTTATCATACACATAGTATATGTGAAATTTTTATGTTATAATATAAATGTGTGTGTATATATATAAATACATATGTATATATGCATATGGAGAGAGAGAGAGAGAGAGATGGTGGTTCCACTGACATGAAAATACTGAATCACAGCCTTGTTCACATTAAGCTTAGTTGAGAATGCCGAGCAGGTTTCTGAAGTGCTTTTAACAAGTTATACTCCATAAAGCAAGGCTTTAATTTGTTTCTATTTCTTCAACTCATTTGCTATTAGATCATCAGGAAAGTCATGAGGTAGTTTTAAATGCAGAAATGTGTCATAATGTTCCTGACATCCCAATATTTCCAGGTTTTTTAGCTTTTGGTTTTGTTTTCTTAAACTTCAGTTTTCTGGTGGTTGTGGAGTGGTATCTCCACTGTGGCTCTAGTTTGTACCTCTATGATAGAATAGGTCTTGTGGAGCATCCATAACTCAGAGAAATAGTCAATGTTTTGTGCCTTCAAAATTAAATATACAATTCAAGGAGTGTGACATAGAAGTTAAAATTATAACCGTTATAGAAGTAGGTAATGGCCTTTGAGGATTTACTGCGAAGGGTGCCATGTCCCCCCTGCTGCATTTTCAGCCTTGTCATACCACACGTTTACATATAGAGGGGGGCCTGTTGCTGAGCTCTATTCTCTCCCATTGGTGTTTTTTAAAGATTTTTTTAAAAGATTTTGTAATTAATATGAATCATCTCGTAATATATATTGGTTTACTACGTGTCTTAGGCTATTGTGCTGCTATGACAAAATACTAGCACATACTAGGCAGTTAATTAAAACAAGCAAAAGACTAATTTATTTCTTAAAGTTCTGGAGGCTGGAGCATCTGAGGCTGAGGTGCTGACATTGGTGTCCTCAAGAGCTGCTCTCTTCTTTCTTTCTTTTTTATTTTATTTAATTTTGAGAAAGATTTTCGCTATAAGGTATGTGTGCTTAAGGGAGAGACAGAGAGAGACAGAGAGACAGAAAGCAAGAAAGCACCTCCCCTTCTCCCAGAAGGGATGGCCATGCTGTAATCTCTTCTCCATGCTCCTCTCAGGATTTGGGGTATGCACAAACACCCCGTTGGTATGAGTTTTAAGCTCCCAGGTCTGGGACTCAAACCACGGTCAACTACATTGGAGTTCAGCAATGTAACCATTATGCCATCTGCTGGACTCTGCTCTTTTCTTTCATGATGGCACCTTGTTGCTGAGTCCTCACATGGCAGAAGACAGAGAGACAAGTGGAAAAACACTATCTAAAGCCTTCTATGAGGGCATTAATGCATTCATAAGCACAGACCTCTAATGACTTAATTTTCAAAGGGCTAACTTCTTACTACCACCAATAATGGGGATTAAGTTTCAACTTAATTTTGGAGGGGATGTGAATTTTGGAGGAGATGTGTTCAAACCTTAGTACTATTCAAATCCTCCAATTTTGTGTTTCATAGAAATCATTTTGATTAATTTGGGACTCTAGATGTCTATATATTTTGGTTCTCCCATATTTAACACATAAATTTTGGAAGAACACATTCTAACCATAGTACTTTTCTAATATGTAATATCTTATATTACCCTTTTAATTAAGCTGTTAAGCCTTCTTTTTTTTCCTTCACGATGTTTTGTAGACTTTTATGGTGGTAGCTTGTACATTTCTGTTATAATATCTAACAATGCAGTATTGGATAACATAAAATTTATGTAGTGCTGAATAAAAATGCCGATACCATATTGTAAAATTCCCTCACCCAAGGAAAGATATTTTGATATTTTATTATGTGTGATTGTTTTCTGTAAATTTGTTCTCTTTGGCAACTTTGAAGAAATGAAGGGATTTACTTACCTAGAAATGAGAAATATTACTAAGAATTTGTTATTACTATGGAACTTAAATTTCATCTACAGTTCTATACAATTGAGAGGATCATATGAATTATAATGATGTGATAAATTTTATCCCTTCTCCTCCATTCTCCTCTCAGAATCTTGGGCATGCACACACACATACCTGGCGTGAGTTTTAAGCCACCGGGTCTAGAACTCGAACCACGGTTGACTACATGGGAGTCCAGTGACATAGACTTTGCGCTAACTGCTGGTCCCTGGACTGAGTTTTGAAAAGCAACTGAAACTTGAAATAATGTAATAAATCCAATTATGGAATGCTATCCTGTTTTTAGCTAGCCTATAATTGGATTTGATAATCATATTTTATCTAGCATTTCTGTCAATGAGCGAATTTGGACTCAAAATGGTTATGTTTTGTTTGTTTCCTTTTTTACGCTTTTTTGATTTGCTGGAGCATGCATGCAGTCACTGGAGAAAGCGATAAGGGAAGTGAGAAAGGACCATTCGTGGGGTATAATCACACCAGGATCCTTTTTCCTTCATTTCTACTTTTGGAATTGTGGGCACACACACATGCTCAGCAAGTTTTTCTAGCCACCACATCCAGAACTTGGACCAAGTTGTTGATCATGTGAGATCTAATTTTCCTTAACCACCACTCCACCAGCTGACCCCGAACTTTGCTTTTAAGTTTAGAAATATTTACTCCTTTTGATTTGCTAAATAAATTCAGATAATATTTTATATTAAGATTTTTTTATTTGCCAGTTTTTAAGTATTTTTTTCTCCTCTTTAGATGATTAATTTTTTGATTACTTACTCTATTGTTCCAAGCAGTTGTTAACCAGGTCACCCTAAATTTACACTCCCAAAGGGTCAACTAAAATGCCAGAAGGTTATATTTTGTAGACCAGTAGTTAATGGACAGCCTTATCTCTTATAACTACTTTATCAATTTGTGTGTGTGTGTGTGTGTGTGTGTTAGTTTTGAATTTGGGGTTGTAAAAATATTTGTAGATTTACTTTTTAAAAAAAAATCAGTTCATTGTTTAAGCATTTCATTTAGCTTTTGTAAGGACCTTCTTCTTTTTGATTAATTATTTTTTACATTTTCCCACAAACATTTACTTTAGATATCAAAAAATTTTTGCTGATACTCCATAGTTCTTGACAGTTAATAAACAACTTTCAAAATTTCAAAAAACTGAATTTTAAAGATAACTTTAAAATATTTGTTATAATTTTGTGACTCTGTAACAACAGAGACAGTATGTTTTTAAATATTTTTAATAAAGTATTTACATGTCATCTACTCAAACGGTTGAAAAGCAACCAATTCACAATTCACACATGAACCTTCCCAATGCAGCTTTGCCTACCAAGTACTCTGTGGTTTACCACCTGCTAGCAAAGATCAGTCTTGTTTTCTTCCTTCGGAATCTTATTCCAGGTAATCTTCTGGTTATGACCACTCTTTTGCAATCTCTACGGATTACAATCTGTATGGGCTGGGAAAGTCAAGGTTATTTAGATTATTTCATGTACCTTCTCTAATCCTCTTTGCCAGGCAGAACTGTTTATAGTGCAGGCAATCCTTCCACGACCTTCCATGGGTCTCTTGAGATCTATCTTAGTTACATAGTTTTGTCGTCATATCTTCAGATATGACATTCCAGTCAAAGCCCTGGCAATAATGAGTATTTTCAATTTATGTTGCAAGACAACAGGTATTATTAAACTTATTCAAATAACTCTTCTGTCACAAAATAAGAATACTCACAAATATTTTCTAATTCAATGTTCAGTGGATAGCTTTGACTGCCTCTTATGGTAACACAAAACTATTCCTCTCTTCTTACTGTATCTCAAAACCTGCTTCATTCCTTCTGATTAATCATATGCAGATTTATTATTATCATTTATTTTTACAAAAGTATCAGTTGTGTAGGATTCTTCAGTTAGAAGATACATAATCTCTTTTTTCTAATATTAATATCAACTTTGATAATGCCTATTAATTCACTGAAGATTAAAAAAATGAAAATACTGTAATTCTGTCATTTTGTATTCATTTGTCAGCTCAAATACTTCTGTAATGAGAACCTACTACTCATCAACTGTTTCTTGAATAGAAAATGTTTTGGGTAAAATTGATTTCTTACTCATTCTCGTTGACATTATTTAGTTCCTTGTAATTATAAAATCAAGGTCTCCATTTCCTGGCAGTCTGTAAATCTTTTATAGCTTTGCGAGGTAGCTATAGCATGTACCATCCTTCTTCCATCTTCAAAGCTAGCCACTGAAGGTTGACTACTTTTCTTTGACCTTGCTTGGCAAGGTTTTCTGCCTCGTATGACTAGATTAGGGACTGATAACCAAAATACACAGAGAACTCGAGTGGCTTATCCAACCAAAAAAAAAAAAAAAAAAAAAAAAAAAAAAAAAAAAAAAAAACAAGATCAACCCAATTAAAAGTGGGAAAATGAGCTGAATAAATATTGTCAAGATTCTTGATAACCAGAGCTGGTAAAATTAAATCAGCAGGAACATTGGTCAGTGGAGAAGCCATTTACCCCCTTGCAGAGACTTCAACTGAGACAAAGAGCAGGCTGTGCCACTGGCCTTGTGTCAGGACATAAGTGAGTTCTAACATGTAGGGGTGAGCATCATTAGTATCAGGAAGTTGCATGCGGTCCTTTAGAAGAAAAAACACACTTGATGACTCAGTCTATCCAAACTGACTGTTAATACCTAATCACAGAGCCTTGGCAGGACCTGTTGATGGCCTTTTTATATTCATGTCAGATGTGGAAATGTGTCATATGGTTGGTGGATAACCCCAAGGCGCTCACACTCACAGCTCTAATCCTACACTCACTCTGCCATACTTCCTCCTCCATCTTCTACTGCCCAGTATATAAACTGTTTATTACAGCATGTTTAAGTGTGGCTTATATCCAGAATGCGAGATTGATTGAACAATAGAAGATATAAGACAAAATTTTAAAATCAATTATGTTCTGTTAAAAAAATAAATAAATAAAAAAGCTATAGGCTCCTGTATTCGTCTGGAACACAGACGGAAAGCACCCCACAGGGGGAATGGCCATGTTGCCATACCTTCTCTTTTGTTTTCCTCACAGGATTTTGGACATGCACACACACATGCCTGGCATGTTTCTCTAGTTGCCAGATCCAAAATCCAACCACACCTTTGGCCACAAGGGATCTGGTTGCTATAACCACCATGTAGCCAGCCGGCCCAAATTATGCTCTTTTATTAACACTGAGATTTAAAAATTTTCATAAAATCAATGCAATAACATCAAAAACAATTAAATACTTAGTGTTACTCTTAATAAAATATGAGTGGGGCCAGCAGGCAGCATGGTGGTTAAAGCGCTGGACACCTATATGACCAACTATGGTTGGAGTCCTGGACCTGGTGACTTGCTTTCTTACTTCCCTCTCTCTCTCTCTCTGTCTCTTACTGGTGAGTATGCATGTACTATAGCATATTAAAAATAATAAAGATTAATAAAATAAAACAAATAATTCTTAAATAAAATGTTATAAGTTCAATGATAGCTAGAGAAAATTTCTGAGAGAAATTAAAGAAAATCTAAATTAAACAAAAGCAATATAGAAATCCTTAAAAATCTAAAACTAGAACTTCTGTGTAGCCAAATAATTCTACTACTGTATGTTTGCCTAAATGAAAGGAAATCACTCAGAGAGATGCTTATTTGTATATTCATACATTTTTTTTAGCAATATTCGCAAAAACTAAGACATAGAATCAATCCAAGTGCTTAAAATAAGATGAATTGATTATGAAAATGTGGCACATATACACAATAGAACACTACTCAGCCGAAAAGGGAAAAAAAAAAAAAAAGAAAAGAAAACATCTTTTCATTGACACATAGTGGATGTACCTAGAAAATATAATTCTGGGGTCAGCAGGTGGCATGGGGGGTAAGTGTCTGGACTCCCAAATGGTCAGTCATGGTTTGAGTCCTGGACCTAGTGGCTAGAAACACACCAGGCATGCGCGTGTGTGCATGCCCAGAATCCCAGTGAATGGAGAAGGGATTGTGGCACGGCCATCCCTACTTCCCTTCTCACTGTCTCTCTCTGACTCTCCACTAAGTGCTCATGCCTTATGGAAAAAGAACTTTAAAAGAAAAAATCATATAGTGCGAAGTGAGCAAGTCAAGCTATGGTAGACAGATACGGTATGTCCCCATTTAGCAAATACATAATGTCTGCACTCTGTGTTAGAAATGGAAGACATCGATGGCATAGAAGTACAGAGAATACTAGTTAACACTGGAAGCTGCATCATAGGAGGGGGTGGAGCAGTTCAGGAGAAAATGATTACAGACACAAGAAAGCATGAAAACAAGGAGAATGAATTATGCAATGATGTACCACAGCACAGTAAGAAATGTCTCCGGTTATTCAATATATTAATATTACTTCCAAAAGAGGGGAGAAAAAAACCCTATTACTCGTAGAAAATTTCACCAAACATACATTTGATAAAGGACTTACACTGCAAAATTGTAAAACAAAAAGATGAGACCATCTCTCCTCATATTAAAAAGAAACAGTAGGCACTGAATCTATACTTGATCAGAAAAGTACTAATACAGCGTTAACAGACGTCTACAATTACTTGTCATTGAAGAATTTCAAGTTAAAACTATACGGATACAACATTTCACATTCACTGGAATGACTACAGTATCACAAAATAAAATAACCAAGAAAAAACCCTGGAAAACCAATTTCTTCTGGCTGCTTGGAGCAAGTACAAACTGCACATATTTCCCAAGGGAATGCAATATGCTACACTCACTTTGAAAAACACTTTCACAGTTTTATGAACGTGAAGAGACATCATACAACCTAACAATTTCTCTTCAAAATATAAGACAAGAGAAAAAGGAAATATATTTCCATACAGAGACCTTTAGGAGCTTTATTTGTAATACCCGAAATGTGAAAACAACCCAAATGTCATTGATAAGTGAATGGGTAAATATATTTTAGCAATTACACAGTGGAATATTGTTCAACAATAAAGAAAAGCCAAAAACATTTTATTTTGTTATTTTGGTTTTTTTCCTTTACCTCAAAAGTATCATGCAAAGTGAAAGCTGTGTTTCTGTTTATATTTCTTGTTAGAATAGGCAAGACTTTAGGGGGGAAAATATATTGGTGTTTTTCAAAAGCTAGGGAAGTGTATGGAGATTAACTTCACAGAGGCATGGAAAAACCTGTTGGATATTAAAAATGTTCCATATTTATCAGTACAATTTCATAATAGTTGGAATTTGTTTTAAAATAATTTAAGGATTAGGGAAATGAGTGGGCACACAGATAAGAAATATATTGTTGTGGTTTGATGACAGTTGAAGCTGATAGAGTGTAGCATGGAGCTTTTTATGTGATGGTATGTGCTCGTATTAGCTGTGTAAAATTTTCTGTAATAAAGAATCCCTTGAGCATGAATTAGTTCATAATAACATGATCATGAGGTGTGTACTTCCTGGCATTTTGTGCACTTTATAGAAAGACGATACTGCATTCTTTGTTTAGAAATTTAGAAATACTTCTTTGTTTTGATACTCTGCTCATAAAATAAAGTGGGCACAGAAAATTAATATTTATTGACAGCCAAGTAAGAACAAAGTCATTCAAAGCCACATAATTACTTTAATCCTTCAATAGATACTCAAAAGCCTTCTCCAATTTTTACATTAAAAAATAAATGCACAGGACTAGCAGATGGCATAATGCTTAAGTTGCTGGACTCCCACGAAGTCGACTGTAGTTCGAATCCCAAACCTGATGGCTTAAAACTCATCCAGGTGCATGTGTACGGTGTTGAAAATTCCGAGAGGAGAATTAAGAAGGAATCACAGCACGGCCATCCCCCTGTGGCGTGATTTCTTGTTTTCTGTCTATCTCTCTCTGTCTCTCTGATGAGCACACAGCCCTAGAAGAAGAAAAAAGAAAAGAAAGAAAGAAAACCCTCTCTTAAGAAAATAAATACACAAAGATATAAATGAATAGCAAATGCCCGAAATGCATTTTTCATCTAAAATAAAAATAACACCATATGATTTTGGGGTGTGGTAATATTAACCTTATTTATTTGAAGTGTTGAATTAGTGATACATGCTTTGCATTATCGCTGAAACTCAAGAAACTTTATTAAAATTTAGAGGATACTTTTGAAAAAGAAAATAAATACATGGCCCAGCCTGGTGGAGCAGGTGGTAATAAACTCAGTTGAGGTGCTGGAAACCACAAGGCTCAATGCCAATGAAGATCTGGAAACAAGCCTGGTGCACATGCCCCAGATCCCGATGAACCAGAGGACTAGGGAGCAGGGATCCTGACATAACAAGACTCTGTCAGGATGTTTCTACTGTGCACTTGCATGCTGTCTTTCATGAATAAGATAAACTTTTAAAAATAAAAAAGAACACTTTCTCTAAGAAAATGTCATGCATATGAGTTATTATCTTGAGTAAGCAATAGAAATATAGCATAATACTTATGCTACAAGCCAGAAACCATATCTGCATTCTGTCTCTTCACAGATCCTTTGATCCTTCCCCGGAAAGAAAGGATTGATTTTAACAAGGAGAAATCTGTACTTCTTCCACTTTTTTTTCCTAAGATTTAATGTTTTATTTATCCCCCACCTTATTTCTTATCCAGGATTTCATCAAATTCTGCCTCACTCATGGTATACAATTGTGTTTTCTGTTTCTTTCTTTCCCTCATTCTTATTCGAGAAAACTACTTTTGAATCAGATATGCTGTTAAAGGATGGACTGACATCATTTCTTATTCAATGCTATACAAAATAGCACTTGCAGTATTCAAAACCTGGGTGGTTTATCTCGCTTAGCTGATGCTCCTGTACTTGCTATTGATTAATTCTTAACACCGGTTTTCTCCTTGTGTAAATCTTCTCTCAGTCGTTAAGAATAACTTATTTGATTGTTTTGGGATGGATTTAATTCCACTTTTCAAATTTTATGTATCTCTAAATCTTACTCATTAAAATGAAAATTGGCCTTTTCTTCCTTAGATGGTGGATTACATTACTGTTTATCTTTAAGAATTAGAGGAGCATGGAGCTAACAGCTCCTGATACTTCTGAGATATGGATGCAAGGCCCACATAAAATCCTGATTATGGTCTCTCATTTACTTAATACAGAGATATTTAGCATCAGCTTTTCATCATGTACTGTTTTAAGAAACAGAGACCTGGCAATGTCTGTACTCTTTATGTGTGTGTTCTAGAATTATATGTATAATTTGTTATTTTCTTCTTTTTTTTTCCCTTAACTTCTGTTCAGAAAGGCATGGGCACTTGCTGGAAAGAGACAGAGATGGAGTTAAGGAAAGTGTTAAAACATCCCCCATGGGAACTGGTCATTTCTCAATCCCTTCTTCTTCAATTCTCTCTTCTTTCAGGATGTTGGGCCTGAGTGCACATGAGCCAAACATGTTTCTCAAGCTGGTAATTCTGAGATTCAAATCACACAGTCAGCTATGTGGAATCCAACCACCTTCACCACCACTCACAGGCTGGCTTTATAATTTATATTTTATTTAGAAAGCTATTTTTAAAACCTATTATATTCTGTGTACCGTATTGATACAGTATTGATACAAATAGTAATAAAATGGTTTACATCTGCATGAGGAAAAATGTAAAAAGATCTAAGTGGTAATTTAGATGTCACCAGAATATAGTGACATTATGGCATAGCATACATGCTATAGTAAAGAATTTACGAAATGTTTCTTGGGAGCTTGGAGAAGTATCCATCTCTCTCTCTCTCTCTCTCTCTCTCAGTGTGTGTGTGTGTGTGTGTGTGCATGCATGTGTGGTGGGTTTGGTGAGATGTGGTGGAGTGGAGGAAATTTGAGTTGAAGTAGTTGGAGATTGGCAAAATTCCCTTGAGTGAACGTTCTAAGTTGAGGTTGGTTTGGTTTGTAATACCTGAAAGGATCAGCATGATTGACAAGAGTACTTATCCTTTTTTCTGTTCTTTCTCTTCTTGGCAAATAGAACTCTTAATCTAGCAAAATTAAACTTTCCTTTCTTCCTGAATGTTACATGATCTTCTCTTTCACAGCAACATCTCTGCTCTGAACTTTCCCGATTCTCTGTCATCTTCTACCTGCAGGCAAATCTATAGTTACACACTTAGATGGCTCCTTTGGCTCCTTTGCCAAGTAGAGTATTTTCACTGTCCTCTAGATTCTTTGCACTATTGTTCCCTTTCAGTCTTCTAGAGTTTATTTCATCAGTCACAAGAAATCTTGACAGTATCCCAGCCTCTTTTCTCCATGGGTTATTCTCTTTACCTTATATATTCATTTCCATCTATACAGATGAATTACCCTTCTAAGGCAAAATATAGGAGATATTAAATATACAGAGTAAAGATGCATGATAGAGACCCAGCAAGCTTTACCCAAGATGGAGTCACAATGGCTAAGCTTTAGCAAAGAACCAGCTGCAGTAGAGTTCAAAACATTTATAGCTAAGGGCGACAGTTTCTATTTGCTAACTACATTCTAACAAGAAGTACTGACTGATATGGCTCTTGCCCACCCTTCTGAGTCTTCGTGATTGCAAGGCAGGAACTCAGCAACCCATAAATAGTGCAACACTTCCATTTCGAATCCCTCTTTGATGAGTGTTCTCTTTCTTCCATGAACAGCTAGGCTTCATGAAAGAGCAGCCCACATGCACTGGTTACATTTCACTTCCCCTCATGAATAATTAAGTTTATTTTAAGAAGACATACCATGTGTACATGCTGCTCTAATCACCATTCTAGATGCCAAGGGCACAGACAGAAGACTGTCAGATTCCTCTAGAGAGAGGTAGAAAATAGATCAATAGCTTAGAAAATGTCTGTTCATCTACAAAGTTCCAGAGAATAGACACATAAGCCAGAATAGATGCTTTCTATTGCACAAGAAATGAAGATAAAATTTGAGTTGAGTTTAGAAGAATGAGGAATAGATAAGAAACAAAATGCACCAGAAACTAAAGTATTGGGAAGAATGATACTTTTATCAATTAAAAATGTCTGTGTTGTTTGAGAAACAGGAGAAATATCCATAATATTGGATTATTACCTAAATAGTAAAAAATTCATTAATCCAGCCTGATTTAAATCAATCAATCAAGGAATTCCAAAGATTATAGTAAGAATGAGGAAAATTAAAAATCATTATTAGAACATCAAAGTAACAATGACCTCTGACAAAGTCCATGATAAATGTTAAAATTAGAGGATGGATAGAACTTTTCTTTCTTTCTTTTCTTTTCTTTTTTATTTTTTCTTTTTGCTATGAGGTACTGAAAAAGGATGGGAGATGGAGGATAGGAGAGAGAAATCACCCCCTGGGGGTATGGCCACATCACAATCCCTCTCAAGATTTTGGGCATTCACAACACATGCCCAGTGTGTTTTTCAAGTCCCTGTGTCCCAGACTCTAACACTCTCCTCTCAGGATTTTGAGCATACACACACACACACAAGCTCTGCATGAGTTTTAAGCCACCGGGTCCGGGACGCGAACAGTGGTCGACTACGTGGGAGTCCAGCGACATAGCCATTACGCTAACTGCTGGTTCCCCAAACATTTTTAATACTCTTTGCTCCAGGAGGTACAGCTTAATTCTCTCCCTTCAAGCAATAACTGAATTTATTTACTTCTACAGATAAAGTATGGGAAATGACAGTTTTAATCTGTTTCTGTTGTTGTAACAAAATACTAGCAACTGGGTAATTTATCAAAGACACACATTTATTCACTCCCAATTCTGGAAGCTGGCAAGGTCAAGATCAATGTGCCAGTAGATTCGGTTTCTGGTGAAGGCCCTGACTTTGGTTTCAGGATGGCATCTCTTGGCACCAGCAGACAGAGTAAAGGTTACATTGCTGTACTCCCACATGGTTGACTGTGGTTCAAGTCCCAGACCCAGTTGCTTAAAACTCACGCAGAGCTTGTGTGTGTATGTGTATGCTCAAAATTCTGAGAAGAGAGTGTATGAGAAGGGATTGTGGCATGGTCATCTTTCTGGTGGGTTATTTCTTGCTTTCTGTCTCTCTGGTGAGTATACACTCCCTGTAGTAAAAATCTCTCTAGAAACAAAACAAAACAAAACAAAAACAAAAAAACTCCTCTTGGTTCATCCTCAGTGGAAGAAGGTACTGAAGGGAACTGACTCATTCCTTCAATCTCTCTTTTTTTTTTTTTTGGAGAGGTTTTTGCTATAGGGCGCGTGTGATCGCCAGACAGGCAGAGAGAGACAAAGAGATAGAAAGCAAGAAACCACCCCCAGGGAAGATGGCCATGCCGCAATCCCTTCTCCTCCATTCTCCTCTCAGGATCTTGGGCACGCACGCACACGCGCCCGACGTGAGTTTAAGCCACCGGGTCCGAGACGTGAACCGCGGTCAACTACGTGGGAGTCCTGCGACATAGCCATTACACTAACTGCTGGTCCCATCCTTCAATCTCTTTTATGAGAACTTAATTTCATCCATGAGAGTTGCACCCTCATGACTTAATTACCTACTACAGGTCCTTTCTCTTAATATTATTGCTTTGACAAATATGTTTTACCCCATAAATTTTGGAGAACACATTCAAACCATAGTAATCACCTTTAATTGTCTAATAAAGTATAATTTATTTACATCCGAAAACTCATCAGAATGGACTTTACTATCTTTATTTCTATCAACATTCTATTCATGTTTATCTAAGTATTCTCAAAGAAGATAGAAGATCTATCTTTAGTGCTTTCTGTCCTTTCTGAGTTCTTACTAGCATCACCTTTAGCAATTCATTGACATCAATATGGGCTTTTTATAGCATGCATATCAAATTCTCCCAACATTTAACTATTATCCAGTTTCAAAGCCACTTTTAAATTTTTAAACATTTGTTGTAGGAACACTGTGACTCTCAGTACCAGTTACTTAGTCCCTTCATGCTGCCACAGCAAAATATAATAGACTGTGTGGTCTGAAAAGTGGAACTATATTTCCCGTATATCTGGAGGATGAAAATCTGAGGACAGAGAGTCAGCATGGCAGAGTTTTCCCCGTCTTGCCCTGTCTTCACATGGCAAAGAGAGGAAGCTCTAGTTTCTCTTTTTTCTTTTTACAGCAGCACTAATCACATTATGGAGACTTCACTCTCATGACCTATTCTAAATCTAATTACTTTCTAAAGTCCCCACCTCCTAATACCATCACATAGGGATCTGGGCTTTAACAGATGAATTTTGTGGTGATACAAATGTTCAGTCCATAACAGAGCCAAATAGTAATTTAACAGTGAAGAACCTAGCATGTACCACTATAATGAAAAGATCAAAGTTAAAATTACCAGTAATAAATCATTCTGAAATCATGTATATCCTGATATGGTATGATGAGAAGGGCAGTTTACTTCTCTGATATTCTTCCTTCAAATTATAACTCCTAGGAAGTAATGAAAAATCACCAGCCAAAACAACTTGAAAGGTATTATACAAAATATCTAACCATTATTCTTCAAAAGTATCAAATGAATAAAAACCAAAGACTGAGAAGCTGTCAGATCTGAGGAATGAAGGACCCATAAGAACTAGATGTACTGTGGTATCCTGGAATAGAAGATGACATTAGTAGAAAAATGGGTGAAACCTGAGTCAAGTCTGCAGAATAGTTAAGTAATGTACAAGTGTTAGTTTCTTGTTTTTGATAAATAACTATGCTTATGTAAGAAGATAATATTAAAAGAAGCTTGGTAAAGGATATAAAGAAACGGCAATGTATTCGCAACTTTTCTAAAATTCTAAAACCATTTCAAAATAAAAAAGAAATAAAAAGCAACTGTGCGTAGCATAAAGACATATTTTAATAGGAATATAAAAGCATAGTCTTAATGGATGTTTTAGTTCATTTATTTATTTCTTCCATGCATGAGGGAGACAGAGAGAGAGAAAGACAGAGGGAGACAGTACCCTCTATAAGTCCTGATACTGTGACCTGCCCCAACCTTTAGCTGGCCTAGGACTGTGGGCGAACACTAGCTCCACACACTCAGGGAGGTCCGCAGACTTGAACTGGGAACTTTCCCATGAGGAGCTACCACACAGACACATCATGCTTTACTGATGTGACACCATCTGGCTTCAAAAGCAGTGTTCTTAACAACAAAACACAATCTATGAGAGAAAAAATTATCATTTTAAGTCATCAAAATAAAAAGTTTGCCCTGCAAAAATAAGCATTAAGAAAATACAAAAGAGAAAGAGAATGAGAGAGAATAGTTGCAAAACACACACCTAATGAAGTACTGGTATTCAAAACTATACAAAGATCCCTGTAATTCAACATAAGAAAAAAAGTTAAGAAATGGGCAAACAATCTGAACAGACACCTCACCTAAGAAGATATACAAAAGGCAAATGAGCATTTGAGAAGATGTTTAACATCACATATAGGAGGAGGAAATTGCAAATTAAAACACACTTATTAGAATGAGTAAAGTCTCAAACACTGATGACATTAAATGTTGAGTATGTGGAATGACAGTAACTCATTCATTGGTGGTGGAAAAACAAAATGGAATAGACACTTTAGAAGACAGTTTGACAGTTTTTAAAAAAGCTAAAGATATGATTACCACAAGATCATATTCATTGATATCTCCTTAAATTAATTAAAACTGATATTCAAACAAAAAAGGTGCATATAAATATTTCTAGCAACTTTGTTCATATTTGCCAAAAATCAGAAGCAACTAAGAGGCACTTCCATAGGAGAATGGATACACGACTGTGGTGCATCCAAATATGGAAAATTATTCAGAGATTAAAAAAAAAAAAACAAATGAGCTCTAAAGCCATTAAAAGACATGTGGGGAGGCCAGCATATGGTATAGCAGTTAAAGGAGTTGGACTCTGACATGACTGACCCTGGTTTGAGTCCTGAACTTGGCGGTTTGCTTTCTCACTTTCTTTTTCTCTTTCTCACTCTCTCTTTTTCTCTCTCTGGTGAGAACATGGGCCCTATAGCAAATTTAAATAATAATTAATTAATTAATTAATTAAATTTTAATGAAGACATGAAGGAAACACATATAGCTAAATGAAATATTCCAGTCTGTAAAGGCTACATACTGTACAAATGCAATTTTATTTTGGCCCCTATTTTCCTATATCTTAAACAACCCTTGTTAAAGTTCTGAATGAAACCAATACAATGTCCTCTTTATATAAAATTTTCTGAATATTCATTGAGTACTAAAGACTGGTTCTGGCTGCCCTACGTCTAGCCAAGCAAGAATCCATATGCATCTGAGGTGGGCCAGGCCACGTTCCTTTAACTGAAAAGCCTTTGCTCCAAAGCTCTCCTTCCTGCCAATACCTAGCGAAACAAGTTTCCACACATTTAGTGTCTAGACAGGTCTAGGTGCACAGTAATGAAACATCTGAATACATTTAGGGTCATAGAAATTCCCAAACCCCACTGAACTGCAACAGAAAGAGTGACACTCATTTTCATACATTTGAATTCAAATCTCTTTCTGTGTACACCATGTTACAAAACACAGTAGTAGAGGAGAAACTGGCATAGAAGTACCTCACAGTACACTGAAGCATACAAGTTTACAGTTGTAGAAATCTCCAACAAATTAGGCAAATGTGAATATACCACCAAGTGACTGAAAATCAGAGAAGAAAGACTGCAAAATGAGCAGCAGGGAGAAACAAGAAGCTGCAGAGAGAGTGAGGATCATCTCCTCCCACACACCTCTGAACTCTTAGTTGAAACTCTGCAGCTCGATCCAGGTTCACCTGTTCTTTAAAAAGAGGCCTTTGTAATATTGATTTCTAGCAACAAAAGTGCAAATTGCTGGGTGACCATCAGGGAAATGGAACTGCAGAAATATTGCAAATCATCTCCTCCCACATGCCTCTAATATTCAGAATTAACTCCATGAAAGTAGGAAGAAACATGTAATCCATCAGATGACCAGAAACCACCACAGAGACACAAGAAATATGAGAAGCTAAGAAAATATCTCTTCCACAAGGGAAATAACAATCCTTCATCATCCACAGACAGTACAAAGGAACTCATGGAAATGTCAGATAAAGAATGTAGAATATTCATAGTGACAAAGTTAATAGAGTCATCATCCACAGACAGTACAAAGAAACTCGTGGAAATGTCAGATAAAGAATTTAGAATATTCATAGTGACAAAGTTAATAGAGATGCAAGAGAAGAGAGGCAATGAACTCCTGAAGATGCAGGAGAAAAGAGACAATGAGTTAGAGGAGGTGAGGAAGATCTTGCACAATCTGAAAGAGGAAATACACACTATAAAAAAGAATCAAATGGAACTGTTAGAGATGAAGGCTATAATACAGGAAATCAAAACCTCCCTTGAAAGTATTAAAAGCAGAATAGATCATGCAAAGATCAAATCTCAGGTGGAGAAGACAAAACTTCTGACCTAGGAAAAATTCACCAAAAAGACTGAGAAAATATCCCCCCAAATTAGAATAATATATGAGAAATACTAGATACAATTAGATGCTCAAACATCCTGATAATCAGTATCCCAGAAGTTAAATAAATTAAGGGCATTGATAATCTATACCATGAAATCTTGGATGAATACTTACCAAACCTAGAAAGGCATTCAAATATCCAGACCCAAGAAATACAAAGGACCCCACATAGAATCAATCCAAGAAAATTTTTTTCCAAGTCACATCATAACCCTATTGACCAAAACCACAGAGACAAGATGCTAAAGTTGACAAGAGAGAAATGTCACATTACTTTCAAAGGATATCACATCAGGCTAACATTGGATTTCTCATCAGAAACAATGCAAGCAAGGAAAGAGTGGGAAATATATTCAAAGTGCTAAATGAAAAACTATTTCAACCAAGAATACTGTATTTGGCAAGATTATCCTTCATATGGGAAGAAAAGATAAAAAACATTCTCAGATAGAACCTGAAAAAATTTATCAACACAAGACTAACTCTTTAAGAAGTTCTAAAGCGAGTGCTATACCAGGAAAATGAAAGACTCACAGACAGAAATAAGAGAACAAATAATGACCAAGAAAATGGCCAACTTAACAGTAGGGACAAGTTTGAAAATATCAATAGTAATGTTTAATGTTAACTTCCAGGATTTAAATGGAAAGATCAGACCATAGTAACACTGCAAATTCAACAAAAGAGAAATTACATGAGACTGAACAGGTGAAATGGAATTCTATGACTTTTGACTGAAACATTACTGATTTTCTCTTATGCTTTGTCTTGCAGATTTAAGGATTTTTGTTTTCTTTTGAGTTGATAGGTTCCACAATCTGTTAATTTTTTTGTTGTTATTGAAACATAAACTTTTCTGCCTTCCTGACCCCTCTGCAATTGGAAAATACTTGTGAGCATTCTTTCTTTGTGGCAGAATGGTTATTTGTATAAGTTCAATAATGCAATAGTTCCTGTTGCCTTGCATCAGAAATTGAATTCTTACGGGGCTTTGTGCAAATAACAGACCAAATTGAGACTGTCCTAATTTTTTTTTCAAATAAGTTAGTTTATATCTCCCTTTAGTAAAAGGCGAAATGGAGAGAAAAAAAAGATGTGTTTCCAAAGAAAATTACAATTACAGTGCACTTGTCGCTGGATTTTAGCTCTGTCCATATGTTTAGTATAAGATCTTTTGTGAATCAATAAAATGTAAAAAAAAGTTTAGTATAAAAGGTAGGGAGGGAAAATAGTGAAGGAAAAAAAAGAAAAAGTATGTTTAATTGACAAAAATAATAAGCTTTTTGCTGATGATAATGTATATAGTAACATCTTTGTCTTGACTGATAGGCATGGTATTCATGCTGGAAAAAGAAATGTACACTGTAAAGCTATATGTGATTAAATGCAAATAAAATTTTAAAATTTATAAAGAGCAGTTCTGGGCCAGCAGGTGGTGTGGAGATTAAATCACTGGATCCCACATGGCCAGCTGTGTGATTTGGGTCTCTGAAAACCACACTGGGCACATGTGCATGCATGCCCAAAATCCTGAGAGGAGACTGGATGAGAAAAGACTGTGTGGTATGACCATCTCTCTGGGAAGTGATTTCTCATTTTCTCTCTGACATTCTCTGGTGAGTGTGTATTGCCCTATGGCAAAAACTAAAAAGAATAATAATATATTTTTTTTAAGACTGGGATAGTTCCACACACTAATTGTCTTCTATCATACCCAACATGGATGTTCTAACTATTCATGTAATTAAAAATATTTTTTATATAATTATCACCCAATAATCTACTCCATCATTTATATTAACCTAATTTTACCATTTAACCCAATGGTGAAGCTTCTGTTGTATACAAAGAGCATCTTCCTGCTGAGCCAGTCTGGACCAGCTAGGACTGTAATAATCATGCTTTCCCTCAACTAAAAGCAGATTTAATGTCCATAGTGCCTAATATTCAATTTATACTAGAAATACACTTAGGGATACTGAGCTGGTAGGTTGAGACTGCTATATTGGGTTATTTATACTCTGAAAATTGAAAAGTGTTATATTTAGAGTATTATTATTATTACTAACAATATATGTGGAGAACTTGTATGCATTTACTACAATAACAATGCTTACAGCTAACAATAAATTCCAACCAACTAATTCTTAGACATTAATTTTTTTTCCTTCAACATTGCAATTCCTTTTTCAGGTAAAACATATGTCATAAGAAAGAAGTTTAGAAAAAAAAAGTGAAATAGATTTTTACTACAGACTCCTCTAGTAAATGCTCATTCCTCTAATAGTAACTTGTTGGATTTAATGCAGTACACCTACCTCTTCCTTCCAATGGCTGAAGTGGCCAAATAGAATGAAGAGCTCTAGTTAGAAGTCAAATCCATCTGTTTATTGCCCGAGGTGACTGTCACTGACTCTTCAATGCAAGGTTATTTGTTTTAAGGCAATTTCATTAGTTTTTTATGCAGATGTTTCCAGAATTAAGAATGTACAGCAAACCCCCCAAACAGTAAAGCTATAATAATATACATATATTTAAATTTCTTTACTTGTCAATCTATCATTTCTTGACAGCAACTACCCTTTTTCAAATCTTTTTTTTTTTCCTCGAAGAGTTACATTTCTCCTAGAACAATGGCTCTTTCTCAATGCCATAGTGATTGTTATATATAGTTTATGAGTTTGAATGCCATATCACTTAAACAGGGGACATTTTCTTTTTTAACAAATCAGTTATAAAAATTATTTAAACTTCCTAAAGCATTATTAGAGCGTTGTTTTGAGTGTTTCATGGTGTATCTGAACATATCATTTGTGACTGATTTCTCTAAGTGGCCTGGGTGGCTGTATGTCATAGGAATGCAGCACGTTTACTGGTAAATCAATTTGTGTTAGCCGTGCAGCACGGATTTGCAGCAGCATAATTCAGACTGACTTCTGCAAATAATACTCCCTCTGACAACACTTTCAAAATGGCAAGATAGCCTGGAAAAGTACAGAATTGTCTTGAGATATCACCATCCCCCAACAGAATTCAAAATACTGTTGCAAAACTGACAAAATAGAACCTAAATTGTAATGTGATATAGTAAAGCAGCTGATAGATTACACTCTGCACCAAAAATTGCTAACTCAATGCCCAATAGAGAAATCACAGAACTGTGCCAACTGTAAGAGCAGAGTCTCAAGTTTGTAGGGGGACAGGGAAGAAGTCAAATGAATACACAATAAGTAAGTCGTATTTTGCAAGTTGGTTAGCTATACCATGGCACCCCTTTTAAAATGATAAGGAAGTGGGACCAGCAGTTAGCATAATGGCTATGTCACTGGACTCCCATGTAGTCCACAGCAGTTTGAGTCCAGGACCTGGTGGCTTAAACTCACGCCGGGCATGTGTGCATGCATGCCCAAGATCCTGAGAGGAGAATGGAGGAGAAGGGATTGAGGCATGGCCATCCCCTTGGGGGGGGGGGGGTTGATTTCTTGCTTTCTGTCTTTCTATCTTTCTGTCTCTCTGTCTCTCTCTGTCTTTCTGGCAAGCGCACACATCCTGTAGCAAAAACTTCCCTCAAAAAAGAAAAGAAAAAAGTGATAAAGAGGCACATAGTGTTAAAGAGAATGCATATACTGCCAGTTTAAACATTGAAAATGCTTTCTAAATGTTGTGTTTAATATGTGGCACAGTGTTAATTTAAGCTTATGGGAAAAATGGGTTGGGTTTGGGAATATTTAAATATTATTAGTTGAAGCCTATAGAGAATTTACATGCAGAATTTACTCTTCTTGTGCTTCCTTTTGTAAACAAATTTCTTTCATAGTTAAGAATACATAAAGATAAAATGTTATAATTTTTTCCATATGTGTGATTGAAGAGTGATTGATTTTGGGATAATCAGAAGGAAAAATGTTTACTTTGATCATCACATCATATACAAATATTTTGCCCTTCTGCTAACTTTATATTTACTGTAGCCTGACCCTCCATTTTACATTGAAAGGCTTAATTTGGATTTCATTCAATACTGCTATTCATTTAGTTATTATTGACAATTGTTTTATTGCTGTGCAACTGAAAACGCTTTGGTTGCTGATGCAGACATGCTTTAAGATGGATGTGCCTGTAGGTACTAAAAATAATGCTAGACACATAGAGGTAGATCTTTAATATTGTTGATTGTCATTGATTGGATTCTTAAATCAGGACATGGAAAGGAATTAAAGTAAATTGTGAAGCCCTAGATTTAACTTGTCTTGTAGCTTGACTGCTGTGACCTTTGCAGCTTCCATTCCTCTTAAAGTTTTGAAAGTGAATATTGATCATCATCCTTAAATTCCATCTTACATAGGGCTAACCAGGAGGATGAGAACTCTTGTTCCATAAAGTGCGATTGATACTTACTCTTGTGTCTTTATCTAAAATAAAGGCTTTATCCTTTCTTCTCCAATTGCCCCCAACAAGGCCATCACAAAAATCATGTTATCGATACATTGCTAAGAGGTTTTTAAATATTATTTTAAAGAATTACTTGTTTATTTATTATTTTTAATTTGACCTGAGAGAGACAGAAAGAGAGAGGGAGGGAGAGAAAATAAGCCACCTGATCTGGGACTTGAATCACGGTCAACCGTGTTGAAGTCCAGAGCCTTAACCACTACACCACCTGCTGGCCCTCATGATATTCCTTTTCATTAAAAACGCAAGATCTTGAGGCCAGCAGGTGGCATAGTGGTTAAGGTGCTGGACTCCGACATAGCCAACTGCTGTTCAAGTCCTGGACTTGATGGCTTGAAATTCATGCTGGGAGCATGTGCGTGCATGCCCAAAATTCCAAGAGGAGAATGGAGGAAAAGGAATGGTGAAGTGGTCATTCCCCCTAGGGGATTATTTTTCCCTCTCTGTCTTGTCTCTCCAGCAAACAAATGTACCCTATAGCAAAACATTTTTTAAAACAACAACAAGATTGTATACTTTAAATCATAAGTGGTAAAGAGACTTTATTTCCTTTCATGAGCGATTTTAGCATTTAAAGGAAAGAAAACTCAATCTCAATTCAAAATGAAGAAAAATATCTTTTGCTGCTTTAAAAAGAAGAATTAAATATTTTGTTTCTATATTTTAACTAGTTAAATAAAGAACTGGGTATATTTCACTATATTTTCCAGGAATACATGTATAGTCATCTAATATTACAAAAGAAAAACATAATAGAAGAGAATAAAAATAAGTGTATATAGTTATAATGGTCAAAGAAAGAGAAATACATTGCCTGTCAAGGAAAAATAATTCTAGTGATATGATGTGGTATAATTATTATTATTATTATTATTATTTCTATTTTTGCCATAAGGCTAATGTGCTTGGCAGAAAGAGAGAGAGAGAGAAAGAAAGAGAGAGGGAGGAAAAGTGAGAAGTCACTCCACAGGCAGTATCACTATACCACAATCCCTTCTCTTCCATTCTTTTCTCGGGGTTTTGGACACAGCACACACACATGCCCAGTATGTTTTTTAAGCCATTGCATCCGGAACTTGAACAGTGGAGTCCATCACGTGGTGTCTAGCACTTTATGCCCCACACCACCTGCTACCTAATGTGATATAATTATTAATGACGTATTCTTTTATTTTTCAAAGAATGCATTTGCTGTAACAAAATATTGGTATGTATTAAATTGTGTATTCATGCAGCAAATTTTTGTTAAGTAAGTCCATGAAGTTTTACACAGTTTACAATAAAGTAAACATTTCTAAAAAATAATTTAAAAAAATGTTTCTTTCTCAATGCTATACCTTAGAAAATCAGACTACTGTAGGAAGATACTTTTCTGGTATTTTTTTCTTTTTCTTTTTCTATGAAAAAGCTTATAAATGACAGAAATTTATTTCTCACCATCTAGGAGGCCAGGAAGTGTCAGAAGATCCAGGATCTGGTTTGTAGACTATGTCTTCCAACTGTGTCCTTGCATGTGAAAGTGGCAAGGGAGACTGCTGGGCTTTTTTTTTATAAGACACTAATCTCACTCATGAAGGGACCGTCTTCATTACCTAGTGACCTCCCAAAGGCACCACCAACTAAATCAGTACTTTTGTGATTAGATTTCAATGTGCCAATTTACATGAAAGCATGTACTTTCAAACAACAGTAATACATAAATGGGGTTAGGAATTTTGGGTAACTATCCCCTGAACTGGGTGAAATTAAGTTCACTATTATCTTGCAAACTGGAAATTACTTTTGCTTTACATTTAAATGAACAGAAATGGTGGACAGTCTATTTGCATAACATTATTTTGAAGGCATTAGTATTATAAATAATAAACAACAGAAAGAAAATTATACAGTCTATTTCTGAGAATTAAACAGTCTTTTTCTAAGCCACTTCAGAAAATTCCCTGAGTCCTCCTTTTAGCAAGTCCAGTATGATATTTGGGAGTTTGTTAAAAACGATAATTTTAAAATTATTTTTCTGTTTTTGATCCTACAGTCAATCAGTTATTTCAGAGGTCATTTGTATAAAGACTATAACATTTTAAACATTTGTCAAGATCTGTAGAATAAGCCTTAGGAAAAAAAAAAAAATTGTAGCATATTTTTGGTTAAATAAACCAATAGAGAGTCTCCCTGATAGTGAAGTGATAAGGTCCTGGGCATAGGGACCCAGAGCCCACATGGCTGACTATGGTTTGAATCCAAGCTTTTGTTATAGAGGCTGGAAATACATGCTGGATGTGGTACATGTGTGCCTCGAATCCTAACTGGATGACAAAGTGGAGGAAAAAGTATTGTGTATCATTTTTCTTTTATTTTTATTTCATTTATTTCAAGAGGATAAAAAAAAAAAAAAAAACAGGAATTTTTGATAAGATCTCACCATGCCATGATCCCTCCTCTCCAGCCTCCCAGCCAGCCAGGATCACAGGCACACACAAGTGTACCAGCATGTTCTGTTCGACTAAGAATCCAAACCCAGGCCTCCCATGTGGTTCCAGTAACATGCAGTGGCAAACACCTCCCACCTGTACACCATAGATGGGCCACCTACCAGCTCTGTCATCATAACTGGGCCCTCCAGATCATTCCAATGCATGTTCTTTTCTTGCTGTTGCTGTTTTGCTACCCTTGCCAACAATAGAACTTTTTCGTAAGTATGAACTGTCTTAGCCCTTTGAGCCCTTCCTACAACTGAACTTAAGGCAATTACTGCATAATTAATGCAGATGTAAAGATGAATCCCAGTAAAAAGCAAAAAATAAAAAAGTAGCAGCAGAACTGAAGAGTGAACCAATGATGTGGTTAAAGAAACTAACTGGTTAGTATGGATTGCCTTAAGGGCACTAAAAAGCATATGGATTATAACAGCTATGCAAATTGTGGGAAGAATATTAAAGTAGAAGCAAAAGAGGTGTTATTCAAAGAATTTTTCTATAAATCTGGATAGGAAAATCTTAACTGAATATGTCACTGGGGTATAGAAGGTTATTGAATAGTTCTTTTCTGGAACTATGCTTAGAGATCCTAGAGGCTAACAGTGGGTTTTCTGGAGCAGTTCATCTGAAGCAAGTTTGATAATGAGGGAGAGGATAATTAAGTAATAACTTTGCTTTTAGTATTCCTTTTAGCTAGTCCTCCGAATATCTTTTATTTTACTATGTGCTTATATATTTATCCCTTAATTACTTATTCTTAATTGTATGTCTTGTCCTTTCAAAGGGAACTAAGAGAGAGAGAGTGAGAGAGAGAGACTCTGAATGAAAAAAAAAAATTATTTGAGAATAACAGAAGAGTGCAGTCCAGGGTACCCAAACTATGGTAGATCATAGGTATATCTAAGTGAGTTGGGAAAAAGGGGAATGTCTTAGTCATTGTTGCATTGGCAACAGAAATATGGGAGATTGGATCATTTATAATAAAATAAATGTTATTGACTCATAGTTCTGGTGGTTGGAATATCTGAAGGCATCACAAAATGGCAGAAGGCAGAACCTTGATCAGAGAAAACCATATTTTTGTGTCCACATGGCCCTCCCTGCCTTATTTTCTCTCCTCAGACACACACCAAAGCTCAGTCATGGGGCTCCACCCTAATAACTTTATCACACCCAAAAGATCCATCCTGGGACACCATGACAGGATTCAGTTTTCACTTAACACCTTTTACAAGAAAAATAACACCCAACCTATGAACTTTTAGGGGGCATCCAAACCCCATGTACTAAGACCAGATTCTAAAGTATCAATCACTGGAGGAAAAGCCACTATCCAAACCACAAGAGGGAATCTTTTTTTTTTTTTTTTTTTTTTAATTTTTGAAGTTTTTTTCCCAAAGAACACAAGCACTTACCAGACAGAGAGAGTTAGAGAGACAGAGAGAGAGGGACAGTGAGAAGTCAGCAGATTCTTAGCTATACCTTGTCAGGAAATCATAAAATATCTACCATTAGCTCAGAAGTAAATGTATTTAATGAAATAAAACTATTTAGTTAAGTGAAAAATATAACCAGGGATGTACGTTCTGGATAAATTAGTAGATATTATAAAAACAATATATATAAAAAGGTATATCAAAACGTACATCATGCATATGATATGCCTGATATGTTTGTCATACACCTAGAAAGGAATCAGTGAAATCTTTGTGGCATGGTGATTTTTTTTTTTTTTTTTTTTAAATAGTGCCTGAATATCTTCCCAACCACAAGCAGCATCTAATTGCCTACCCGTTAATCTGAGTTAGATGTATGACTTGCCATCCATATAATGCAGTATTAGTGACACTGGGTGACTTTCAAGGTTCACAAAGAAAACAAGTGGAGTGTTTGTTTAGATTCTCACCATGAAATCTAGCCATCTTGTAAAAGCTTCAGCTACCGTAAGAGGCCATTTGTGAGAACTTCCGTTGACATTCCCAGCTGATCTTAGCCTTCCAACCATCTCTTCTGAATGCTAAGCGTGTGAGCGATAAAGTCTTGAACATTTCATACCAGCCCAAAGCTGACAACTCCATGAAGAGAAAAACTGAGCTCTGCCCACATCCCTGACTCACAGAATTCGTGAGATAACAGAATAGTTTAGTTTGAAACCATTACAATTTGGGTTACTTGGTTAGGCAGGAAGAGAGAAGGAATGCAATTTGGTACTGAAGTTGGAGAATGAACACAACTAAAACTTAAAACATGACATTGGCTTTGGGGCTGAAAAGCTGAGATGCTAGAAGGGACTGGAGAAGGCTACTAGATGGGGCCTGCTTATTCTCAATGTGTCTGTTGGTGATAAAAGTAAATAAATAATAGGGAACTGAAGGAAAAGAAATAGTGTTATACAGTGGAAAAAAATGTTATAAAAATTTTACCTGTGATAATGTGATCAATGGTAGATCAATTTGACTAAGGCTATTTCCAGATAGGATGTAGGAAGCATCAATCATTTCTTTCAGGTGAGTTTCCTAAGATACTGAGAGGTGTGCTAATGTGAGTTACTCAGTTATCTGCAGGATATGGAGAAAAGAATGAAATGAGGATCAATGAGTTAGAAAATAAAACTATGTATTATCTAAACTTTCTCCAAGCAAAATTTTCTCTAACTTGGAAAGGACCTCAGGTTGAATAGGAAATAGTGGTTGTTCTCCATAGAGTATTCTTTGGGTAAGAATGAAGAAATAGTATACTCATGAAACTCATTTTGCCCTGAGAAACATTTAAAGAGTTTTCGGATAGTTTATTTCTGTCAGACAAAGAGCCTTTCAAGGGTTTGCTTTGAAAACCTTTCAGTTTAAAATTTAGACTTTCTAAGATTTTCTAGGGTTTTTGTTTTCTACAGCAAACTCAGAAAACCCAAGGTTGATGATGGCTATCAATATAACATGCACATGTGTGGATTCTCTCTAATGGAGTGAATTATAAATCTGTTTGAAGAAAAAAATCACACAATGATTTTTTAAAAACTTATAGCATCTTTAACTGAGAGAGAGATAATTACCAAACATCTTCAAAAAAACTCAGATTTTTTTTTTTTTACAAGCAGGTTTAGAAAACTACTCCGTTACAAAGACAAATTATTTCTTATGTAAAGAAAGGACGATTTAGTGAATAGAAATAAGAGCCAGAAAGATGGAGCCGAGCGTCACTGAGATTATTCTGAAAGAATCTTAGCCCTAACAACAGGTATCCACTAGAAATTCAGATTTCCTATAGAACAAGTACAACAACTATTTTTTGTTTTTGAACAAATGCTAACCATAGTTTTCTTATGTTTGTACCTTCATGGTAGATTTTGAATATGAAACAGATAATTTTGATCTAAAGATCATACATCTTGAGTAGAAGAGCAACGATATCAATACGATATGAGATCTCCAGGGCCCACACTTGACTGCTGAAAAGAAGGGTTGAGAATGGATGCTTGCCTCTCTCCGGGTCATTTGGGGAAAGAATTCAGTCTATCAATATTTATTATGATATGAGCTGCAGATTCATAGTGCATGCCCTTTATCAGGTTGAGAAAGTTTTCTTTTATTCCCATTTATATCACGATTGGGTGTTGAATCTGGTCAAGTGTTCTCCTCTAGCCCTCCATATTTATAATTAACTCTAAAATAGAAAACAGAAATGTATTCTTATGTGTACTATTTTCTTCTTTTTTTCACATTTTGGGTTAAAATTGCTTTTCTTTTTCTTTTTTTTTTTTGGACAGGTTTTTGCTATAGGGCGCGTGCGCTCACCAGACAGTCAGAGAGAGACAGAGAGATAGAAAGCAGGAAATCACCCCCCAGGGGGATGGTCACGCTGCAATCCCTTCTCCTCCATCCTCCTCTCGGGATCTTGGGCACGCACGCACACGCGCCCGGCGTGAGTTTAAGCCGCCGGGTCCGGGACTCGAACCGCGGTTGACTACGTGGGAGTCCAGCGACATAGCCATTACGCTAACTGCTGGTTCCTAAATTGCTTTTCTTTTTCTAAGGGTCTGAAAGATAAATTGTGGTAGGAAAGCTGTAAGACAAAGCCCAGATGTTCCCACATTCTAACACTTATATCTTTAGTAATTCCCTTCGCTTGTATTATATGAAACATAGTTAACCTGTAATGGAATACGACTCCAAGATGAGGTTAATGAAACGCTATTCTCTCTCTCTCTGTTTCTGTCTCTTTCTCTCTGTCTCTCATGCTCTTGTTTTGAGAAGCAAGATGCCATTTTAAGATTAGCTCTGACCAAAATTCAGTGAGATTCAAAGCATTCCAACACTTCTGTGAGTGATTTTGAAAGTGGATCCTGAAGCCTGTACACAGTCATGTGAAGAATCTTAGAAGGATATTTTTGAGACTTTCCAAAATCCATTTGAGTGAGCTGGTAAATGGATTCTGTACCATAGAATCTCTGGATGACAAAAGCTTCAGTTGAAACTTGACCGAATTTTTTGAAACCCCCAAAGTCAGAAGCACCCAGCTCAGCTATGTCAAGATGACTCACAAAATATGGGAGAATAAACGATATTTTTAAAAAAGTTTAATAGAGGCTATGTGCACTCACCAGACAGAGATGCATGGAGATAGAGAGATACTGAGAAAGTACTTACCATGGTGATCAGCCACTCCACAATCTTGTCTCCTCCATTTCTTCCTTTGGGATTTTGGGCACTCATACACTGTGTGTGTTTTTGAAGCTGCCAGTTTGAGGACTCAAACTTCACTGTCAACCCTGTGGAATCCAAACGCCCTAATCACCACACCACCTACTGGCCCTACAAACCAGTTTATAATTCATCAAATTTAATGTGATTGGTTACCCAATAGTTAAGGAATATACAGAATATCTCTTCTGTATTTTATGACAAAATTAATTCCTGATGATTCAGAACTTGAATGAACACTGTAAAATTAAGACCAAAAGGACATCCTCATATATCATGTTTTACTGATACCTTTGGTGCTCACAAAGATATGTTAAAAATTCAGAAACTGCTGTTGAAGAACAGATTATAAATAAGGAAAGTGGAAAGGTTAGCATACAACTTGTGATGCTTGATTGGAGTTCATGGTATTAATATGGACCCATTTTTTTGTATATAATTACAGAAAAATGGAATTGCAAATAAGTAAATGTATGTGTACCAGCTGACGATGCACACATCTGGTCCCGATAACTTAGTTCCTAAATAAAATTTTCCCAAAAAAGGAGCCAAGATTTCTTGGGGAGTTGATTGATTCTAGGCATGGACAGAGAAAATACAAAATGAACTTGAGAAATGTTGAATGCCAAAAAATAAGTGAGCATATGAAAAAATATGGAGATAATAAAGGACTTCAGAAAGTGGAAGTGAGAAAAACTGGAATTCAAGTACAAATCTGGTACTATTTTGGGGGGACTAGCAGATGGCATAATGGCTATGTCGCTAGACTCCCATGTAGTCGATCATGGTTCAAGTCTCAGACTCAGTGGCTTAAACTCACACCAGGTGCGTGTGCGTGCGTGCCCAAGATCTCGAGGGGAGAATGGAAGAGAAGAGAGTGCAGCATGGCCATACCCCTGGGGGATGAATTCTCGCTTTCTGTCTCTGTCTGTCTCTATGTCTCTATCTGTCTTTCTGGCGAGAGCACACCCCTATATCAAAAATATCTCGCAAAAAAAAAAAAATGGTACTATTTTTGTAGAAAAATTTGGATATTCACGCCTAGCTCTTTCATAATATGCATTTTCCGTGAACCTTTTAAAGACCCTTCATATCAAAAGTGCACCAGAACTTATCTTAGATTTCCAATGGTCAAAACTGGAATGACTTGAGTAAAAAATGAAATCAGTAGAGTGTTGGATTATAACCTTCCAGATTAAAAAGAAAAAAGTGAGTCCTTACTCGCATAAAGAAATAATTCAATAAATAACTAAATAGGAGAGAGATAACAGGTATTCCTTATGGTAGAATTCCAACTAATAAATGTAAAAGGAGTGAAAGAAATTAAAAATCCCTCTTATTTTATCAGTCAAAATTGTTACAGGCAGTATCTTGCAATGGATGCTGAAATTAGTAATTGAAAGTTAAACTAAAATAGTCCTTGTATAGTTTCAGAATAATTTCCTCAAAATAGGTGGTAATTATAATGTAAAATGTAAGCAAGATCATATGGATAAATCTGATGGACAATCATTTATATTCAAATGAAAAATTAATAGCCAAGATTAACATCACCATTAATAAAAATAGACATCATGTACCCCCAATACAATGCATTGAGAAGGCCATATCACTCTTGTGGTATATTTCCTAACAATGAATTATCTCAATATAATTTTGAGAAAAATATTGGACAAAGCAAAATCAAAGAGAATTATAAAAATGTAACTAACCAGCACGTGAGTGTTGAGATCATGAAAGACAAGGAAACACTACAAAAAATGTTGCTGATTAAAGACACTTAAGGATGCATGACATCTAAGAAGAACATGTGGAATCCCAGGTTGGACCACAGAACAGTAGAAAGCATTATGATAAAACTACCAAAATTCAATGACACCAGGAAATGGCATAATGGTTACATCACTGGACTCCCATGTAGTCGACCACAGTTCAAGTCCCAGACCCAGCAGTTTAAAACTCATGCTGGGCGTGTGTGCGTACATACCCAAGATACAGAGAGGAGAATGGAGGAGAAGGGATTGACCATCCCTCAAGGGGGATGATCTTTCACTTTCTGTCTCTCTGTCTCTCTCTGGAGGGCACATATGCCCTCTAGCAAAAATCTCTCTTAAAAAAAAATACTGAGATTCAAGAAAGACCTTGTTCTAGTAAATAGTGTTGTCAATGTTAACATCTTAAATTTTATAACTATTTTTATGCTAATAGAAAAGTATATAAAAATTCTCTTCACTGTTTTTGCTCTTTTTCTTCATAAGTCCAAAATCAACTCAAATGTAAAACACCCAATTAAAAGCAGTGTAAGTAAGGAAGAGTAATGATTTAGAACGATAGAACATCAATGATAATCACCCCAAAATGCACAACAACAGAACATTCTTCAAAATGCCCTTTATTTTGCTAAACTTTTTCTTACAATAAGTGAAATGTTTAAAAAATAAATAACAGGACAATTGGGGAATCTAAGTTAAAATGAGACATTGTTACAGACTGCTATCAAAATTTGTTCCAATATATTGGGAACCAGCAGTTAGCGTAATGACTATGTCGCTGGACTCCCACGTAGTCGACCACGGTTCGCGTCCCAGACCCGGTGGCTTAAAACTCACGCCAGGCGTGTGTGCATGCGTGCCCAAGATCCCAAGAGGAGAATGGAGGAGAAGGGATTGCGGCGTGACCATCCCCCCTGGGGGGTGATTTCTCGCTTTCTGTCTCTATGTCTCTCTCTCTCTGTCTGGCGAGCGCACGCGCCCTATAGCGAAAAACCTCTCCAAAAAAAAAAAAAAAAAATTTGTTCCAATATAATGACTAGGGTACTGCAGATCATGAATAAGGAAGGTGACAGAGAGACTTAGTTTCTTTCAGATATAAGCCTGAAAGATACACAGAAGCAACCTATATGGTGTCAGTTGAAATTGCTTCAGTGTAGGTATGCAGAACAGACTGTCCCAGTTCTTTCATAAAGATATTTGGCAGATGGACTCAGAGTGTGTGTGTGTTAGTGCAGGACAGATGCTGTTAATAGACCAATAGTTCCAACACTCGACATGTACTGGAGACATAATGGTCCATCATATCGATGATCACTGACCCTACTGGCTATAAATACACTGTAACTGTCTTTTGTGTCAAGAATCTGCAAGCTAAAGGGTGCCCAAAAACCGTAAGTTGCAGTGGTTTAGTCCCTAAATATGAGTCTATGTGACGGACTGTGACTGCTAAGAATGAGTTGTCATCGTCTACTGGATCAGTAATCGGCATTGTTAATATTCATAGGAGTTGTGCTGCAAAAATCTCCCATACTTGCCAGTAAAGAAAAATGCACCTTTGTCCTTCCCTTGTCTAGGATAACTTCAAGAAATGTCAGCCACCCTGTCTTCAAATCCTATTATGAAAGTTTATCAGGAACGTCTTCATTAAAAGAGAAAAAAATGGACTTTAGAATCGCTTTAACAGTAGGAAGAATTTATATTGATGAAATCTTTCTTGCCTACTTGAATTGTTTGCACAATATTTTGTTATCCCAAGATTGGCAATTTCCAGAACAGCTCTTTCTATTTTCTGTTGAAATTACGTACGCCTTGCCTTTTTATTTGCATCCTAGTCATAAAGGTGGAAGAAGAGTGGTAAACTAATTGAACAAGAACAAACATCAACTTTGGTCTTAAGCATTTGCTTATCTTTTTCTTTAGTACTTAGAAAATCACCTCAATCTACTCTTTTATTTTTACATGCAAAAAAGTTGTTTTTCTCATGAGTAAATGAACAGTATTTTAGATTTCTATTCCATCTGTTATACACCTTGTTTCGTTTTCCTTAGTGTTAACAGGAAAGAGCTAGCAAGGTGTGAGTTTGGAAGTAGTAGTTGTGCTACTATAAAAGTAGCATATCCCATTGTTTATAACTGTAAATATTATACACACACACACACACGCACAGACACACACACAATACACACACATCCAAACATTATTTTAGTGAATAGTCATAAAAACAAAAGACTGATAGTTCTCAGAAACGCTGAGACGAGTTGTCAAAGTAATTCTGAGATTGAAGTTTGTATAAAATCTCTGGACTAAATAGAATGAAAAATAATTTCCACCCCATCTCAGTTGACTCTTTAACTTGAACTATCCACCTATTACTAACTTAGAAATATCATAACAAAATGAAATTCATGGTGCTTGTTTAAAACGTGTGAAAAACTAGATAAAATAATAGAATAAATACTATCTTAAGAACTATGTATGGAACAAAGTAGTTAAGTTGTACAAAAATAATTGTAAAGTAAAAATGAGAGAAACAATGATTTATTTTTAATGCAGTACTGCATTAAATAATTAATTTTTATGGAAGAAAAAATTGCTTTCATCAGCTTACCCTTCTAAATGATTAAATGTAACATCATTATGTCACAAGCCTGCTTTTAGTAATATGGTAAAAGTCATTTTGACTACTACACCCTGATAAATAATTTAATGATACTTACCTAAAAATATGTGTTGTGCATGCTAAATTAGATATTAAAACTTCAAGTCATTTGTGGAGGCAATAGTACATAAATTGCTTTTTCTGTTCTGTTCTGAATAATATTTGGGAATATTCTGAAAACTTGTCAGGTTGACGAATACAAATGTCCTTTAAGTCATTGGGAAAATTTGAAAATACGACTTATACATACAGTAGTTTCTTTAATGATATGAAGTACTTGAATTGGTATAATAATAATAAAAATAATAGTGGATTTGGAATCAAAATAATCTGAGTTTGGATGCCAAAGGTAAAAATTAATCATTTTATGTAAAGAATATATAATATATATACTCTTTCGATCCTTGTCTTCTCATCTGGGGAAGAATTACATATTTGTAAATACACAACCATCACAAAACACTTTACAAATATATAGCACTATTATTATTATCGCTGAATTTTTTAATCTATAAAATGTGTAACTTAGACTTTTGCTTGTACAGTTCTGTGGGTTTTGGCAAATGCATAATCACATATACACCAGTACAGTCATGATACAGAACAGTTCTATTAACTCAAATACTCTGCCTTCCTCTTTGTAATCAACCCAGGCCCTCTTCAGCTTCCATTTTCTTTTTCTTTTTTACAGATCATATATGGAATTAAACAATATGCAGCATTTTGAGTCTGGCTTCTTTTACTTTGCAAATTCTGAGAGATCCTTTTTTTTTTAATGTATTGGTACTTTGCTCCCCCCCTTTTTTTTAACTCAGAAATATTCCAAGTCTTCCATACTATGTATACACCAGAGTTTGTCATTTACCAGTTGAAGAAAATTTGGGCCGTTTCTAGTTTTCAGTGATTATAAAGATGCCATGCACCTCGATATACAAGTTTGTGTGAGCACAACTTTTTATTTCTCAGGGGTAAATATGTAAAAGTACAATACTTTTCTTGTGTATATATTTAATTAATAAGATACATTTTTCAAAGTGGCTCTGCCAATTTACAAACCCAACAGCACTGCTCCTCCTCAACACTTGGTATTGTCGGACCCAGCCATTTATTACTAATTTGTTTTTGTTAGCTTCTTTTGGTGGAGAGGTGGCATTTTAATGCATGTCCAGTAGCATCTCATTAGTTTTAATATACATTTTGCTAAAGATTAAAGTGATCATTTGCCACTGAGATGTATTCTTTTTAGAAACTTCAGCTTAAATCTTTTGCTTATATGTATTGAATTATATGTTTTCTTATTGTTGAATTTTGCATGCTTTGTATATATTCTAAATATACATCTTTTTCCAGTAAGATTTACAAATATTTCCATCCTCTCAACAATGTTTTCTTTTTTTTTTGGCATAACCACAGATTTTAATTTGGATGAAATCTAATTTCTTTCTTTCTTTTATGGATATTACTTTGAAATTATATTTCAGTTATTTACCTGACCCAAATTTGTTTTATTTTATTTGTGTTCAGAATTTAAAATTTATAATTAGGTCCATGAGCCACTTTGAAATCATTTTCTGTAAGTCTGTAGGTCTAGAATAAGATTTATGTTTTTGTACATGACTAGAAAGTCATGTAATTGTTCCGCTATTTATTGAGAAGATGATCCTTTTGTCACTGGACTGTGTCCATTACTCTGTTATGACTATATTGAGTCTAAAATATGAGTGTGTCTGTGGAATTGTTTGGTTCCATTGACCTATGTGGTTATTACGGTTTCACCAATATCACACTGCCCTGACCATTTTTGTGTTAAGTCTCCATTTGCAGTGTAATCAGTCTTTTTACTTTAATACCTTTTGAATTAAAATTTTTGGGGCTCTTCAAATTGTTTTGCCACTTCTTATTCTTCCATTTTGTAAATGTAAAGTTTAGAAATGGTATATTGTTACAATTCCTGATACTTTTTTTTTTTTTTATAGGGTAGTTATACTTGCTGGAGAGACAAAAAGAGAGAAAGAAAGTGAGAAAGCCCTCCTCAAGAGAGATTGTCATGCCACAATTCCTTCCTCTCCATCCTCCTCTTAAGAGTTTGGGCATGCAAGCACATGAGCCGGCATAATTTTCAAGCTCAGTGTCCAGGACTTGAACTGAAGTTAGCCATGTGAGAATCCAGAGTCTTAACTACCATGCCTAATGCTGATTAGAATAAAATTTTAATTGAGATTTTATAGAACCTATAGATCAAATTGGGAAAATTAGCATTTTAATATTGATGTTTTTCAAGTCATAGATGTTATGTCTCTAATTGAGCTTTCTTTCATTGCTTTTTATCTGTCATTTTAGTTTTCACCAGGTAGATCCTACATTTATGCTGTTAGATTTGTACCTATGTATTTTATATTTTTGTGTTACTGTAAATGATTCAGTTATTAGTTTTTAATTTCCCATTTCTATTGTTTACTATTGATATATACAGATACAACTTCTTGTATATTGACAGTTACTATGTGAACTTGCTAAATTATTAACTATGTAAGATTATAGTCTTCAAGAATTTCTGTATTGATAATCAACTCAGCTGAAAATAGAAGATGTTTAATTTTCCTTTTCTAGTAGTTTTTGGTTTTTACATAAATGGATGGTAACTTTTGTAAATGATTTTTTTTTGCATCTATTGATATACTATTTGCATTGTAATTTGAGTAGAAACTAGTTATTCATTTTTAGGGTGAACTTTTCTACTCTTCTTTGCCAAGCATTATAACCCTTTGTAAAATTTACTTTTTTTTTTTTTTTTTTTTTTTTTAGTTTGCTATAGAGCATGTGTGCTCAACAGAGAGAGACAGAGAGAGAGAGGGAGAGTAAAAAGGGAAAGTGTGGAATCATCCCACTCCCAGTGGGGCTGACTGCACCACATACCTTCTCATCCGTTCTCCTCTCAGGATTTGGGGAATGCATGCATTACCCACTAGTGTTTTAGAAACTGCAGGGTCAGGACCCAAATTGGGGTGTGCCTCTAGGGGTCGATTTGATTGATTAATTTTTAAGGTAAAAGAATGAAACAGTAATGGGGATAATATATGAGCATCTTTCATTAGTGCATGAGTAATGGGGGCCCTTTAAGTCATAATTACAAATGGTTTGAATAAACCATCTCAAATTGAAAGGTTATCTCTTTTTTTATTTTAAATTTATTTATTTACATTCATTCACTGTACATCATTACAGTCCACAAAATGATATTTTTCCACCCAGAATACACTGCATATTGGCTCAATCAAGGATATTACCATACATGTTATCATCCACAAATAACTTTCCATTTCTTGTTTCTTATATATTTTGTTTCTTCCCTCCTCCTTTATTCCCTGTCTCTCACCTCTGCCATTTCCCACTTCCTTTGCATGTCCATCTTTTTTTTTTTCACATTTTATTAATTCACTAAAGATCTTCATTAATTAAAATACATTTAATACCAAGTGCAGCTGATATATACATATCCATCAGCACATGTCTGACTTTAGGCATAAACCTCGGTGAGTAGAATGGAAATACAATAAAGTATACCTAGTTGAAAATACAATAAAGTATACCTAGTTGGGGCTATATAGCTTACAGCAGAATAAATAGCTATTTTTTAAACTTTTTTTCCTGAAACTTTAAAATAATTAATTAATTAATTTATATTCATTCCCTGAGCATCGGTTATCTCAATTTAATTTTAACCTATGTTCACCTCAAATAATAAAAATAATTTATACAGAGGCTCAGTTAAAGTCTTTTTCCTTTCTTTTTCTTTATTATTACTATTATTATTATTATTATTATTATTATTATTATTATTTGCTATAGGGCATGCGTGCTCACTCCAGGGACAGAGAGAGAGAAAAAGAGAAATCACCCTCAAGGGGGTTTGGCCATGCCACAATCCCTTCTCCTACATTCTTCTCTCAGAATTTTAGGCATGCACACACACACATGACCTGCGTGAGATTTAAGCCACTAGGTCCAGAATTTGAACTGCAATCTATGTGGGAGTCCAGTAACGTAACCATTACGCCATCTGCTGGTGCCTTAATTAAAGTTTTTGATAGTACATGAAAACATTCTTTGCCTGTTTAGTTTTATTCTTTATCGATTTCTGAATAGATTTTTAATATATCATATACATATATTTTTTTTAAAGAGAGGTTTTTGCTATAGGGCACATGTACTGGCTAGAAAAAGAGAGGGAGACAGAGAGACAGAAAGCGAGAAATCACCCCCTGGGGGGATGGCCATGCCACAATCCCATCTCCTCCATTCTCCTCTTGGGATCTTGAGCACGCACGCACACGTGGCTGGCGTGAGTTTAAGCCACCGGGTCCAGGACTCAAACTGTGGTCGACTACATGGGAGTCCAGTGACATATTATTACGCTAACTGCTGGCCCTAATATATCATATTTTTTTAAAGAAGCTATCTGGACTTATTAAATTTCTAAACTTTAAAAATTATATGTAATGATTAGATGAAAGAATTTTATTGAGTCTGGGTTAATTTTTCTTTTTTGATAAAAATGAGGAAGATAATTTTGAAATTTTCACTGCCTGATGAAATTTAGTATCTTCTCACTATGGGTAGGATGAATCATTAATTGCATTAATTATGAATTAGATTAGGATAAAATTTAACAAGAACACTTTATGTTTTATGCTATATCCCCTAAAAGTATTTAAACCGAGACAGGCCTTTTGAAAGTCATTTGTGTTAGGGACCAGCAGTTAGCGTAATGGCTATGTCACTGGACTCCCATGTAGTCGACAGCGGTTCGCGTCCCGGACCCTGTGGCTTAAAACTCACGCCGGGCTCATGTGCGTGCGTGCCCAAGATCCGGAGAGGAGAACGGAGGAGAAAGGATTGCAGTGTGGCCATCCTCCCTGGGGGTTGATTTCTCGCTTTCTATCTCTCTGTCTGTCTCTGTCTTTCTGGCGAGCGCACACGCCCTATAGCAAAAAAAAAAAAAAAAAAAAAAAAAAAGCCTCTCCGGATTAAAGAAAAAAAAAAAAGAAAGTCTCATTTGTGTTCTGTACTTTGAGGCAGGTAGACAAAAAAATTGGTAAAAATTATAGTAATACTAGAATTAACGTCAATACAATATTCGTTGGTTTGTTAAGGCTGAGGCATTTTAATTTCAGTTTCACAGGTTTGAGTTTGTTTCTTTTTTTGTTTCTTTCTTCCTTCATCCTTCCTTTCTTCCTTCTTTACTTTCATGAGGGAGAGAGATAAAGACAGAGATTGAAAGAGATCTATTTTGAGCAGAGTCCAGGGTACACGTAGTGTTGAGGTTAACCTGGGATCCAAACCCAGGGCCTTCTCAGGTGACTCCAGTATGGTCCTCTGTGCCCTACCACTTGTACCGCTGCAGCTGCACCTGAATGCTTTGTGTTATTGGCTCCTGGTCATCCAGAACAAAACAAAACAAAGCTTAGTCTTAGGTTTTGCAATTATATTTCCTCCAATAAAGGCACTTTTTTTTTTTTTTTTTTAACCAAAAATCCAAACAAATTATGAAGAACATTTATTCTGGTTATCTATTGTCGTGCATAAAAATTTCTCTGAATTCTAGTGACAATAACCAGATTTAACATTTTTTTAATTTTAGGCGTCAGGAACTTGAAGTTCTGTTTTTATAGATATCTATGTATATATAAGAAATTTTAAATTCTCTTTTTATACATGTATATGTATATATATATATATATACTTTCATTTTTAACTGTCAACTTTCCTTCCTGTATTTTGAAGCTCTGTGTTTAAGTATTATGTCCATTTATATGTATGAAGGCTTACATCTATTATTTACTGTTAATATGTACATATCTTTAGCATAGTTTGTTTTCCTTTCTTTACAAATTAAAAAATGCTAAATTTGTATAGTTTTTCAGAGATTCACATAAAATAATCCATGTAAAATTATTAGTTCCATGCTGACATATAGATGGTATTTGCATAATACTTTTACTATTACAGTGTTATCAGTCTTCTTTACTTGAAGGTGTAACCTATGTTTCAATTGATGTTAATGGCCTTAAATTATTTTTTATGAAGAACCTTGAAGATATTTTTCCTTAAATATGTGTCTAGCTCCAATTTCCAAAATTTTCGGATTTTTTTTTTCTTCTGCCCTTCCTTTATTCATATCTGCTAGTTTATAACATCTCAGATATAACCTCTAGTTCAAGTTTCCATTTATCTCTATTCTCTCCCAACTCTTGTCAGAGATCTAAATATTACATCTGGCTTAACAATAGTAGAATAACAATAGTAGAATTTTACATTTACATGAAATATTTGCCTTGTTGAAATCTTGCTGAATATCCTGCTTTGAGATTTCTCATCAATGCAGCTGCTCCAAAGTACCATATGCACCTTATATAACAATTGGCTGTTTCTTTTTCTTGTTCTTCTTCATTATTTTCTTCTTGGATTCCTTATGAACTCCAAGTTCTCAGTGGGATAAGAACTCATATGTTTTGCAGTGTTAATTTTTTAACAATTGCCTACAAATCAGGTAAGCCTCATCATTTCATGTGTGTATTTTAGGCAACATTTAGACATGAATATGTGAGAAAACTTTCCCACCTCCCAGTAGGAGGGCGTTCTTAGATTAGGGCTGGCCCATAGTCAGCAATTCCTGATGAAAAGGGTACCAACTGCTCCTCAGTAAAGTCCTTGCCTCGGTCCTTCCTCAAGCTGAACATGCACACTTAAGCTAGCTGTGTTCATTTAGCATGTTTTAGCATTGTGGTTTTGAACCCCCAGACCCTGTGACCTTTCATAATGCATTCTGGGAAAATGCATGCATAGAAGTGTATAAAATATGTAAGCCCCTGGCTGTTGATCAAAGACAACTTTGACAAAAGGATCACCCCGAGGAGGGACCAGGAGAGGAAAAAAGAAAAATCCATCTAGATGATCCTGGGGCTGGCTGGCCTGAGTTCAGTCAGTCCACTCTTCCTTCCTGAAAGTATACTTTGCTTTGCCAAATAAAAGTTTCTATACTATGTGCTTAACTGCTGATATCAGTCTTAGCCCCTTGTCAGTGGATGCTAAGAACTGAGGACCACAATCACTGCTAATATACATAATCATTCATGTCACACACACACACACACACACACACACACACAAAGGGGGAAGAAAGCTATTCTCTTAGTAGCACAAGTATTAAGTCACACTAATTTTGTAAGAAAGAAGATATGACTTGACCGTACTTGTTTTATTGTCATTTGCTTATGTCTATTTATTATTGATAATTTTACATATTAATTTTGGATTTTGATTTTAGGCCAAATGGAGGCAGGTCTCTAAACTAAAATTCTCTTCATTGCTTGTTCAGAGTTAAAAACGTATGATATCTTTTCAATTAGAGAGTTATTCTCTTCCTACTTGCCTTTAATAAAAATGAATTACTGTAGAAATTGAAAAATAAAAAGAGTTGGAATAATGTATTACTCCTGAGAGTTGCATTAATAAGTTATTTTTAGTTTTATCCATAAACCTAATAGATGATATTTTTGAAAATTAACTAGTTGCTTCCTTCACAACATGTGATTGAGCATAGGTGGGTACTTCTGAGTTCTCCCACACCCATATACATATCCACAAAGGTCTTTCATGTTGGTCATGTTCATTCCAAATACTTATCTGTAAATTCGAGAATTCGCTGGAAAATTAAAGCATGCCTCTCATGTTGAAATTTGCAATGAATAGTAATGGTAAATGGAAATTTCTGACATAGTTCATGTGCTTTTCCACTTATTACATTATTAGGGCTATAGTTGAGATGTCCATAGCTTATAATTAAATCTGCACTTTTAGGTTTAATTTTTCTGAATCAGCTGCAGACAAGTAGGAGTAAATATACCTACCTGCATGGTCTTGTTTATCAGATTATGTTTATCCAGTGAACTGCAGATGTAGAAATGAGTAATTAAATTTTCAGGGGGAGTATGAAAAAGGTTTTGCCAAAAGATGCAATTTTCAAGTAATTACCATGTTACTCACAGTGTGAAAATAGTTACAGTAACCATGCACTTATTCCTTTCCAAAGTAACATTATATTCCTATTCTTATTAGCTTTTCTTGTTTAGTTCTCTTGAATCAAAGAGATTCCTATTGTGTTATCATGTGAATGGAACATAATATAGCAATTCATTTTCATTAAACTCAACTTAGACAGTGGCTTATGGAGCTTAGCAACAAGGAATAAAGAAAGAATTAACCAGAAGCTTTTTTTGTCACTGAATGTTATAAGCCAAGTGTGCATTTTACTTTACTCTTGGGAAACCTACTAATATATTTATTTCCAATCAGAACCACTTGGTGTTTAAAAGACCAACTTCATGCTTAAAATAAACTTGGAAGGCATTCTATAGGAAAAAAAAGTATCGAATACACATTGAAGAACTAATATCCCATTAAATAACAAGTAATCTAACATGTATCCATAACTCCTAAAAATATCTAAGTGAAACATAAGATTTTTATGTACAAACAATATGGATGGCTTACATTTTAGAGTTGATATCGTGTACTTGGCAACTATTCATTTTTATTTCTGATATTCAAGTAAAAAATTGGCAAAATAAAATAAATCATGATTTTTGTTTCTGGAATGTCAACATTGAACTTTTCTTTCATGAAATGTTCTTAACTGGGTCTCCTGATATTTTATTTTTATTATTTTTTAAAGGTTTTTGTCATTGAGCACATGTGTTTGCTGGAGACAGACAGAGAGAGGGAAAGTGAAAACCCACCTCCCAGGGTGATGGCCACACCACAACCCCTTCTCTTCCATTCTTCTCCCAGGAGTTTAGGCACACACACACATGCTCTCAGCATAATTCTTAAGTCATGTGGGAATCCAATGCCTTAAATTCCATGCCACCTGCTGGTCCTGGCTCTCCCTACTGTGCAGTCAGCATTTTTGGATCCAGTCATTTTAACCATAAGTTTGCCCAACACCCTTTCTTTGGTTAATTTCACATGCAGCACAGAATTATGCCTTCCAATTTGCTTTTTCTCATCTCAGAAATTTCTTTCTTATGTCTTAGCATATTTCCTACCAAATGGGTTCCATTATACTAATCAGCTCAGAAAAACTTACTTTCCTTTTAGTTACCATGTGTCATGTTACTGTTTTATTTTCTCAACAGTAGTTATCACAACAAAAAGACACTCTTTTGGGGCCTATCCCCAATGGCTCTTTCTACTAAGACGTTGTGCTTCACAGACAGGGACCAATGGAGGGTTCAATTCTCAGCCCAATCTCAAAGGCAGGTTTGGTGACCTACAGCTTTAATTCCAGCAACTAAAATTGCTGAAGCAGGAGAATAAGAGAATTAGGCAGGTCTGGGCAACATGGAGAATCTCTGTTCAAAGTTTGGGGGGGTGGGAGAAAACATTATTTTTACTTATTCTTTTTTCTCTTCCTTTTACTTCAATATAAGCTCTACAGAATGAATGAAACAGAAAATATTGTGTGGAATTGAGGCAAAGCTGCTGGTGTAGTACTTATGGAAGGTGATTGATCAAAAAGCAAATGATCTTAGGCTTAGAAGAATTGCATAATAACATGCTTCTATCAGCATATGTGAAAAGAGTCATATAATTATGGAGATGAAGGGAACAAAAAGAGTAATTGGCCTGCTCAAAAGTATATCCGAAGACCTCCAAAGTGACGGAAGTAAGGTGGTCACAAAAACATCTCCGCAAAAATAACACCTGCTCTTTGTGAGATGTTCAAAACCTGATGGTCATAAGGAAGTACTCAGTAAGATATCACCGGGAAATTTATTAAAATATGCTTAACGACTCTGTGGTAACAATATGTTGACTGAGGTCAGATTACAGAAGAAAACATCAAAGCAATGTACCTGTGATCATTTCTGTTCTAATTATGGGAGTGGAAAATGTCCAGGAAAAAGGAAAGAAAGGCTGTGGTTTAACCTAAGTTGTAAGTAGACTGATAACTGATCTCTTGGTAAGTGGACTAATTATAATATCTAGAAAATCAGTGCATTTATTACATATCTAACACAAAATTACTGGTTTATCATTTCTTCTGGGTCACGAACAAGTTCCATACGTTTATAGGGCATGTCTCCCAGGAAAGCCTAGTAATCTAGGTGACTGTTTTGGTATAAAATGGAAATGTTTCATAAACTAGATGGTTCCCACTTTGTAAGGTGACTTGAAAGTCTCGCATAGACTGTAGGTCACCACAAGTATATCTACTGAAAAAAAGAGGGCACCTAAAATCCCATATAGGATGTCTGAGATTTATTTCCCTTTTTCTTTCTAGCTCCTTGATTGTATTCTGTTGGATCATCATAAAAGTCATGATGCATTTTTGTATAGAACAACATGGAAAAATTATGTCACAACTTGTCCAATGATCTAGTAGAATTTGTTAGTAAAGTTTGACACAGGATGAGGTCTCCATGAGTCTGATGTGATCATTTAATCATTTGTGTTGTATTCATTTTCTCTCTGTATAATTAAAAAATGATCATTCTTATTCTAGTGTTCTAGTCCAGGTGGAGCCTTATCACCAAAGCTCTCTTTATGCCTCTGTTACCATATTTAACACCAATTGGTAATATTTCAAGCTTATTATAAGCTGGTAATATTTCAAGTTGTCATTTATAGATTATATATTACTAAGTTAATATGTGATTAAAAATGAAGGCATTAGTACATTTTGAAATTCATGTATATGCTTGGGTTTTAAAATATGTTAGGTTATTATAAAATTATTCAAAGTAGAAATTAGTAGCTTTATTATAAAGATGAATCAAGACAACTTAAATTCATGAGTTAACTTACCCAGTCCAAATTACCAAAAAAAAAAAAAAAAAAAAAAAAAAAGTGAAGGTAAATCTGCCCCATTTTATTTCAAAATCTAGGCTGAAAAGGCAATTTTAGGGAACCAGCAATTAGTGTACTGGCTATGTCGCTGGACTCCCACGTAGTTGACTGCGGTTCGCGTCCCGGACCCGGTGGCTTAAAACTCACGCCGGGCGTGTGCGCGTGCATGCCCAAGATCCCAGGAGGAGAACGGAGGAGAGGGGATTGTGGTGTGACCATCCCCCCTGGGGGGGTGATTTCTCGCTTTCTGTCTCTCTGTCTCTCTCTGGCGAGCGCACGCGCCTTATAGCGAAAATCTCTCCAAAAAAAAAAAAAGGCAATTTTATAGGGACAATTTATTCATGAGTAAAATAAATAAAGGTAAAGTCATTTTATTCTTAGAGTCAAGATTCATAGCTGTTATAGTTTTATCAAAAACTATAGTGAATATATTTTTATGGTCTAGGTAGGTAGTAGGTATAATCTGGCAAAAGTTTAATAATTTCAACCTACTTTATATCTTTTTTTCTTTTTTTGGAAAGTTTTTTGCTATAGGGCATGTGCACTCACCAGAAAGACAGAGACAGAGAGACAGAAAGCAAGAAATCACTTCCCAGGGAGGAAGAACACAATGCAATCCCTTCTCCTCCATTCTCCTCTTGGGATCTTGGGCACACATGCACACACTCCTGGCATGAGTTTAAGTCACTGGGTCTGAGACTTGAACTGGGATCAACATAGCCATTATACCAATTGTTGGTTCCTTCTCTTTTGTCTCTTATTTCTTTTTCTTAATTACTTCATTTAAGTTTATTTATTTACTTATTTATTTATTCTAATTTGACCAGAGAGGGATGGAATGAGAGAGAGAGAAAGTGAGAGAGCAAACCCTTAGGTTCAGGACTCCAGCTGTATTTGGGCATATGGGAGTCCAGCGTGCTTAACCACTAGGCCACCTGCCAACCCCAAATTTATCTCTTATTTCTATCAAATCAAACAGAGAAAGTGATTTTAAAAGTGTTAGTAGTGGTTAACATATCAATAATCAAAAGTTAAAATATCTTAAGTCCAGGTTATAGAGAAGGAGGAGTCAAATGTCACAGAAAGCTTGAATTTTGGCTATTTTTTTTTGGGGGGGGATATTTTAACACAGGGTGTGTGCACTCACCAGAGAGACAGAAAGTGAGAAATTATTCCCCTGTGGGAAGGCCACACCACAATCCCTTCTCCTCCATTCTCCTCTCAGGATCTTGGGCACATATGCACATGCACCTGGTGTGAGCTTGAAGCTGCTGGGTCCAGGACTTGAATGGGTCTACTATGTGGGAATCCAGCTACACAATGATTGCACCATATGCTGGTATAAAATGTTGGCTAACTTTTAAAACCAATTAAAGTATTTAGAATATAGACCAGCTAGTGGTGTGATAGTTAAGGTGGACAACAGTGCACTTTGAGTTCCAGACTCAGTGTATTAAAAACCCTACCAGGCCCATTTGCCTAGCAAATTACAAAAAAAATAAAATAAAATAAAATAAAAAATAAATAAAAGTAAAAAAGAAAGAAAAAAAAAGCCTTTAGAATAATATGCAATTTTTATGTAATGTAAACTTTAAGCATTTTATATTATAATTACCAATATAAACCTCATCTATAATCATACATATTTTTAAAAAGCTTAGAGTGGAAAGTAATGTGTATAAATTCAGAGATAATAGGACATTTTTTGAAATAAGAACATTTTCTATATTTCAGAATACATTTAAATTTAAATTTTGATCAGCATACATTATTGCTTAATAAATATATTCTGTTACAGGTGAAAAGAGGCTAAATACTTACCCAGAAACTGAGTAAAATGAAAACACATAGCAGGAAACCTTTTTAAAAAGAAAATAAGGGGTTGGACTTTTGCATGGAGATTGAGGTGACTGGGTTTTACATACCCAACTGTGCAGTTTGAATCCTGGACCAGGTAGCTTGAAAAATGTGCCAGGCACTTTGCAGGCAGGCACATAATTTCGAACAGAAGGAGAAGGAAAAGGGGAGGGGTTATGACATGAGCATCCCCAGTGGTGCGGTGCTCTCTCTTTCACTATGGCAAGTACACACATCCTGTGACAAATTATAAAAAAAAAGTTAAAAGCAAATTTTATTTATTTATTTTTTTTGTAGGATTTGTCTGCAATGAAACCACAGAGAACGTATTTATCTTTATAGGGAAAATCATCACTAAAATTATCTTGTTTTGAGTACATTATTCAAGTAACTTATTTTTACTAAAATTGTATAGCTAAATTCTTAAATCTTGATTTTTTTTCCTTGACAGACATAAACCATACTGTTCTAGTTCCCTTGAGTATGCTCATACTTACGTATACTTGTTCATACTTAATTCTTTAAAACTATATGTTATGGGGCTTATGAGATGTTTATCTATCCAGAACCATAAAAAATTATGAATATGTTCTACAGAAAGTGTAAAATGGAGTTAAGTCTTCATGAAAACCATATTACTATCATATAAAATAAATATTTGGTGGCATGCTTCCTTGTTGTTCTAAGGTTCAGAGAATAAACAGCCTACAAGAGTGTGTATTTCAAAGCATGATGTAGTTAAGAACAATAAAAGGTAAACTGGAAATCTGTTTTATTGTTTGTTGACTTATTTATATATGTTTTTATTGGATAAACTAAAATGGTAAAGCCGGAGGAATATGTGTAATATTAACCTAAGAGATAGCTTATTATGCATAGGAAATAAAATGATTTTATTATTAAAACTGCAATTCATTTAAAAAATAAATGATTGCTATATGGGAAAATGAAAAAGTATTTTCAGCTCATAGAATCACAAATAGTTTTCTTCTCTGTATGAAAACACTCAGTATACCAGGTATCTCTTATTTTTTAGATTTCAAAAAATGAGCACTACTGAAACTTTTAAGTCACTGCATAATGGCAATTTTAATTAAAATATTTACCTCTAAGATAAATTGGAAGTGAAATGCTACTCAAATGTCTTTAGGTTTTATTGGTAATCAGGGATAGTTTAATAAAAATTTTATCAAAGTTTTTTAAATTGTTTAAGTAGATGGATTTGCATATCAAAATTGTAGTATATTATAGACCTTAACCATCGGCGATTATTATTTGTAGAAACAACATATATCCTAAATAATAAAGTCATTGGTGCGCACTGTCATGCCAGGGATACCAGTGGTTCCCAAAGCGCAGGCCATTGTTTCTCAGAACTGAACTATTAGATGCTCAGAGTGGTGCTTTCAAGTTGCCTAGGGCATTTTCCATAAATTATAAGTCATCTGTTTCATTGTTTGGCATAATTTGCCTAAAGCAATGGTTGAATTCAGAACTCTATTAGAATCTCTCATTCTGTATAGTTTCCAATCACTAAAAACTATTTATTAGATAAATTAGTGTGCAAATATTTTATCAGTGATTTTCCTGAAAAATATTAGAAAATTTAAACAGAAAATAATAGTTGCATCTTTACTTTGTCTTTCTCTTGAAGAAAAAAAAAATATATTTTCCACAAAGAAAATAAGTGCACATATTGACCACATGTGTGATGTCATTTTTATAAAACAAATTAAATGCTACAAATCATTATATTTATTTCTTTTTTTTACAGAGAGATTTTATCCCTCTCAGGGGGAAATGGCCATGCTGCAGTCCCTTCTCTGCCATGCTCCTCTCAGATATTGGGCACACATGCACACACACCCAGAGTGAGTTTCAAGCTGCTGGATTGGGGACTTGAACCATAGACAACTATATGGGATTCCAGCACCTTAACCACTATGCCACCTGCTGGTCCCATATTTCCTTTGGGTATATTCATACTTATGTATACTCCTTTATACTTATAGATATGCATTTTACATTGTAACAAGCACATATTACCTTACTAATTACAACATGTAGACATTGTTGGAAAAAAGAAATAAATATACAGGAAAATTATCCTAGTTTTCAAAGAGCTTATGAACTAGGTAAGTAAAACTAGGCAAACATGAGTGAGTTCTTAAATTCTTTACACATAAGTTTCTTTAGTCATAAAATTTTATAGAATAGTTGTGAAGATTAAATGTTAGCAAAATACCTGTCACGTAAAAAGCAGAAACTGAATTTTTTAAATATTTTTAAATGATACTAATCATTATATTTTACTATATAAGTGATTATCCTTAATCTGAAAGCTCCAAAATTCAAAAATTTCCAGTGCCAACATGATGTCACAAGTGGAAAATTGCACACTAAACTTTATTGTGAAGGAACACTGTCAAAAAACTGTACTACAAAAATAGTGTATAAAATTACCGTCAGATTATGTACATATGTTGTATATGAAAGACAAACAAATTGTGTTTAGACTTGGGTCCCATTTACAAGGTATCTCATTATATGTATGTAAGTATTCTAAAATGCCCTCCCAAAGTTCAAACTTTAAAACGCACTATTATCAAGCATTTTAAATTAGGGATACTCATCTAGTGTTAATTATTATAATTTTATTAATAGCATGCATATGAAAATTCTTACATACACATTCTTTGACCAAGATAAATTACATACCTCTTCTGGTTCAGGAACTATATTTTGCTGAATACACTAAAAGTAAATGCTGAAAGTGAAGAAATTCTCAGTTCTCTTACGTATATAAAAACCCTTCTGCTATTTATCTCACCGTTATTCGTATTTTTCCCAAAAACAAAAGAAATGCTTTTCCTTTTCTCTTTATATATTTAGGTATATGAGTCATTTCTCCTCCTATATCTAAATATTTGTTGTGGCATCTAGTATTGACTGGGGGATTAAATAAGTACTTCTTACTTATTAAATGACTGTATTGTGTGGTGATTTCCTGTAGAAATGCTATAGCAGAACAAGGCCGGGAAGAATTACTTGAATAGCATTAAGTAGGTTTGTTCTTTCTTCTTTCTTTTTCTTTCTTCTCTCTCTCTCTTTCTCTTTTTTCTTTTTTCTTTCTTTTTTATAAGTAGATTTCTAAGGTAAACGCCATAAAAGTGCCTAGAAAGTTTCTACTTAGGATGTGGACCAGTTCTTGGATCATGCTTGAAACAGAAAACTGAGTTCCCACCCAGTTCTCTGATTGTCTAAAACTAAAAAGATTTTCTTAAAGTAAAATACATAGAAAAGGGACCAACAAGTGTCTTGGTAATTAAGGAACTGAACTCCCACATAGCCAAACAGAGTTTGAGTCTCAGACTGGGTGGCCTGAGAATCACCGTTTGCATGTGTGTGTGTGCCCAAATCCTGAGAGGAGAATGGAGGAGAAGGGATTGAAGCATGACCATCCCTTTTTGTGGGTAATTTGTCACTTTTCTTCTCCCTGTCTCTCTGGCAAGCACATTCACTCTATGGCAAAAACCTAAAATATAATTACTAACAGGGTGAAGTATAAAATACTAATAAAAGAAACAAAAAACACACAGAAATGAAAATATTTCCATGTCTATGAAAGAAGTAATATTGTGAAGATGTCCATACTGCTCAAAGTAATCCACAGATTCAGTGCAGTCCCTATCAAATTTCCAGCGAAATTTTTCACAGAAATTGAAAAAAATAATTTTAAAATTTGTATGGAATCACAAAAGATTACAAATAACCAAAGCAGTCTTGGAAAACAAAACAAACAAACAGAAAAATACAAAACAAATTGGAGGCACCTCATTTCCTGATTTGAAAATTTACTACAAAGTTATGGTAATAAAACCAGTGTGGTACCGGCATTAAAAACAGATAAATAGACTAGTGAAACAATAGAGATCCTAAAAGCAAGTTCATGCATTTATGGTTAATTTATTTCTGATAAAAATGCCAAGAGCACATAATAAGGAAAGGACAACCTCTTCAATAAATTATATTGGGAAAAGTGTATATTAACCATGGTCATTAGTTTTGGGTATAAACTTGAATGCACCAAGGAATACCTAGAAATTTGATAAAGCGTTATTCTAGATATGTCTGTGGGGTGTTTCCACAGGAGATTAATATATTAGTCTCAGTATTCCAGGGGGGGAATATCTTCCCTCAGTGTGAGCGAGCACCATCCAATCACACAAGGAGCCCAGAAAAAACAGGCACAGTAAGTAAATTGGTCTCTTTAGAGATCATGGGATAGATTTTCTTCTGTCAGAAGAAACTCAAGGCTTGCCTGCCTTTGGAATCTGGATCTTACCCCAGGGGCCCCCTGGGTTCTCAGGCTTTCAGCCTCAGACTGAAAGTAACAGACCAACTGCTCTGCCTCTGGACATGGACTTTGATCTTGGGCCAAGCCATGTAACCAGCTTTCCAGGTTCATCAGTTTGCAGACAGCTGTGTAGGATTTCTCAGCTGCCATATTCAGCTGATTTTCCTTATAAATTCTCCTTTATATATTGATACATATCTGACTAATTCTAAGAACCCCGATTACTCCATCCACATAGAGATGAATAAAATTGAACCCTTGTCTCAAACTATACACAAAAATATACTTAAAATGGATTAAATACTTATATGGACACTTGCAACTGTAAAACCACTAGAAGAAAAACAGGAAAAAAGGTCCAAGATATTCATCTACACTGTAATTTTAGGGGGACTTTGACATTAAATATGCAGATAATAAAAATACACATGAACAAATGTAATGGATTAAAATTTAAAAACTTCTGCACAGCAAAGGAAATAACAAAGTGAGAAGACAACTTACAGAATGGGAGAATATTTTTGCAAATCATACATCTGATAAGACATTAATATCTAAAGTATGTGAGGAACTCAAACAACTCAGTAACCAGATTGCAAAATGGACAAACGACCTGAATAGACATTTCTTAAAAAAAGACATACATAGCCAACAGATACATAAATAAATATGCAGCATAAGCATTCATGAGAAAAGCAAATTAAAAACACAGTGCGATATCACTTACATTAGTCAGAAGGACTTTTATTGAAAAGATAAAGATAATAGGCCAGTAAGTCATGTGGTAGTTAAGGTGCTAGACTCCCACATGGACAACCACAGTTCAAGTCCTGGACCTGGCTGCTTGAAAATCATGTCAAGTGTGTGTGTACACGTGTCCATAATCCCAAAAGGAGAATGGAAAAGGGTTTGTAGCATGCCATTCCACCCCTCGGGGGGGGGGGGGGGTGAAATTTCTTTTTTCTCTCTCTTTGTCTCTCTCTCTATATATATATTTCTCTCCAGTGAGCACATGTGCCCTATGGCAAAAACCTAAAAAAAAGAAAAAGAAAAAGAAGAAAAGATAGAGTGTTAATGACAATGTGGAGAAATGGACTCTTGTACATTGTTGGTGGAAATGTAAGTTAATGCAGACATTCTGGAAAACAGTATTGAAGTTTCTTGAGAAAGTAAAAATAGAGGCAGTATATTATCCAGCCATCAGTCCCACTGTTGATTACATATAGAATGGAAATCAAATCAATACATCTAAGAGACATTTGTTCTCCCATGTTTATTGCAAAATTATTCAAAATTTCCAAGATGTGAAATTGACTTATAAGATCATGAACAGAAAAATGGATTTAAAAATGTGTTACATATACACAACAAAATAACTATATTTTTAAATGAAATCCTCTCATTTGTAATACCCTGGGTGAATTGGGAGGATATTATGCTAAGTGAGATATATCAGGTACAGAAAAGAGAAATACTGAATGATCTCACTTAAATGTAGAAAAAGAAAAAAATGTTGAACTCATAAAAGTAGAGTCAAATGATAGTTATTAGGGTCTGTGGTGAGATGTGGGGAAAGGGAATAGGGATGTGTTTATCAGAAGGTACACAATTTTTCAGAGACAGAAGAAATGGGTTTTGAAATCTATTACACAGCAAGATAGCTATAGTCAACAACAATATACATTTCAAAATAATGAGAGTAAAATTTCAAATGCATCAGCAGAAAGTATTATAGCCATCTTAGTCATAATAGTGAATATTTTTTTTAATTTTATATACATTCAATCACATTGTTTAGCTTACAAACTGAACATTTCAATATTTGAACATTTCTCCCCAGTCCAGTTGATCAAAATATCTTCAACAGATACCACCACACCTCCCCATCCCTTCAATGCTCTGCCTCCATATCCCTCCTCCAAATGTCCTTCCCTAGGCCCCACTCCTCCAACAGTGAATACTTGATGTTGCTACTTACCTGGTTGAGCCACACAAGAAGCCCAGGTTTAATTTCTGGCCATACTAAGGTGAACCTGTAGTCTAAGCAATTTAGAATGCTGAAGGTAGGAAGATCACAGTAAGACCCTGTAAGAGAAAAAAATTAAAAAGACTAGCAAGATGATGAATATATTAATTTGTTTCATTTAATCAGTTCATATTATATATATATATATATATATATATATATATATATATATATATACACACACACACACACACACACACAGACACAGAGATTGTATATCATATATAAAAATTGCATTATACTCCATAAATCTGCGCAATCATAACTTATTAATAAAAATACTATTGTTAATAATAAATTAGGACATGAGACTCTTGTATTTTAACATTTCAGAATTTAAAATGAAAAGTAAATTTTTACCTAGAAACTTTATAGTAGTAACTAAATACTTAGATTGAGTTTACAATTGGTGCCATTTAAATTTTGAGCTTTTTTATATGGCTGACATTTCACTAATAGTTATTCAATCATGACTGACTCACTATATAAACCAATTTGAACATTGTGTATCCCATGTTGGACAATATAGGTGGGCATTATTTTTAAAAATAATTTATTTAATTTTATTTATCATTATTGTTATCATTTTTTAATTTGACCAGAGAGAGACAGAGAGAGAGAGGGAAATCTATAAAATAAACTTCTGGGTTGAGGACTTAAACTGTTGTCAGCCAAATGGGAGTCCAGCACTCCAACCATCATGCCACCCACTGGTTCCAATGTGGGCAATTGAGTTGTATTGTTAATTTATTTGTAATTGTACCAGCAGTTTCACATTTTTTAGGTGCAATGTTAGATTACCAATAACATTAAGTCACTCTAAATTATCTACCACAAACATTTTTTTTTTTACATAGATGACTGGCTTAAAAATTATTTTATCAAAATTTGAAATATCAGATAAATATAAATATTACATAAGTGAAAGTTTTTCACATATGTGTGTGTGTGTGTGTGTGTATATTAGAAAAAAAGTACACATATCTGGGACCAACAGATTGTATAATGGTTACATCACTGGATTTCCACAAAGTCAATCATGGTTCGAGTCCCAAACTCAGTGACTTAAAACACATGCCAGGTGCATGTGCATGTGTGCCTAAGATCCCGAGAGGAGAATGGAGGAAAAGGAATTGGGGCATGACCATGTTCCTGGCGGGGGGGGGGGGGGGGTGATTTCTTGCTTTCTGTCTCTCTGGCAAGTGCATATGCCCTATAGCAAAAACCTCTTGGAAAAAAAAAATATATATGCATATCTAATATGTCAACATACTTATCTTTCCAGATAAGGTTTCTTTAATTGGATTTGATCTCAAATTTTTAAAATGAATACATAAATAAGAGAAGAGTACAAACATATTCAAATATGGCACAGATTATAAAGTAGAACTCACTAATAATTGATATCAGGAATTACTTTCCAAGTCTAGTGTATGTGATCTTTCTTTACGCACTCAATTGACTTCTTAATCTATTTATTCTCCAATGAACTGTACATTCCTTAAAGCAGAAACAGTATTTCATGCATTGTTTGTGTTCACAATTCCTGATATAGCATAGGCTCTTTTTTTTTTTTTTTTGGAGAGGTTTTCGCTATAGGGCGCGTGCGCTCACCAGACAGACAGAGAGAGACAGAGAGACAGAAAGCGAGAAATCACCCCCCGGGGGGATGGTCATGCCACAATCCCTTCTCCTCCATTCTCCTCTCGGGATCTTGGGCATGCATGCACACGCGCCTGGCGTGAGTTCTAAGCCACCGGGTCCAGGACGTGAACCATGGTCGACTACGTGGGAGTACAGAGACATAGCCATTATGCTAACTGCTGGTTCCCAATAGGCTCTTAATAGTATTTGAGGAATTAATAAATAAATATGACTTCATTAACAAATGAACTATAACTCAGATCAAGAGTCAGTTTAGTGAAGGATCCAGCAAGCGGCATGGTGGTTAAGTCATAGCACTCTCACATGGCTTACTGCAATTTAAGCCCTAGACCTGGAGGCTTGAAAGTCATGGCAGATGTGTGTGCATGCATGCTCAAAATCCTGAGGGAAGAATGGAGGAGAAGGGACTGTGGCATGACCATCCCCTCAGGGGGTTAATTTCTCATTTTTCTCCCCTTCCCCCAGCAAGTGCATGTACTCAATGGCAAAACAACGTCATTTTACTAAAAGTGCCATATCATACATCTGTATAGATAATAATATTTAATATGAACTGTCTCAATTTATTTAATCACTGTAAATATAGTCATGTCATTCCTAGAGGATTAAGAATATTGTGCAGTATCGTATAAAAACACCCATGTAACTGCCTTTGAGTCTGCAACAATAGGGTGTTTGTTGCATAAAAATAATAAAATATGTCAACAGAATGTCTAAGATTAGTATTTATTCACTAGAAATTCTAGGTGCTCTTTTCCACTACTGTGTGCTTGAATAAATTTGCATTTTGGCAATGAAGTCAATTCTTTTTCTTCTTTATTCTTGTCCTCCTCCTTCATCCTTTTTTTCTTTAACTAACTTAAAACCTTGAGCTGTCATTTCACATGAGTTATTTTGGTTTAACTGACCCTACTGCTGTCAGATTACTTTAACACACTAAAGCTTTTCGCTTTCTGAAATTAAGCTTCTCACATAGTTCTTTTCCCTATGTATGAAAAATTGTGATGTATTTTAAGTATAGATAATAAGATATGACTTGTTACAAATCTCCCACAGGTAACCTGCCTCCATACATGTTTATTAAAAATGCTCTATCTACTTCAGTGCATGAATTTGCTGTTCAACACTGTGTGAACAGTATGAAAAAAGTCTTTCCTAACTAAGATAACTGTCAGCCACTCCTTATCCACTACAGACTCATTATCACATTTTATATTATACAATTATAGTCCTAAAGTTTAATTCAAGCACATATATATATATATATATATATATATATATATATACATACACACACACACACACATATATAAAGTAATGTACACTTCATCCTTCTCGTCACCCTCTTCCTATACTTGAACATTTGACATAAATATAGAACACAGATTAATCTCTTTAGTTTATTATAATCAAATGTATGCACATTGTAGCATGAAAAATCCACTCATATAGAAAAAAAAATAAGGCTAAGTAACTTAAGTGGATTAACATTCTAAATAATGAACTGTAGGTTACTTTTTTAAATAAGAAAATTAAATTAACTGTATGTAACTGCTGTCTTTTATAACACATTGAATATTTCTACTGTTTATTACTAGTACAAAAAGGCAAGCTATAATTAATTTTTATGACAACTAGTGGATATCTAGTTGATACATATAAATATTATATATTATTATAATTTTTAAAATTTGCTAGAGGGCACATGTGCTCACAAGAGAGAGAAAGAGAGAAAGGAAAAATAAGAAAGCACTCCCCATGGGGGATAACCATGCCACAGTCCTTTCCCCTCAATTTCTACTTTCTGGGTTTGGGCATCCACATACATATACCAGATGCATTTTTCAAATTGCAATGTCCACAACCAGCCATATAGAATCCTGCTAGCTCACTATCAAGTTTCTGGTTGGCCTCCATTATAGGTTATTTACATTATAAAATTATAAATATAATATTTTATGTTAACGCATATGTGCGTATTTTAAATACATTCATAGATAACACTTTTATTTTCGTTTTCTTTAGCTTTTTGCTTAGGGCACATGTGCTCAACAGACAGAGAGAGAGGAAAATTGAGAAATCACACCCCAGGTGTATGGCCACACCACATCTCTTCTTCGATCTCTTCTTTGGGCATGCACGCACTCGAGCCCATCATGATTTTCAAGCCGCCAAGACTGAGACTCAAACCATACAGTCAGCTGGGTGTGATCCAACACCTTAACCTCCATGCCACTTGCTGGTTTACGCATAGATTATATTCTATATTAATGTTTATAAATCAATATACAATTTTATGTGAAAAAATAAAAGATCATTAGACATTTAACTAGCAATTTTTGGATATCTAATTAGAATGTGAAAGAGAAGTTTGAGGGTTATTAAAAAAAAATATCCCAGATACTCACAGCCCTAATTTTGCAGCATCAAACACTTCCTATATTGGGAACATTTTCTCTCTGTGTTGAGAAGACTAGATCACCAATAAAATAGAGTTGTTGAAATTACCAGATAGTCACATTCTTTCTTGCAGCTGGTGCATAGACAACTAACCTGTACCCAGTCTACAAAATATACCCTCAATATTAGTAGCTGGTAGTGCAAGTAATTATTTAAAAATATCCACTAAAAGAAGGCAATGACAGTTATATAGCATCTGGATTTCAGACACCAGAGGACCTACTGCTGACAAGTGTCCGAAGGCCTGTACTTGCAGGGTTGGCAGCCATGTTCATCAGAGACAGCAGCAGTGATTTCAAAGGACAGACTGGGTGTCATGTCAGCTAAGGGCTCTATTCTGCAACTACCCTGGTTTGAAGAACCATAATTGAAGATTATGACACATCTATATTTGTTTTCTTTTACATTAGCCAGAATCTCCTTCTTGCATTTGCAACTAAAAATTCAGTCTATAGTGAATACAACCACAATTTTTTTAATGGATAGAGTTTGATTCTATGCTAGTTTAGAGTCTACTTCATTTTCCATTGGTTTATAGTTGTAATGCCTACTTTAGCTATTAACCCATACCTGTGAAGATTTTTGTTTGTTTGCCTTTTTTGTTTTCCCCTAAAGCTCTTTTTTTTTTTTTTTTTTTTTTTTTTTTTTTTTTTTTTTTATGGCAGTCATCAAATACTTTCACATCACATTGTAAAATTATGCAGGTACACAAAATGTATATCTCCAGAGATATATGTAATGTATCTCTAGAGACTCCAGAGATATATGTAATGTATCTCTGGAGACTTTCTAACTATCAAATTGATAGTAGAAGTAAACAGTGAATAAGAAAGGTAAATCAACTACTGTTTAGTTTATATTTTCTTCTCAAAACATTTGGTGCAATTCACATTGAAGCAATTTGCATGTATTTTTTTCTGAAGAGATAATGTATCCTTTTATGGGTAAGTTAGAACATGAAATGAAAAAGGCAATTGCCAAACCAACTATTATTGATAATAGAAAGTAGCTTTTAAAATAAGCATCTTTAAAAATTATTGTATTTAATATATTAAATCACTATCCTGGTGTTTATTTTAAAATTTAGTAACCTCTTAAAGATCTAATGGTAAGCATTTCTGTATGAAGCAAAAATGTTGATTGTAATTTTTTAAAAAATCAAGCCAATAAAAACATTGTAAAATGGTTTTGACAATTAAAATTCCTTTTTATTTCTGCCAAAGAGCACATGTAATCAAGAGAGAGAGAAAGAGAGAGAAGAAAGAAAATGTCCCCTAATGGGTCATTGTCACATTGCTCTCCCCCGTTTTCATTCTCTCTTCCATCAGGATTTTGGGCACCCACGCACATGTGCCCAGCATATTATTCAAGCTCCTTGGCCCAGGTTTCAAGTCATAGTCAGCCATGTGGGATCTGACTCCAAATGCAGAGCACTTGACACAGCACAGAGGCTCACATTTCAAGTCTACATAAATAGAGTTCTTTGCCCTCTGTCTTCTGATTGGCTTGACCAAGGGAAACACGGGCCATAGATAAAGGAAATAGGAAGAGAACAATGTCATTCATGAGCTTTCTCCCCATAAGTTCACACTGGATAATTCCATTCTTCTCATAAGGCTACAACTCTTAGCAAGTGGTGACTCAATACGCTACCTTTTCAGGCTTTGATAAGTACTCTCTCATCTTGACCTATAAGGGCCCTTTCTCCTTTAAATATGATAGATTTCATCTTTATCCAATATTCAATGTACTTTTAATTGTATCATTATAGTCAGTTTTATACATATGCCTTTCCCAAAGTCAAGTCATTCAATTAAAAGAAAAAGGAAGTAAAACCCTAATATAATATCATCTTATCTGATTTTAAGGAAATGGGCCATTTATTCATCATTTATTTTTTCATGTATGTGTGGATGCACACATTTATTCTTTGTAAATATATTCATGCATTTGTTCAGTTTTGTCATCATGTATGTTTTAAACTCTTGCTGTGTGACATTCTCCATAATTTATTATTTTCTAGTCTTAATATTTTTGTAGACTTTTGTTAATCAGCACATTTGGTACTCAGCTGTAGGTATCTGTAATTTAAAAATTACTGACATTTCACAGTTCAAGAACATGAAATTTTTTATAATTGCTTTTGTTTCATAAGTGGTCTGAGTTAGCTTTTTTCAGTCATATAATTATACAAGACCTGATGATATTTAGATAACTAGAGTCTGGACATAATTTAAAATAATATGGGATTATGAGACCAAATTAACTGGCTAGGAGTCCTATAAATAATGGGAAAAGAACATAACCAAAATTTCCTCTTGAATATGGGCTCCCAAAATATTCATACAAGAAGCCATTTTAAAGCTGAGGTGTGTCTGGTATGTTCAGGGAAGCCATGCTCTAAACACATCTCCTAGACTCCCAAACTATTCAGACAAGCTTCACTCTCCAGACACTTAATGTCTACATAGGCCTAGGTGCATAGTAGCAAAGCATCTGAATCATTTAAGATTCATTGAAATCCTCCAATGCTTATTGAATCTCCTGCTTTAATGAAGAAATTTCTTTCTCAAATCTGAACTCCTAATCTTACTGTTTATACCACATTGCTAAGCACTGTGAAGGAGAGATTTTTGTCACAGAATGACCAGAAACAACCACAGAGGTACAAAAACATGAGAAACCAAGAAAATATCTCTCCCATAAAGGAAAAGAACAATACCTCATCATCTACAAACAGTACAGTAGAATTCTTGGAAATGTCTGATAAGGACTTCAGAATATTCATAGTGACAAAACTAAACAAGATGCAAGAGCTGAGAGATAATGAACTCTAGAAGGTGCAGGAGAAAAGAGACAAGTTCCAGGAGGTGTTGAAGTTCTTTCACCATCTGAAAGAGGAAATACACACCATGAAAAAGAATCAAATGGAGCTACTAGAGATGAAGGCTGCCCTTGAGGAAATGAAAATGTCCCTCGAAAGTATTAAAAGCAGATTAGTCCATGTAGAAAATCGAATCTCATATGTTGAAGGTAAAACCTCTGATCTAGAAAAACAACCAAAAAAAATGGAGAAAAATACCCCCCCCCAAAATGAGAATAGTATTCGAGAAATACTAGAAAGCATTAAGTGCCCAAACATTCAGATAATTGGTATCCCAGAAGGTGAGGAAACTAATAAAGGCATTGATAATCTATTCCATGAAATCTTGGAAGCAAACTTTCCAAATCTAAAGAGGCATTCAAATATCCAGACCCAAGTTAAACAAAGGACCCCTAATAGAATCAACCCAAGAAGATCTTCTCCAAGGCACTTCATAGCCGCACTGGTAAAATCTGCAGAAAAAGACAAAATAATAAAATTGGCAAGAGAGAAACATCAGGTTACTTATAAACGTTATCTTATCAGGCTAACCTCAGACCTCTCATCAGAAACAAAGAGAGCAAGGAAAGAATGGGAAAATATATTCAAAGTGTTAAGTGAAAAACTATTTCAACCAAGAATACTATACCCAGCAAGATTATCTTTCATATGAAAAGAAAGAATAAAAACATTTTCGGATAAATAAGACTTGAAAGAATTTGCCAGTAGCAGACCCACTCTTCAAGAAATTCTGAAAGGAGTGCTTGACCAGTGAAACTAAAGATACATACAGAAATAAGAGAACAAAAGGCAACCAAGAAAATGACCAATTTAATGCTAGGAACAGGAAGTATCAATAACAACGTAGAATGTTAACTTCTAGGATTTAAAAGGAAAGATTGGACCACAGCAACACTGCATATTCAACAGAAGAGAGTTTGAACATAAGACTGAACTGGTGAAATAGAATTTTATAATTTTGAGTAAAACATTATTGATTTTTTCCTATGCTTTGTTTTCCTAATTTAAACAGTTTATTTTCTTTTCAGTTGTTGATAGGTTTAGCAATATGTTAAAATATTTTTCTTGTTTGTTTCTTTAAATGGAAACAAACTTTTCTTCCTTCCTGATCCCTCTGGAATTGGAAAATATTTGGGAATATTCTTATTTTGTGGGAGAAGGGTTATTTGCATAAGTGCAATAATGCTTGTTGTATTGATTCAGAAATTGGAGATACTCATTATTGGACAGGGTTTGACTGGAATGTCATATCTGAAGATTAATCAGAAAACTATGGAACTAAGGTAGATCTCAATTAAGCTAACAGAATCTCTTAGAAAGATGGCCTGGTACCATAAATACTTCTGCCTAGCAGAGATGATTAGAGAAGATATATGAAAGAATTTAGAACACAAAATATCCTGGACTTTTCCAGCCCAGCATTGTAATCAGTAGAGATTGCAAAAGAGCAACCACACCAGAGAACTATCTTCAGAAAGACTTTGAAGGTTAAAAAAAAAAGAGACTGATCTTTGCTAGGAGATGGTATATCACAGAATACACTTGGGCAGGGCTGAATTGAGAAGGCTTATGTGTGGTTAGTGTGCTGGGCATTTGCTTTTCAACAATTTGAGTAGCTGACATGTAAATATTTTCTCAAAAATATTTAAAACCATACTGTTTCTGGGAACCAGCAGTTAGCATAATGGCTATGTCGCTGGACTCCCACGTAGTCGACCGCGGTTCATGTCCCAGACCCTGTGGCTTAAAACTCACGCCAGGCGCGTGTTTGTGCGTGCCCAAGATCCTGAGAGGAGAATGGAGGAGAAGGGATTGCAGCGTGACCATCCCCCCAGGGGGCGATTTCTCGCTTTCTGTCTATATGTCTCTCTCTGTCTGTCTGGTGAGCGCACGCGCCCTATAGCAAAAACCTCTCAAAAACAAAACAAAACAAAACATACTGTTTCTGTTGTTATAGAGTCACAAACAAAATATTAAGAAATGTTTTGAACATTATCTTTAAAATGCGGTATTTTGAAAATTTGAAAGTTGTTTATTAACTTTTAAGAACTATGGAGTATGAGTTAAATTTTTTTGATATGTAAAATAAATGTTTGTGAAAAATGTAAAATAAATAAATAAATAAATGATATGTACACAAATACATACTCACATGCACCAGGAACACATAAAAATGCTTGTCAAAAGATAATAAAGGGGGACCATAAGTTAACGTAATGGTTATGTCACTGAACTCCCATGTAGCCGACCGTGGTTTGAGTCCCAGACCCGGTGGCTTAAACTCACACCAGGCGCATGTGCGTGCGTGCTCAAGATCCCAGAAGAAGAATGGAGGAGAAGGGATTGTGGTATGTCCATTCCCTCGGGGGGTGATTACTCGCTTTCTGTCCCTCTGTCTCTCTCTGTCTTTCTGGCGAGCACACGTGCCCTATAGTAAAAATCTCTCCAAAAAAAAAAAAAAAATTAAAAAGATAATAAAGGAAGAAAGTACTTGGACAACATGCACTGACTAGTATTTGTTACTGTAAGAATACGCACAAAAATATCTTAATATTTATTAATAATCAACAAAGTTGTTTATACATTATGAAGTGATTATGAACTACTTCAAAAATATGAAATACATTCATAATATGTAGACATACTCATGATAACTTGCAATAGTTTAGGAATTAGATATTGGCATGCATAATAAAATCATAGAACTGGTGAAATTTATATTAACTAGATATGCACTGACAAAGAAAAATAGAAAAGCAATAAAATTCAGAGCAATGTGTGTTATCATATGAAATGTATGATTTGTTTTTAAACCATTAAGCTACAATAAATTTGTTTTCTCCAATGTTATCTTGCTTAATCAGATAATAATAATTGTTTTCATGTGATTTCTTCAATTTTATTTCTTGTAGCCATGGATTGTAGCAGTTCTTCAATATGTGTATTGATTTTGAAGCTTTGCCAGGGCTTTTGGCTTTTGTTACTATGCAAAGAAGTACCTGTTAACCTTTGAGATTATTGATCCTTGGAGAAAAGAAAGAGAGAAAAATGCTTTTATTTAGTGTTAATGCTAAGTTTATCACAACATTTTTCTGATATTTGTTCACATTTTAAACATTATAACTAAGCTTTAGACAAAATTTAACAATGTGCATATGTTAAGTTTATAAAAGTATATTTTCCTGTATATCTCTATCACTGATGCATTTGCATTTACAAGATGTAATTTTTAACCAAATATTAAAGTGTGAGAACCCTCTGAGTTCTTTAAATATCTCTTGTAAGTGCCATTAATCCAATCAAACTAATATTGGACACAAAATATGTGCCGGAGATTTTGCTTCAAGAAGATAAGGTAATCCTACCTAAATATACATAGTCCTTGAATTTACATACTCTAGTAATCATCCATCTGTACATTTGTGCTTTTATTCTTAAAATGAAGGAAAAAACCTTCAAAACCACTTTCCCAAAATAGTAAATGCTGACAAGATTATGTAGGTTTATGATAAGAAACAAAGTTAAGATTGAGAAAATGTTGAGTATATTAAAACTCTTGTTGCAAATAATGGAAAACTGTTGCAAATTTGCTTCTGGGGATAAAGGGCATTATTTGAGCAAACCAGAGTTAACACGAGAAAAACCAGAACAGTGATGACTGGGCCCATAAACTACATATTAGAAGCCTTCAATGATCCTGTCAGATATCATTTCCATCACACGGTCTCTTGTAGCTACATTTTCTTTTCCCTGCATGTCCGCTTCTTTTACTTTCTCCACTATATGCCGTTCCTCCTCCTTAAAGGTCGCTGTCTTCAAAGCACTGTGGTTGTGCTTGACTCAGTCGGCCCTCTCCGTCTACCCCTCAGGCTCTTCCCTTTCCTAGGGCCTGCCACCATCTGTTAGAATTGTGAGTTCACAGGATCAAGAGAAAGGATGTGATGTAGAGGCTGGGAATAGTTGGAGGCTGATCAGTCAGCCTGTATTAATTGGTATCTTCTAAGTCTCCTCTAACTGCATTGACATAATAATAAAAGTATTTATTAATATTACCTTCAATGTATAAAATAAGAAACTGATGTTTATTTAGATAAAGGGACCTTCAGAAATCAAATTGCTAGAAAGTGGCAGTGCCAAGTTCATCTGATCTCACTATTAATCACTCTCTTCTCCCTAGAAAACAGAGAAAGTCATTGGGAGATGAAACCTTGGATAGTAGGGGTGAGGAAAAAGGGAAGCAAGGTCAGAAGATATGGGGGGGGGGGCGATGCCAAATGTTTAGGAGCTCTAGCCACCTCTACGTTTTTGGGGTTTTTAAAGATTTTTTTGCCTTTGGGCACATGTGCATGTTGGAGAGACAGAGACAGAGACAGTGAGAGGGAAAATGAGAAATCACCACCCAGGGAGATGGTTATGCCACAATCCGTTCTTTTCAATTCTCCTCCTAGGATCTTGGGAATACACACGCATGCTTCTGGTGTGATTTTCAAGCCACAGGATCCAGGAGATGAACCTTGGTCAGCCATATGGGAGTCCAGCCACATAACAGTTACGCCATCTGCTGTTCCTGCCACTTCTATCTAGTGAGCCACAGAAGACTTCATTCAGTAAGGCTTAGCAAGTGTGATTTTGGAACACACATGTAAGGTAAATAGCTAACCTTCTTAGCCCTTTCTTACTTTTCTACTTTCATTGGGCAGTGTTTGAAACATTCAGGTCTTTTGGCAGATGTCCAGAAAGATAGTGATAGGGGCCTCTGATACATCGTCTCAAAGGAGCGGGCACATGAACTAGAGTGATGGGGGGGGGGGTCGGTGATACCATCTCGGGTGAAGGCCATGTGTGGACTGGTCCCAAGGAGGTCTGCAGTGGTATTTGTTACAGTGAAAGGGGGAGCCTGAAGATCAGGAGCAAGTGAAACCGATAACATGTGAGTGGCCACTTAAGAGGCACCCAAGAAAGGTCAATTTAGGTGTTATATTTCCCATTTTTTTAAAGTAATTAGAAAAAAGAATTATCTTAATGAAGTTAACTCCAGTCTATAGACAGATGTCAAGAGAATCAACAGAGCAGCATAGGTAGCAGCAGACTTGGAATTTATCTCTGAGGTCAAAACCAGCTAAAGAATTATTATTATATGATTTATACAGCAAACATGAACTATAATCATATTTATTCATGGAGGAGGATAAAAAAAGGAGGGAGAACTCATGTAAGTTCCAGATTTCTAACACTGAAACATTTCATACCTGGCAGCAAAAACAAATCTATGAGCACTGAACTCCAGATATTAATAAGTCCTTGCTGGTAGAGACCCAGAGCTGATTTCATCCCATTCAGTATGGAAGGTAACATTATAAAGATAAATGCAACATTGACGGAAGGACTTAAGAAATCAGGTGGGTATTTGATAGATAGCCACATGTGGGCTTAGATAATGAGTCAGAATTCCAAGAAATGGAAGCCACAGAGTGAGGCTGCAACCACTTACCCATTTTTTTCTTAGTAATGGTCACTGAATATCTAAAGTTTTAGTGCACTTATGACTGCAGACAGGGTTTGAGTTATAAGTAAGGTGCTTCCTAAATTATTCAAGACAGCTCTATAGTATAAGCCCTTGGGATCAGTGAGGGCCAGAGATATGATAGAAGAAATGGAGTTCTCCAAGACATACTGCATCATCATAAAATACAAAATCATAAAATGCCAAAAGATAGAGGAAAGATAAAAAGGCTAAGAGAACCTACCATCACTTCCATTCAAGTCACATTGGGCTTTACTGAGTACTGTGTTGCATAGGATTGCAAAATAGTTAGCATTCCCTGAAAAATGGAAATTAAGGTGTAGGACTGGAGAAAAATTACTTTCCAGGCTGACAGGTGGCATGGTGGCTAAGGTGTGTTGGCTTCCCATATGGCCAACCATGGTTCAAGTCTTGGACCTGGTGGCTTGCTTTCTCACATTCCCTTCTCTCTCTTTATCTCTCTCTGGCCCAATTAAAATAATAATAATAACAGGTGGAATTAAATAAATAATTATAAGAAGGACTGAAAAACAAAATATTTTCCAGCAATGCAAGAAACTGTCAAATGTATAAACAAATATCTCGCAGGCTGGAAAGCTTTCATATAATTTTTGAAGACGGACAATATAAACTGAAGATACACTTGATGATTTCATAAAGCACTGAGAAAAACTAAACAGACACAAAGAGTACCAGCCTGTAGCATGGTGGTTAAAGCAGCTGGAGGTCACACAACCCTCTGTACAGTCGGATCTGGCCCCAGAAGCTTTAAAATCATGCTGGATGTATGTGCAGGTATGGCCAAATTCCTGAAGGAAGGAAGAAATGGACTGGAAAAGATTATGCTGTGACCATTCCCTAAGGGGGAAGGAGCTCCCCCTCCAATGAGTGTACATGTCCTCTGGAAAACTAAAAGAAAAAATGACACAAAGACAAAAAAAAAGATACATCTGAAAAAAAATAATAAAAATAAAATATTACAAAAATAGATCACCCAAGATAAGTTAGAAAAGAAAAAAATTGACCCAAATTGGGCCAGTCTCTTATAAGACACAATTCTAATATGTACCTAATAATAGAGCTTCAAATGATATAAAGCGAAAGTTGACGGTACTAAAGAGAGAATTAGCAAAACAATCATAGTGTGAAATGCTAACATCATTCTACAGTAATTGTGTAAACCAATATTTTTAAAAATCAGTCAATGTGTAAAAGATTTCATCTAATTGAAATTTATGAACACTGTATTAAACAAGTACAGAATACACATTTTTATTTTGAAATACACTCTAAATTTCACCTAAATAAACGATATGAGGTAACGTAAAGTAAAATTCTATAAAAAAATCACTGCTCAGTTTTTGAGTATGTTATCTGGTAATATTGTAAATCAGTACCTATTATATAAATAGAAAATTCTCAGATATTTGGATAAGACAATGCACTATAAAGTGCTATATTATTGAATCAAATAATATTAATCAGAATAATATATCAAAATTTTATAGGTTGGAACTAAATGTTTAAGGGAGAATTTGTCCTGTTAGGTACTTCTATTAAAAAGAAGTGGGTTTATTTATCAGTTATCAATGTTTCTCCTTAAAAGGATAAAAAAAGAAAGAAACATTAGAATTAAAGTATGAGAAGAAAGGAAATAGTAACATAAGAACAGATATAATTGGATTAATACAATTTTTAAAAAGAACTATAGAGGGAACCAGCAGTTAGCATAATGGCTATGTCGCTGGACTCCCACGTAGTTGACCGCGGTTTGCGTCCCAGACCCGGTGGCTTAAAACGCACGCCGGGCACATGTGCGTGCGTGCCCAAGATCCTGAGAGGAGAATGGAGGAGAAGGGATTGCGGCGTGACCATCCCCCCGGGGGGTGATTTCTCGTTTTCTGTCTCTATGCCTTTCTCTGTCTGTCTGGAGAGCGCATGTGCTCTATAGCGAAAACCTCTCAAAAAAAAAAAAAAAAAAAAAAAAAAAAAAAAAAAAAAAAAAAAAAAAAAAAAAAACTATAGAGAAAAATCACCAAAGTTATGGTAGTTTGAAAAAGACTGATAAAATTATTAAGGAAAAAAAGTGAAATTCTTACCAAAAAGATACTTAGAGAAAGGGAGATAGAGAATGTTCTTTTTTTTTTTTTTTCTTTTTTCTTGTTACAGGGCACAGGTGCTCCCTGGAGAGAGACAAAGTGAGAAATCATCAATTGGGAGGGATGGCCATACTACAATCCCTTCTCCCTTTTTCCTCCATTCTCACTTAGTGATTTGGGGCACACATGCACATGTGCCTGGCATGATTTTTAAGTCGCCAGTCCAGAACTAGAAGTGCAGTCATCTGTGTGGGACCCAGTAGCCTTAACTTCCACACCATCTGCTGGCCCCAAAAGAGAGACTAATTTAATTACCAGTTATCTATATCAGAAATGAAACAGAAAACACCATTCATGAACATACAGTCATTGAAAAATTATTATACAGATTGTTACACAAATTATAGGATTGTATAAGAATATATGCACCCGATAAATCTGAATAAGCTATTTGTGTTGAATCAATGTCAATCTCCTTGTTTTGCTCTTATAATAGTTTAGCAAAGTATCATCACTGAGGAAAACTGAATAATAGGTGTGTAGAATCTAACTGTACTTTTTTGTGACTTTCTGTGAATATGTAATTATATAAAAACAAAAAAATGTTTAAAAGGATCAGAACACATGCTATAGACATGTTGCTTCTCAGTTAATGATAAATATAATAATCCTAATAAATATCAAAGAATAGATAATATATACTATGAAAATTTTATCTCAATACAATGGCAAATTAAAATGCTAAATTTCTTGAAATAAAACTGTCTCAAAAACACATTAGGAAATATAAATATAAATATACACATAGCTTTAATGAATAATAAAATTTATCATGATATCAGTAATATTGAGTAAAAAACCTGCAAGCCCAAATTATTTGTGATGTTAATCCTTTTAAGCAGACCATAATATAAATTTTATGAAAACTCAGAAAATTAAGAAATGATTGTGAACATTTGGAGGAGGGATACGGAGACAGCATTGTTGAGACAGGGAGGTCGTATTGTTATATTTTAATCAACTGGACTAGGGAGAAATGCTCACATATTGAAATGATCACCTTGTAAGCTAAATAATGTGATTGAATGTATTAAAAAATATAAATAAAAAAGGAATGAAAAAAAAAAGAAAGAAATGATTGTGTCATGATTTTATGTATCATGTAGTATATCCCTAATGCTACCACTAGGCAATTACATGACAAAAAAGGAAGCAAACAAAACCCACCTACAGACCATTTCTCATGCACATAGATTTGCATTTTTATCAATGTGCTATTAGAAGATTGAATAGAGCAATATTTAAAACAGAAAATATAAACAATAATAGTTAACCTAAGAATACAAAGTTTGTTACTCTTTTTCAAAATAAAGTATAATTTATTTAATTTTATTTATTCATTCATTCATTCATTTTAATTTGACCAGAGAGAGAAACAGAGAGAGGGGGAAAGTGAGAAAGCAAGCCACTGGGTCTGAGACTCGAACTGTGGTCAGCCATGTGGGAGTATCCAGTATCTTAACCTGCTGGCCTCAATGTTTTTCTTTTTTCTTTTTTTTTTCTGGAGAGGTTTTTTGCTATAGGGTGTTCATGCTCGCCAGAAAGACAGAGAAAGACAGAGAGACAGAAAGCGAGAAATCACCCCCCCCCCGGGGGGATGGCCACGCTGCAATCCCTTCTCCTCTCAAAATCTTGGGCACTCATGCACATGCGCCCAGTGTCAGTTTAAGCTACCAGGTCTGGGACTCAAAATGAAATGAAATGTAATAAAATTAAATTTAAAAAATGAATACCCTTGTTACTGAATTGAAGAAGAAATATATTTAATCTCCTAATGGAGAAAGAAAAATATTGACAAAATTTATTATCAATACATGATGACAAACAAAAAATAAAATAAAACAACAGAAAAAATTACTCTTATAAAATAATGTTGAATTCCTCAATCTGATAAAGGTCTGCCTTCTGGAATATCACAGCTAACATGATACTTGATGCAATATTGAGCAGTTCTTTCTTATGATGAAGAACAAAGCAAGATGGTCTCCTCTCAGTACTTGTATTAAATATTTTACTGTAAATCTCAGCAAGAGGTAGAAGTCAAGAAAGAGAGGCAAAAGATAATACTGTACATAAGAATCTTATAGTAACATTTCATACTACCTTCAAATTTCAGGTGCTTATGATGGGTTTGTTTAAGCATTTTTGAGACATAGTTCTACCGAAATCTGCAGAGGTTCACATCCCTTATTGTATAAAACCAATGCACAATCTCTTGTATATTTTAAGTCATCTCTGGATTACTTATAATACCAAACAATGCAAATACTATGTAAATAGTTATTCTATTTCTTTTTTAAAAATTTGTGTAACTTTTTCTTAATGTACATATTTTTTCCTGAAGATTATTGAACTGTTATTGACTGAATCTATAAATTAGAGCCCATGGGTAAAGGGAATGATGGTCTATACATTTACCATATACATTTATATATATATATATATGTATATATATATATGCATATAAATATATAAAAATAAATTTATTCATGTGTGTATATATACTTATACAAGTTGTCACAAAGAAATGAGATTCCAAACTCTGCCCCATAACTATTTGAGTTCACACCTACACCATCCCCCGTGTTCCGATCAATCTCGTGTCAGAGCAATGACACATTGAAAAACTGACCCACTCACTACACTGCCTGCTAGGGTCATTTTGAGAGCTGGAAGCTATAATGAAGTGCTAGCACTTCAGGACTATGTTCATGAGGTATCGGATAGAAACTGCCTTAGGGAGTTGTATTTTATTAGACGGACAAGGGACTCTGATGATGACAGATGATACGATCAGGCCTTAGGAGTGCTCCGTAACTACCCTTATACTCCCAATAAATATTGTTTAATATTTTATCTCTGTAGCTGCATGCTTATATAACGTCTTTGAAATATAAATACAGACAGTGGTTATTTTCACTAGTGTTTTCAGTTGTCTTTCACAGGCAGGCTATCTGCATAATACTAAATACTCAAAAGCAAAAATAAATAATGCCATGTCATAATTCAGAAAAACAAAAAGTACTCCAGGAATGAAATGGATACTATTTGATACTCAATCCCAGACATGAAACAGCAAATGGAAAGACAAGTGACAGATATGAGGTAGTGCATGGAGAACAAATACACAGCTGATGGGACACTACCCTGTCCCTTGAACTGTTACTAGAAGCTGACAATCATTTGTCTTAAAGTGACAATTTATAAGGCTGAGTTGAAAATAAGACTCAGGATCAGCAGATGGCAGAATGGTTACATTGCTGTACTCCATGTAGTCAACTTTGGTTTGAGTTCCAGACCCATGTCTTAAAACTCACACTGGGGCACGTGTGCGTGTGTACCCAAAATCCCAAAAGGAGAATGGTGGAGAAGGGATTGTCATGTGGCCATCCCCCCTTGGGGTGATTTCTCCCTTTCTGTCTCTCTGTTTCTCTGGCAAATGCACACACCCTATAGCAAAAATCTCTCTTAAAAAAATAAAAATGATGTCTGTGGAATAGGAGTAGAGGAAACTGCTCACAATCACTTTTATTTGTTTTATGTAAAGCTTTTCTGCAACAGCAAAGATACTCAATATTGCTTACAGATTTAGCATTTTGTGGAGAGAGAAGATATAAAAATCACAGCAGATAGGGACCAGCAGTTGGCATAATGGCTATGTCGCTGGACTCCCATGTACTCAACTACAGTTGGAGTCCCAGACCCGGTGGCTTAAACTCATGGCTGGTGCGTGTGCGTGCGTGCCCAAGATCCCAGGAGGAGAATGGAGGAGTGGCTATCCCCCCCGGGTGGTGATTTCTCCCTTTCTGTCTCTCTGTCTGTCTTTCTGGCAAGGGCACACGCCCTATAGCAAAAACCTTTACAAAAAAAAAAAAAAAAAAATCACAGCAGATTTATTCATCTATATAGATTAAAACAGAAGCGTCTATATTTATTTAAAATTTAAGTATAATAATAAAATCAATACTCATTCTTTACCACATAATCCTCTCAAAAGTATCTTTGCTTTCCAATTACATCTGATTTCAAATTTTAATCAGCAAATATTTATTGAGAATCAACTAGATACCTTGTATATGACAATATATTAAAGAAAAGAAAAGAATTCCTGCTCCAGAGAGCTGATATCTCAGGGGAGAAGTTAGTATTTGGTGGGAAGGCATTTTTCATTTCCAAGCGTATATCATACTCTTGTCGCTGGTCTTTAAACTCAGGGCTTCTTCCATTTTTATATAAATTACTCTTACCTACTTGTACCTACTCCTCCATATCTATCCTGAATATTACTTCTTCTGTAAAAGATCTCTAATCACATGAAACTGAACTTATGGTGCACACTCATATACCCTAAGACTATCTGATGCTTACTTTATCACAATACTAACTACAACATTTAAATTGAATTGGCCATCTTAATGAAATTTGGACTTATTATTTGGTCTACTCTAGTGCCTGAAAAACGCTTCACATATAAGCAATACCAGATAATATTCGATTAATTTGCAGGGCAATTAGGCATTGTGTTATTATTAGGTACATTTTCCTTGTTTTTCTTTAATAGAGTAAGAGTAAAGGTTACGTGTTTTTGAATGAATACAAAACAACAATACTATTTAGTTTCAGAATCATTGGTTCATGCTGATGAAGAAACTTATCACTATATTAGAATATAAGTGCTAAAATTCCTTCAGTTATCATTAAATGCAATATGCATTTAAGTTCTCTTAAAAACAATAAAATATTTAAATATATAAAGTACATTTATTAATCACATTATTAAATGAATAATTGGATAGACTGCAGAAGGAACAATGTTATAAAATTATTGTTCTTACATAGTATAAATCTGTATAATTAAGATACAATTCTTAGTTTTTCTGAGCATCTATCACTTTTAAAAATCCAGTTTTCTGGGGACAAGCAGATGGCGTAATGGTTATGTTGCTGAACTCCCATGTAGTTGACTGCATTTGGATTCTTTCAAAAAAAAAACAAACGTGCATGCCCAAGACCCTGAGAGGAGAATGGAGGAGAAGGGATTGCAGCATGGCCATACCCTCGAGGGGATGATTTCTCTGCTTTTTGTCTCTGTCTCTCTCTGTCTTTCTGGTGAGTGCACACACCCTATAACAGAAACCTCTCAAAAAAAGTCCAATTTTCAGTATTTTCTGTTAGTCTGTCAAGCAGCTTACCTTTCAATATTTTACATACATATATTATTACTAGAGCATTTGCAAAGAAGTTGAGTTCTAATGTTTTAAATTCTAAACTGTACAATAATTTTTCATCTTCTGTATTTTCTGTTTTGTTCTACTGTATCACTGACACATTCACAAATGATTAAAAAGATGAAAAAGAAACAAATGAGACTGACTTTTCCAATTTCATATACACTAGACTTAAATGAAAACCTGTATTATGAATTGACCCTAAAGAGTAATCAAAAAATAATCTGGTAATTATTATCTGTTCTTGTTAGAACATCTTAAAATATCACTATCTATGGTATATTTAGATATTTTATTTTTGGTAAGTAAAAAAAAAAATGTATGCAACATATTAAAAAAAAACACTAATAAGTTTACATGTGAAGTTTCTACCTCCTTCACTGAATATACAACAAGTGGGTTATTTATCTTGAAACATGGGCATTCATAAGACGATACTGTAAATACTATCTGTTGAGGTTATTGTACAGTTTGAAAGTTCTTATCTAAAATGTTTGTGATGATACTGTAAATACTATCTGTTAAGGTTATTGTACAGTTTGAAAGCTCTTATCCAAAATGTTTGTGACAAGAATTAGTATATATTTCAGATTTTTTTCAGATTGTGGAATATTTGTGTATGTATTTATATATATATAAATATATACGTATATTTATACATATATACATATATAATATACATATATAATATATACATATATGTATATATACATATATTATATTATGTACATATATACATATATTATATATGTATATATGTACACATATATACATATATACCTATCACACATATATACATATATATGTATATAATATATATATACATATGTATATATATATTTGTATATGTATATATACATATGTATATGTATATATGTGTGTGTATATATATAAAATATAAAAAGGATATATATATATATATATATATCCCTAAGATATCTCATTGTGTGTATATATAGCATTATATATGTGTATGTGTGTGTGTGTGTGTGTATATTTATATATAAAATGATAATTATATATTAATATCTTAGGGATAGGGCCCAAGTTTAAAAATGGAATTCATTTATGCTTTGTATACACCTTACACACATAGTTGGAAGACAATTTTATATAATATTTTTGCATTGCAGCATTTGAATGTGACCTGCCACATTAAATCAAGTGTGAAATTTACCACTTTTTGCATCATGTTAGCACTCACATAAATTTGGATTTGGGGTTGGTTCCCATGTATAGTGGTTAAACACAGAGGGAACTAGATCCCACATGTATATCTGTGGTTCAAATCTTGGCCCCAGAGGCTTAAAAGACGTGCTGCATGCACATGCCCATGATTCTGATGGGAAGGAAGAATGGAAAGGGAACCGTGGAGTGACCTTATCCTATTAAGGGAGTGCATTCTCTCTCTTTCTCTTCCTCTCTCTCTCTCTCTACCTCTGCTATATACACAAGTCCCCTGGGATTTAGAAAAAAATAAATTTTGAAACATGTTTGGATTTTGGATTTTTGGATTAGGGATGTTTAACCTGTAATATAGTAAACGCCCATTGTAAATTTTTAAATAAATATTTTTATGTTATCAATGTTTAATGCCCCAGACTATTGCAGCAATAGCAAACAAAGAGATTTACATTAAGCAAAGAAAACAATGTACCTCAGAAACTTTTTATTTTAATAAATAGATATATAGTTCTACTATAGGTGCAAGAATAAAATATTTTGCGTTTTTTTTTTTTAAGAGGTTTTTGTCATAGAGCACGTGTGCTTACTAGAGAGAGACAGAGACAGAGACGGTGAGAAGGAAAATGAGAAATCATCCCCCAGGGGGGTAGTCTGCTGCAATCCCTTCTCCATTCTCCTCTTGAGATCTTGGGTGTGAACCCACATGTGCCCAGTGTGATTTGCAAGCCACTGGGTCCAGGACTTGAACCATAGCTGGCTCTGTGGGAGTCCAGCGACATGACCACTACACCATCTGCTGGCCCAGATAAATTGCTTTTATGCTTTCTGTCTGTCTTATTGTGGCAGACAAGCTTGAATAAAGTAATGCAAGTAACAAAGAAACAGGTGATAGTATAAGACTATGTAGCACTTATTCCTATTGCTAAATATTTAGAACAATTTTAGTCATTGTATATTACTATAAAAGTCACAACTCAATAAATGAATAACACATCAAAAATAGCTTTTGGCCAAAGTCATGATTAGTCTTAATTGAATAGCAGGCAGGCAGGAAAAAAAAAATACTCCGATGTTCGGACTATACACAATAACGTGTACTGCCAAACACCAGGTAAGCAACACACTATATATAGTCAGCATCTTATGTTTTTTTCCTAATTACTTGTTTTATACAGTTGAGAGCAACATAAAACAGTATAGTTAATTTACATCATATTGTCTTAAAAAAAACAACTTTAAGTCAAAAATTTTTTGAAGATAACTGCAGTTTTATCGATAGACAAAGTTATTTTTCCACTGAAAACCTCTAAATGAAGTGAAGTATATTCAAGCTGATTTCTTCCTTTCTCAGTCTTTTTTTTCTCTAGGAGTCTCCCTAATTTTTCCCCTGCTCTGGATTTAAAAGGTGGTTTGACTCTCTTTCATTTCCTAACAAACCTGCTGCCTGATAAATGTTCACAGAGACCCTGATGCTCTGGGGAACTTAGATCTGTATATATTAATCACAGTGTGGATAGTTTATTTCCCTTTTTTTGTTCTGCTTCCTTTGTCAAAACTTGAGCTGATATATGGCTGTGAGAAGACTGTAGCAACTTCAGGTCCATGTAATTCATATAAGGCAAGTTTAAATTTTTGTTCTCAAGATTTCCTCCTTGTCTTTGTGTTTTGAAGAGGCTTTAAATCTTTTCTATTTTTTCTTTTCTGTCATTGTCACCACCTTTTGCAGTTTCTTTGGCAGCTTGCTCACCATTCTGTTCAGGTTGTAAAAAGTCTTTCTATTGTAAAGGGCTTTTAACACATCCCTTCTCTGTTCTGCTTTTCACAGTATTCTTAACCTAACTTTGATCCCTTTTCTTCTCATTTCTCCTCCTCTTTTTCCTTTTGGCTTTCATTCCAAGTGTCTCCTTTTATTGACACCAGATTACTCACCAGGCAGTGCACATTGATCTGGCTACCAGAGGGAGAGCTGATCTCATTTTAAGGAGAGAAATGGGAATGTCTGAGAAAGGACATCCTTTGCAAAATAAAACACTAGACGACTGCTTCCAGATCCTTCCTAGCTTCTGGAACAAAAAGTGAGGCAGATCTGTCTCTTCAGATTCTTAAGTTTATATTTTTCCTTTGGATTAAGACCCATACTATAAATTATTAATAAAACTCAAATCTTTCTGAATGTATTTTTCGAGTAATTTTTATTAGAGAAATCTATTCCATCATAGACTAGAATTTCTTTTAGTTAGAAAATACAAAGAAAAGCAGGGGAGGGCCAAGGCAGGAATTGCTACTAAATCAAATAGGGTGAAAATGTCTTCCTTTGGAAGTCCGTCCTCATTCCCTTTAATGGAGCCCCTACTTGTTCCTCAGTTGTTCTCTGTTGTAGTCTGATAGCTTTCATCCTAACTGGTTTGTTTCTCCCCATTCTCGTTTACAGTGTCAACTTACATTTAGGGCAGTGAGAGTTAACTTGCTCACTGTGACATTGCAATCAATTAATCACCTTTAGCTTCCCTTCCCACTTTCCTATTGGCTGATTGGTAATTGAGCCATGGGGCCAACGCCATTTCCAGCCACAGTCTGTCAGCTTGTTCAGCAGTTCATTTATTAGTTTGATAAGATAACCTTTTCACAGCAACATCTAATCAAAAGCACCAAGTTCCACATACAGTGGAATTATTCAGAAATTCATGTCTAGAGTCTACTTAGGTCATACATAACAGGCAGAGAATTTTTCTTTGGTGTTGGGAACAGAAACACAGTACCTGACTCTCTGACCCCCAAGCTCTGGGTCAAGATGTGGATAATGACCATACACTACGAGGCAGTTGACAGCTAAGTACCTAAAATGCATGTATGTATGATTTCTCTAACTTTTAATTTTATTATATACACTAAAATTTACCAAGTCACAAACTTTCAGAATTTTTATTAAGTACTGTATGCAAAGACATTTTATGCGTATTTAGTACTGTTTAATATGTAGTTCAAAAAAAATCATTTCCTTCCTATATAATCAAAATGTTGTATCTGCAAAATACCTCATTTCCTTAGAAACAAACAGATGATATAAATCTTTACCATAATGTTTTATTTGATTTACTGGGAAGGGACAGGTTTCCACTCACCCTGGGGGATATATCTCCAGTTCGCCAATACCAACTTACAGTGTGGATGTAGCTTCCACCATTAAATCCCCGCCAGAGCACAACACAGTGACTTCTTCCAGTCTCTGGTTACTTTTTTTTTTTTTTTTTTTTTTGAGAGGTTTTCACTATAGGGTGCGTGCGCTCGCCAGACAGACAGAGAGAGACATAGAGACAGAAAGCGAGAAATCACCCCCCAGGGGGGATGGTCACACTGCAATCCCTTCTCCTTCATTCTCCTCTCGGGATCTTGGGCATCCACGCACACATGCCCAGTGTGAGTTTTAAGCCACTGGGTCCGGGACGCGAACCGCGGTCGACTACGTGGGAGTCCAGCGACATAGCCATCATGCTAACTGCTGGTTCCCCAGTCTCTGGTTACTGAGCTCCTCAACTCCCTTATAGAAAGAGCCACAATACCTTTTTTTTATATTATATAAACTTTGCTTGTTTCGGCACATTTAGGACTTCATCAATAAAGATACATTTTATTGTTACTGATCACTTACTTTCTTTTCCTCCATGAAAATTATGATAAAGTTTATTTAATTTTTATGAATATGCAGAGACCCACCTTAATGTGCAGCCTTATCCCATTTGACAAGGCAATAATACATAAGAAAGGGAAGTTTTTGTGGAAATGGTGATAGCTTCTCCACCTTCCTCTTTAAAAAGTACTTGCTGCCAGGTTCCCTTTCAAGAAAGGTGTGTTGTCTCAGCTGCGATGGATGTTGGTAGCAGACAAGGTTCACCTGGCAGCAATCAGGGATGGCTTCAGCAGTGGAGAACTTCCTTGACCAAGGTCATACCCTTCTAAAGATACCCCATGTCAAATGACTGATGGAGAGGAATATTAATGCCAGGCATTTCAGCCCAGTGAAGGATAACTTCAACAGGTTGTTTTTGCAGCAGAGCTTCCTTGTGAAATTAGCTGGGGTTGCCATCTGGCCGGCCTTGGAACACAGCTATTTGTACTGCCAAGTCCTGCCTCCTGCTTCTCCCTCCCACAGGCATTGATCACTCTCAGATTCGAGAGACAGCCTGTGACATGTGGTAAGAATATTCTAACATTCCTTTCACATTCTCAATCCCTGTATGCTCTTTTATTATTCAAGAGAAGCTATGACTCCAATGTTATTATATTTATGAATGTGAAAATAAGCATGTTTTTGTTTAACTTATTACATGCTCAAAAGAGAAGATGCTAGGATACAAATAAAATGTTATGTTACATTTATTAAGCACTTACATGCTAGGATTTGTTCTAAGTCTTCTGTTTGTATCAATAGTTATTATTATATTTCTATTGTAGGGTAGGTGTGCTCACCAGAGAGAGAAATGGAGGCTCAGAGAGAGAGAGACAGAGAGAGAGAGAGAAAGTGAGAAAACATTGCCCAGGGGGATGGCCGCATCTCAATCCCCTCTCCTTCATTCTCCCCTTGAGATTTTAGGCATGAACGCATATACACCCAGTGTTTTTTACAAGATGCTAGGTTTGGGACTCAAACCATGTGGGATCTAAGACCTTAGCCACCATGTCAGTCACTGGTCCTTGACCAATTATTTTATGTAGTACTGAAAACAGCTGGAGAAAAAAAAAAAAAAAAAAAAAAAAAAAAAAAAAAAAAAAAAAAAAAAAAGCCCTATGGTATTTAAAGTAACTTAAATAAAGTTAAATGGCTACCAGGAAGTACCAGAAGCTACATTTTGACTTCCAGATGATCAGATCCCAGATCCCAGAGTCTTAGTTAGGTTACATTTCACTGACTTAACCCAGTGGTTCTCACATAGGATGAGCATGCATCAGAATCGCAGGTAAATCTTATTAAAATGCAGATTGCTGGGCCCCACTCAGGAGTTTTTCAATTAGCAAACTGGGGATGTGGCCACAGAATTTGCGTCGTAACCAGTTATCAGGGGTGTTGATGCTGGTGTTCCACTGTTGTAAATGATATCATAGAAAGCCTCTCGGTTTATCTGGATATGATATATTGTATCATCATAAAAGTCTTGACATGTTTTCCTATGCAAAAATGCATCCTGACTTTTCTGATGACCCAATAGTTGAATCCGTTTTTTATGGTTCTCAACTAATTTTTTTTTTTATTTTTTGGGAGAGTTTTTTGCTTAGGGCATGTGCGCTCACCAGAAAGACAGAGAGAGACAGAGAGACAGAAAGCGAGAAATCACCTCCTTTGAGAATGGCCACACCGCAATTCCTTCTCCTCCATTCTCCTCTCAAGATCTTGGGCGCACACGCATATGCGCCCGGTGTGAGTTTAAGCCACCAGATCCAGGACTTGAACCGCTGTCGACTACATGGGAGTCCAGTGACATAGCCATTATGCCAATTGCTGGTCCCGGCTCTCAACTAATTTATATAGGTCGTGATAAAATAAAGTAAATGAATTTACTATCTTACTTCTTTAGTTGCTTAAGTTGAAACAACTGATACTGCTTTCGTGTAAACAATGGAGTAAAATAGGATTAACAATCAACACACTTTTTTTAAAGTTTATTTATTTATTTATTACATGAGAAATAGAGAGAAATAGTTAGACAGCACTCCAGCAGGTCCTCACACCATGATCCACCCTAGCCTCGGGCAGCTCAGATGACTGGTACTCAAGGGCCCTGCATATTCAAGGTCCCAGGGTGCAAAACCAGGATCCTTCCCACTGTGTCCAGTTATGTCACCACTTTCTCAGCTCAAAACACTTCTTCTTCTTTTTCTTTTTTTTTTTTTTAATTTTTAAATTTGCTAGAGGGAATATGTGCTTGCTGGAAAGAGAGAAAGAAAGAGATCATTCCCCTATGGGGAATGATCATGCCACAATCTCTTCTCCATTTGGGATTTTTGGATGTTTGCATACACACCCAGCATGATTTTCAAGTCACCAGGTCTGGAACTCAAACTGTGAGGTTTGTCATATGGAATCCAACTGCCTTAACCACACACCACTGGCCGAATTTTTAAAACAATCTTCTAGAATTGCTTTTTTTTTTTTTTTTTTGGAGAGGTTTTTGCTATAGGGCGCGTGCGCTCGCCAGACAGACAGAGAGAGACAGAGAGATAGAAAGCGAGAAATCACCCCCCAGGGGGGATGGCCATGCCGCAATCCCTTCTCCTCCATTCTCCTCTCAGGATCTTGGGCATGCACGCACACGCGCCCGGCGTGAGTTTAAGCCGCCGGGTCCAGGACTCGAACCGCGGTCGACTACGTGGGAGTCCAGCGACATAGCCATTATGCTAACTGCTGGTCCCCTAGAATTGCTTTTTGGAGTGACCATCCAAAGAATTGAAAAAAGCTAAGAATGATTTTGGTGGAATTCCTTCTTTTTAGCTTTATTTGTTTTTAATTTGTTTTAGTTTTACATAATTCTTTACTGCTAAAATACCTTTTTTTCACTAGCACATTAACTATATGATTAAGGAAAAAGATAAAGAAAGAGCAGAAGTAGAAAGAAGAAAACAAAAGAGCAGCTAGGGCTCACCTGCAATTTCATAGATGGTAAGGAGCCACTGTGTGACAACAGAGCCAGAGGAGAAGGTCGTGTGTTTGAATCCTGGGTTGACCTAGACATGCAAGGTAGGTCTGTGATTCTGGATGGCTGGAAGGCATGTAATGAGGAAACTTTATTATACTGAAATCCTATCGGATGCCCCCTCATTCTTTCTCTGTCTGGAAATAAAGAAACATCCTTTAAAAAAACAAAACAACAACAAAAACAGGCAGTTTACCCTAGCTTGATAGTAATTCTGTTAAAATGTAACATAGGCATTAAAAAATTTGTTCTTGCTATGCAAAATTATGCCATAAAATCCATTAAAGAAGACCAGCAGATGGCAGAATGGTTACGTTGCTGGACTCCCATGTAGTTGACTGAAGTTCAAGTTCTGGACGGGGTGGTTTAAAACTCACCCCAGGTGCACGTGCATATGTACATAAAATCTCAAGAGAAGAATGGAGAAGTGACTATGGCATGGCCATCCCCCCGGGCGGGGTGGTGATTTCTCGTTTTCTGTCTTTCTGTCTCTCTGATGAACGCACACATCCTATAGTAAAAATCTTTCTCTAAAAAAAACTTGGGTAAATCAAATTTTTCAAGTCAGATTGTCTTGAAAATGCCCTACACTTGCCTCAGGAAGTGAATGCTGATGTTAGCCAGCTCACGAGTTTTTTTGTGAAGTGTTGGAAGAAGCACAGTCTGAAATTGGATGTAAGGTTTAACACCATGCGTGGATGTCTTTCTCTCTCCACATTGGTACCAACCATCTCAATTACAAATAGCTCTCACTCATAATCCCCACATCCCACATGTGCTTTTTTTTTTTTCCTGTTTGGCATATAGACCTTTGAGGTGTACACCTCTAAGAGATGCTTGTTTAATCAAAATTGAAAGGAGGTTGATCTAATGCATAGTCTTCTATTGAGTTGTTAGGAAAGTCATGATGCATTTTTGCATAGAAAATCAGAGAAAAAAGCATCATGACTACTCAATACTTCAGATCATTTCTGTGTCAAGGTAGGGTTTTTTCCTCCTATGCCCTAGAAGCTTCAACTAATAGCTAAGTTCTTTGGCAATCTTAGCAATGTTTGACATTATTAAACCAACCACTTTTAGCACCAAAATGAGTCACTTCTACAAAGTAGATTTGGCCAATTTAAGGTCATCACATAAATAATGCTTCTGATTTGAGTGTGCAAAGGTTGTTCCTGATTTTTTGCTATTTGTTCTTCATTTTTTTTTGCTTAAAATTTTCTTTTCCTTTTTTTCTATTTCTTTACATCACGTTCTTATGCCTTTGCAACAATTGAAATTGTACTCTTATTTTTGTGTCCTTGTCTCTGATATTCTACCATGTAGATTTTTTTATAGTATAAACTGGAGATATCAAATCTTCTGTAGTTTCTTACAAACTACATTATTATTTCAATCTTATCCTTACTGTCTAAAGAGTTTCTTTTTCGTGTACTGCTTGATGTTCTGGGACCAGACGGATTATATGTGTTTGGAATATTGAATTTGATTGACATTGTATTGACATCTTAATGACTTCTGACAAAGTAATAGCTCCTTAAGAAGAGTCAAGGGAAAGAGGGTGGATAGGTGTGTGGATAAATATATATATATATATATATATATATATATATATATATATGCACACACACACCCATATATATATATATATATTTACAAATGTGAAAACATACAAAATAACCTAGTTTTATAACACATGTCATGAATTTAGACTGAGGTAGGTGGATGATGTTTGAAGTCTGTGCGTGTATGTCTTTTATGTATCCTTACACAGTTCAATTCAGTTGAATACAGTTATCTGTTTTCACCTAGTGTTTCTCAGTAACAGACTCATGCATAAGCAAATGTAAAATTTCCATTTTATTTAAATTGTTGACTAATGCATAAATTGCATGAAATAGATTTTTTTTTTTTTCCTGAAACAAGAATTATAGCAGAACTGACTGTATATGCTTGTGAAGACAAAGTATAAAATCATGGAAATTGTGCTCGTTTGGAGAATACATATTGAAGGCGTGCCTTGAAAGGGTCATATAGAGCAGCATCTTCTTTTACATATGTCATTTATTTCCATGTTTATGTTAAAGTATTATGATTGGCTGGCTGACAGAGAGTTCTTTTCCAGATAAATGATCCCAAGTTAAAAATATGGAGTTTTGACTCCTTTTTGTGGCATTTTTTAAATGCTTAGCACAAATACCACACTTTTGGTTCTCAAAAATGTGAGCATCAGCTGAAGAAATTTTGCAGACAACATTTAACAAATACAGTCGTTAATATGGTTCTTACATCTAATTTCATATGCAAATTCTCTTCTAAAAATATACTTTCTTCTGCCTATTTCTATGAGCTCACAGGTTATTAGAGGTGACAGTTATTTGACAGACTAATATTTATTATCTCATTTTATATATTTGAGAGCAGAGGTTCAGAGATACGAAGTGCTCTGTCTACATACACAGCTGTTGAGAGATACCATAGTGCCTGTGCTACAGACCTTTCTAGAATACTTACATTATGATGACTGTTTGCATTCAATACAGTTTTGTTTTGTTCCTTATTGCAAATTTTACTCTCTAATCACCATGTATACTCTCCAGGATAAAACAGCAACTCCCTAGAACTCTGAAACAAAGAAAATCCTTTCTCAACTCACTGTCAATTTATCTCAGATGGCTTAACATAAAATCAATATGTTCTCAAGAACTTCTTCCTAACCCATCCTGGCTCAGCAAACAAGGACAGTTATTTTTTCACAGTGAATTCTAATATGCAAAAAAGCCATTTCAACAACCAAAAACAAAAGCAATGGGATTAGCACAGTTGGGCATAATTGGAAACTGGGAGGTTCACATTACTGCTTTGTGTTCTTTAGGTCACGTTTCTCAAAGGGATGTCCTAGACCTGTCTAGTACACACATATCCAAGGGTTTTTTGCTCATTGCAAAAGACATAAATAGGCTGTTTTTAGAGTCGAAAACAATGGATTAAGTGGACGTTTTAGCTGTTTGTAATGATGTAGCTAGTTAACCTCGCTGGGGATCTTAATGTAAAAGGGAGATCCCCTCTCGGATTGTTGTAAAGATGAAGTAAAATGATAAATTAAAAATGGCTGGCCCATAGCAGGTTGTAAAATGTCAAAGCAATTTAATTCTGGAAATGTAGCATTGCACCTACTGGTTACAAACTGTGAGTTCCAAGCCTGATTATCTAGGTTCATAACTAGAATGCTATGTACTAAAATATATGAGCACCTTTTGTCAACTTCCTTAAGCTCGTTGAGCATCAGTTTTCTTATTTATAAAATGGGGATACTTTTTGTAAGAAATAAACACAATACTTAAAACTCTGTATATTATTACTACACTCTCTACTCACTATGAAAATGCCTTAAGTGTTTTTATGTTTTTCTCAATAGCACAAAGAACACCGGAAGTCAGCCTTAAGGGTAGCTACTATTATCCGAGCTACATTATAAAGAGAATGGACTACAGAGGTAAATGGGTTTGAGCCAGTTTTAGTGCTATTTCTTTTATTTTGTAGTTTAATCCTGATCTTATTTTATGACAGAGAATGTGATTTTCTCTAAGTATTATAAATAAAACCTAGAATTCTTCTATGCAAAATCTTGACTATGTAATTTATAAATGCATTACATGCCTCACTGACCAAATATACCTCATACAAACAATCACATTCAAGCACCTGGGAAATTCTAGAAAAGAGAAAAATTGGAGCATAAAGGGAAACCGAAAGCTGCATAGTGAAACTGTGGGTGCATAAAGCTACACTTTCAGATAGGGAGGCAGCTTTATGTCTGCAGTTAAAACTTAATCTACCATTGTAACTCAAACCCAAGGTCTAATAGGAGAAAGGAGGTACTGAATAGTGAGGGTGAGACTTTTATTCATACACAAATAGCAGATGGGAAATACAATGCAATTATATAGAGAATTCTAGGCACAATAAATAAAGGCACTCTCTTGTTAAATTCACCTCAACGTGAAGGTAATATTTTAACATTCTGCTCTCAGCTTTTCAAATTGATTTCCTTTACTTGTTGTACATTTTTTTTTAAACAAACAACTGCATTAAAAAAAATAAGTCATTTCAATTGTCAAGCAGTTAGCACTCCTATCTACCTTATTTGAAGAGTCAAAACAAGGTTAATGCAGGTGTATTGACATCTTAATGGCTTCTGACAAGGTAATAGGTCCTTAAGAAAAGTCAAGGGAAAGAGGGTGGATAGAATAAGATAAAATTACATTAAGTAAATGTTTGTGTTTTGAATTCAGGAGAAAGCATTTCAAAAGCTCTTTTAGAAATAATGAGACTAGATCTCCTTGACCTGTCAAGTGCACACACATCCAAGGGTTTTTTGGCCAGCAGGTGGCTTGGATTTGCAGGTGCTGGATCCCACATGGTTACATGTGAGTGTCCAGTCCAGAACCAACAGCTTGAAAACCATGCTGGGTGTGCATGCATACCAAAAATCCCCAGAGGAGAAGGGACTGTGGTGGTGTCATTACCCCTGGGGGAGGTGATTGTCACTTTCTCTCTCTGTGTTTCTCTTTCAACTACATGCGGTAGAGAGCAAATATAAAAACATTTAAAAAATTTAAAAAAATTAGAACTGCTGTAAAATTACTAAGAAATTAGGAATAATATACTTTATTCAAAATATTGCAGTACTAATATTAATAGCAGACAATATTAAAGACTTAGCATGTATAGTAATGCACTAAAAAGTTGTATATAATACTTCTTTTAATATGATGACTTTAGTGATAGGTTTTATTTTCACTCCAATTTAATCCACAAGAAAGTGAAAATAATGCAGGAGATCAAGAACCCTTACCAAGGTCACAGCAACTCAAGGGAAAGCAGAAACAAAGTAGCACAGACTGATTTACTCTTAAAAGCAATCTAATGCATCTGAATCTTTCTTTTGAAGTGACATTTAGTTCAATTGTGCAGAAAACATTTCCAAAATACATACCTCTAGAGAAGCCTACTGATAAACTCACTTTAATATTATTTTCATTTTCTTTTTATACAACATTTAAAACAGCTGCATTTAAATTTTATTCTCCCAACCTATCATTACAGTCCACCCCACTGGATGATGTGTCTCTCATATCAGCAATATTAATGTGACTTACAAGGAAAGTTTGTGAATTTACACCGCTTCTCTCCTCAGTAATCAACCCAGCTCAGCTATCAAAATAAGCCTAGTCCTTGCTCAGAGTCGCCAAGTTTTTCCTAGGACTTCCTTCAGTTGTGAGATTTACTTTCTGATCAAAATTGCATACACTTGTTTATTTATTTATTTTTTTTTACTTGCTAACTCCTATGTAACATGCCGTTTTTACTTTATTTCCCTTTTCACTAGTTTATAAACTGTTGATTTCGCTTTTTATTCAGTTAAGGCTAAAACTCATGAACTGCCTTTTCTGAGATGCTCCACCTGTATGGTTATAAGGATTCAACTGAGGACTTGGTAGACAGAATGTCTGAGTTTTTAATCTCGTTCTAATATGTACTATGATTGTATCTTGAATGGTTACATCATTTTTGAAACTCTAGTCATGTTTGAAGGTGGCTTAATAATCCAAGTTACCATGAAGAGTTGATGAAAGTAATAAGATTATTCAAGTAAAGTATATTGATAGCAAATAATATATGTTAATTAACCTGACTAGTATAGGAAATATTTTTTTTTCTTTTTTGGGGGAGGTTTTTGCTACAGGGCGTGTGCACTCGCCAGAAAGAGAGAGACAGAGAGACAGAAAGTGAGAAATCACCCCCCAGGGGGGATGGCCATGCCACAATCCCTTCTCCTCCACTCTTCTCTCGGGATCCTGGGCACGCATGCACACGCGCCCAGTGTGAGTTTAAGCCGCCAGGTCCGGGACTCGAAACACGGTTGACTACATGGGAGTCCAGCAACATAGCCATTATGCTAACTACTGGTCCCAATATATGAAATATTTTCACCATTTTAACTTTTGCTATAGCTACTAATTTTTTTTTTATCAGAAGGCACATATACTCACCAAAGAGAGAGACAGAGAGATAAAGTGAGAAAGTATCCTTCTTGGGGAATGATCAGACCACACCTAATTCTTTCTCTTTCATTTCTCCCTCATTTTGGGATTTGGGGCTTGCACACACATGTGCCTGTGTATTTTTCAAGCAGCTAGTCCAGCACTCAAAACTTACTGTTGGCCACATGGGATCCAGCACTTTAACTACCATGCCATGGGATGGCACTGTCCATTAGTTTGGGATCACTATTTTTATCTATTATTTCCAGGATGAATCTGTATCCTTATTATAAATACTTTCTTTAATATCTTGAAAGAATCTAAACAGTCTCAAAGAATTTATTGGATTGTCATGAAATAACTTTTTTTTGTCCTCATCCTCAGGTATTTGACACTTTTGACAACTTAATCTATAAAATTCTTATTTTCCCAAAGACCTTGTGTATTCTTTGATCTTCTACCTTATCAATGCTTTCATGGCTTCATAACTCTTCCTCCTACTCAAAAAAATGCTGGTGAAATAAATGTCACTGTTTTACCAGAAAGGTATGGATGATTGAGGTAGACTCACTCTTAGATCATACACAACACTAAACTAAATTAACAACACAAAAATCCAGGTGAAGCTTTTCCTTCTATGGAAGTCCATATTTATCAGACACAGCTTCCAAATTTGCTTCAGAACAATTGAAGAGTTCTGAACAAGCTTGGAGATACTGTTCTCCAGAAAAGTTGTCCCAGTTTTGAGGCTCCCCAATTCTTTTTGTTTTGGTTTGTCTGTTTGTTTATTTTGAGAGAGAGAGGGAGGGCAAAAACTTATACACTTCACAGGGTCTTGCCATGCACTGATGCCCTCGCAGCCTCCCAGTCTTCTAGGATAACAGGTGCACCCATGGGTAGGCCCAGCAGGCTCAGGTCAATGCAGAATGTGAATCCAGGCCTCTCATATGACTTCAGTATTATGCAGCAGTTTTCTACCACCTGTCCCACTGTGGCTGGGCCTCCCCATTTTTATATTGTTATACAGGAAATTGCCCATGCAATGAACAATTTTTTTTGAGCAAACCAAGCTGTGTAAGTCTATAAATTTATTAACAATAGGCAATCTAGACAGATTAAATACCTGCTACTAAAAATCATCTTATAGGAAGACTCCAGTTAACTTTCCATTAGTGATACTGTTAGCAGGTTTCCAAGGAGGTCTGATTAAAGTTACTTAGTCCCTTGTCCAGTGTCCCTTTCATTGGAGAAGGACTGAGTCATTTACAACATTTATTTCATGTTTTTTTTTTTCTTATTAATCCAAATCCTGGAAATGGCATTCCTTATTCCTTTAAAGTTTATCACCACATCTTTAATAAATGACTAGCTCAACTATTGCTGCCAATGCCCTGTGAGCACTTTAAACTCAGTGTCTTAAATCAACATATTATCTTCCTTCCATTTTAATATATTCTTTCACTATTCTCATTTTTTTGTTTGTTTTTTTGAGCACAGTGATGTCCCTTGAGTCACTAGATTGCATTCAAAATTTCAAATGTGTCATTTTAAAATCTACCTTCCAGGGTTGGTAGGTGGTGTGGTGCTGAAGGGTGCTGGACTCCCACACGGCCAACTGCAGTTTGAGTCCCAGATCAGGCGGCTTCTTTCTCACTTTCCCTGTCTCTCCCTCTCTCTCCCTCTCTCTCTCTCTCTGGTCTAATTAAAATAAATAAAGTAAAATAAAATAATTCTAATAAATAAATAAAACCTGCTTTCCAGTGACACAAGAGCTAAGTAGTGCAGCCATTCTTCCTCACAAAATCTATATACTCTAGTTTCTAACTCTTTACTCAGCTATTTCATTCAGAAAAACAATTTCATTTTTTTAAGATTCATTTATTTATGGAACCAGCAGTTAGTGTAATGGCTATGTCGCTGAACTCCCATGTAGTTGATGGTGGTTTGAGTCCCGGACGTGATAAGTTAAACTCATGCTGGGCGCGTGTGCCCCCATACTTAAGATCCCGAGAGGAGAATGAAGGAGAAGAGATTGTGGCGTGGCCATCTCCCCTGGGGGGTAATTTTTCACATTCTGTCTCTCTGTCTCTCTCTGTCTTTCTGGCAAGCACCACGCCCAATAGCAAAAACCTCTTCAAAAAAAAAAAGGATTCATTTATTTATTACTTTTCACAAGCAAGGAAGATAAAGAAAGAGGAAAGAGGAAGAAAGAGAAGCAGACTTGAACCTGGAAGTTTCCCCTGAGGGAATGACTTGCCAAGTGTCATGTTTTATCACGGTGGCACTATTTGGCCTCCAGAAAAAAATAGTTTCTATAAATACTTTATTATCTCTAAAAACTCCATTTAAATTAAATTTTCTTTTGTCCTCAATGAATTTTTGTAGGTTCACTTCTGTTATCTTCTTAAGTAATATCCACTTCTGATTTCCTGTTAACAGCTTAACATTTTGGTAAAATGAAAAATTCAAAATGTAAATAATATTTCTAGGAATGTATGCCTTTACCTATTATCAATTTGCAGTTTCAACAATAGCAGGTTCTCCTTTGTCTCACTGTGGGTAGCCTAGAGTATGTAGCTAGGAAGAAAAAGTAAGAGGTTGTGGATGTAAACCAAAGCTTTTCTTTGGAAAATTGATTTTCTGGGGACCAGTGTGTGGCATACTGATTAAGATGAACTCCCCCATGGTTGATCACTGTTTGGTCCCAGACCTAGCAGCTTGAAAATCAGCTGGGTGTGCATGCATGCATGCCCAAATTCCCAGGAGGAAAATGGAGAAAAAGGGATTGTGTCATGGCCATCCTCCTTGGGGGGTTATTTCTCTTTCCCTCTCACTGTCTCTCACTGTCTCTCTTGGGTGAGTGCATGTGCCCTATGGCAAAATCTTTTTAAAAATTGGTTTTCTGAACCGATTTCCAACAAAATGACATGAACAAATTTTTCTGAAGAAAAAGTTATGAAGTATTAGATTGTACATAATAGAAGTGGATATAGAATTCCCTTCAGATCTAGCTCCTAACTCTGAATGTTTGTCCTTTTTTTTCTACTCTCCCATTTTCTCTTTTCCTTTTTTCCCATATTGAATTATATGTGTTTTCCAAATGAGCAATTGCTTTAATCTTTCTCAATTTTTACATGCTGTTTCCTTTATGCCTTATCCTCTCTTCTCATTGTTAGCCTGATTAACTTTTATTAATTCATCAAAAGACAGATGGAAACTGCTGCCTCTAAGAAATCTTACCTGAAATTCCTTGGGAGAGCTTAATTTCTTTCTCAGCATCTACACAGAACCTCTCCTATAACACATGGGATGTGTCTTTGTAATCAAACTGGCACTCTATAAAGCCTTGGCTCTATGTGGGGTTAACACAGTGAAACCACATTGGAACACATATAATTAGACAATTAAAACTTTTACTCGAGTTTTTGAGACATCACAACTGAATGATGTGATTTCTTAGTATATGGTAAAAAAAAAATTTTTTAAATGTTGAAATTAACTCTCACCTCACTGTCACTTTAAGTATGTATTTCACAGGGACACATCTCTCTCTTTCTCACTTTTATCTATCATTAGAACCATCTCTTAATCCCAATCTCACTGGGCTCTCCTCTCTCCATTAGATATTTAATATGTAGATGTCGTTAATCTTTTTATATCATTTAGTTTTCTTTTCTCTGGCTTTTGCAAGAGAGAGAGGGTAGAGAGAAAGAGAAAGAGAAGTAATTGTTTATTTTAGTAAAAATGGGGGTTTGTGTATGTGTATTTTGATTCTTGTGAACTGTAATTTCATACTTTCCATGCATAAGACCTAGCAATTGCTTGTGTGAGTGTTTATTATTCAGTAAATAATGTTATATTTAGCTTCATATCAATGATGTTTAACCCAAAGAATGTTTTCCTGTGAGTGCTTACTCAGTTTTCATAAAATATGATGAGAAAAAAGAACATTTTTAGAGTTTTCTTTGGAATGTGATCTTTTAAAATGTGGGTGCTTTTAAGGTCTAGCACATTAATCATAATAAGGCCTCCTCTTATAGGACTACATTAATCCATTGCAATTTTGGACCACTTGATATAGAAAATTTAAATAGAGATTATTTCAAAGAATATAAGCATTTTTCTACACCAACATATGCCATAAACAAGACAATAAACTGATGTATACAAACATATATATTTATTTGAAACTATAGTGAGTTCTATACTAAAATGCAGTAATAAATAGCTATAAATAGCTATATCTGTATAGAAATAGATACTTTTTTAAAGTGTTTTTTGTTTGTTTGTTTGTTGGTTTTTTTTTTTTTTTTTTTTTGCCACAGGGCCTTTGTGCTCACTGGAGAGAGACAGAAAGAGATAGTGAGAGGGAAAAAATGAGAAATCACCCCTCAGGGGAAATGGCGACCCTGCAATCCCATCTCCTTTATTCTCCTACTAGGACTTTGGGCACACACACCAACCCAGCATGATTTTTAAGCCACCAGTTCTGGGACTTTATCTACAGTCAGTCATTGGAGAGTCCAGCACCATAACCGCTATGCAACCTCCTGGCCTGAAATAACAATATTTTAAATATCCTCCCCTTTCTGATTCTCTTATTTACTGAATTCATTCCACGTAAGTGCAATCTAGTCTTGAATATCTGTTAATGGAAAAAGTTAAAGATTCTCCTAAAAAATGTATAATGAAGTATATCTTTAATGTGCAAATTTGTTATGTAGAGTAGGTATTATTATTTTAATGTGTTAGCAATGTGATGTTACTTCCTATCCTTCAATATGTTTGAGCAAAACTTGGTCTTTGCCAATCATAGTTTGTTGTTGTTGGGGCCAACTGGTGGCATGGTAGTAAAGGTGCTGGACTCCCACATGGCCAACCACGGTATGAGTGTTGAATCCAGCGGCTTGAAACTCATGCTAGGCATGTGTGCAAGGATGCCCAAGTCCTAGAAGGAGAAGGGATTGTGGTGTGGCCATTCCCCCTGGCAGTGGTTTCTCACTTTTCCACTCACTGTCTGTCTTATGCACATACTTGGTAGGAAAAATACAAACAAACAAACAAACAACAGAATTAGTTTCTTGTCATTAATAAGTATCAGACATTGAAGGAGATCTTTAAGGGATAAATTAGAAACATAATGAACAGCATGAATCAAGTTTTTAGGAAAAGATTCAGTGAGTGATCCCAAACTATCTTTCAAATTTTAGAAGAGAATAATGCAAGAATGAAAAATTAAATTCTTTTCTTAAAGTGTTCTTTTGATATTGTTTATTTATTTCTTTTTCTTTTTTTGTTAATTTCAAACATTGTATATCATTACAGCTTTCAAGATAAATTTTACCAGCATAAATATACTGTATATTAGTCTAAAGATGTTATCATATGCATTATTATTAACCGATAATTTTTCATTTTTGTTTCCCTTAAATGTTTTGCTTCTTTCTTTTTCCCATTGATTCCCTGCCTTTCACCCAAAAGTTTAATTATTTTATCCTTGAGAAAGTGTAGAACAAGGGAGAGGGAGAGAGAGAGACAGAATTATTGACAGTGTCTCTTCAGGGCTTTCTCTATCCCTCCAATTCATTGGAATCTTAGATGCCCTGATACCTGTTGTATTTTTAGGTCAAATCAGAATTTTAATCCATGGTCAGCCTTGTGGCTTCTGACAATACATTTAAGAGTGCTATTACCTGCTAAAAATTAAACTCCTACTCAGAATCTACCTGGAATAATGTAATGAATCGTTATCTTTTTGTGTACCCTAAATTCAAGAAAGTTTCAAAAGCAGACCAAGTCATCAATATCTGACATCTATTAATAAGACAAAAATCTTGAGTGGTTGTGGGGAAAACATATTTTTGTTGTCCTTTTTGCATACATAACATAAAGAACCAAGAAATAAACCAAAATAATATATCTATTTAGAATAATTTAATACACTCACATGGAGAAAATAGCAAATTTTTGGTATTGTTGTAAGAATATGTAAAGCATGCTATTTCAAATTAATTGGAAGGACTGGGTGCCCTTGAGAGAAAAATCACTTGAAAGCAGCATGTGCTGATAGGTTTATATTTTTCCACATTTCACCAACTTTAGCAGATTTTTTGTTCAACAGAATTATCATATAAATCATGCTTAGAAGTTATTTCAAATTACAAGAGTTCAGAAATATTAGAAAAAAGTTTCATAACTCCTACATAAAAGTGAAATGTCTAAAATTTAATAAAGATCACTCATATTTCTGAGAAACCAATTCAGACACCATGCATGTGCTCTTACACAAGACCTCTCCATGTCTCAAACTCAAATACACTTCGAAAAATAATTCGCTAAATAATAAAAATTCACTTTCACTCCAAAAAGGAGGAGAACATTCAGCTGCAAATGAAGTATTCTCTATTTTCTATATGATTATTTACTTTACTTCTATTCTTCATCCTCTTCCTCATCCTCCCTTATACTTCTGTGCCCAGATGGTACCCTCTTTTTTCATACATCCATGAGGGTCCTACAAACATTCCCCACTGATAAGGAGAGATGGCATCTATGTATATGTTCATCTCATGGAAATCTTTCTTTTTTTTAATAAACGTTTTTCTTGAAGGATTATTTTTATTTAATTTTATTTATTATTATCATTTTTAAAATTCAACCAGAGAGAGACAGAGAGTAAGAGATAGGGAAAGTGAGAATGAAAGCCACCAGATCTGCGACTTGAACAACAGTCAGCCATGTGGGAGTTCAGTGCCTTAACCACCTCTTGTTGGCCTCTACCTCATGGAAATCTTAATGGTCATCACATTTTCAGTTTCCTCTTACACTCAATATGTCAATGTCTAGCCTAATTTGGGATTTATTACTTACTTTCATTTGTTTTGCTAAACTTTTGAAATCTTAAGAGAACTAAGCCTATTATCTGAATATATATTACTGATTTCACAGCCTGCAGGCCATAATTAGATCAAGGCTTAGGTACCTCGACAGTGATATAAAGAAAAAGTTTGTTCAGGCTAATTAACTGTAAATACTCAAAAATGAACTTTTTAGTGTCATCATCGGATTTTCACTGAATATATATAAATAAATTATTCAGCTTAAATAACAATAAAAACAACAAAATCACTATATGGAATGAATTTCAGATTATGCCTCCTTGATCATTATATACAGGGCCATTATTTGAAATTTTGGTCAACCACAACTTAAAATAAAGACAATAAACTATTAGAATTTAACCAATTATTGAAATCTTTGTTATATTTTAACAAAATTAGTTTGCTAAATTTAGACTTCTGGATAGAGATAACATTGACTACTTATTAATTCTATTCACATTTTAATCTGATATCAAAGGCATTAATAATGTCATATTATATGAGAAATATACACAGGAATCTGATAGAATTTATTTTCCTATAATCCTCTAGCTGCTTTATTGAAATGCTGTTTATTATTCTTAGGACTTGAGCTATTGTAAGGCAGAGATAAATCATACACAGTCATAATATACAAAATTTAAAATGATCACAAAGCATTTTAAGATCTAAATTATAGATTAAATGACTAAATCTAGAACATACAAATAAGACTGGTAGCTTTGTGTTATCTATCATTCAGAGAAAATAGAAACAGCTCTTGATTTGAACAATAACTAAATTCATTGGCTCATCAAATAAAATGGCCAGAAATAGAATGAGTTTCAGAATAGCGAACCCCATGTTTTACAGTGTTGTTAAATACCCCAATTTTTTTTTTTCTTTTAGCTTCATGTTTGCCACACACATTGTTAGTTTCATTTAGGACATTTCACCCATAAAGTATCAAAGATGGCTTTCAAGGACAATTAGATTCTTTTCTGTCCAGAAGAGAGACAACTTTACAATTGTTCTTCCTTAAGTTAAAATGTCCAGCAGGGTCAAACATAGATTATTTTTAAAAATTAATTGGCCTTAATTTAATCCCATTGCTCTTCTTCTTCTTCTTTGAGAATTAATTTCATTTTATTTATTGTTATTTTTAAATTTCCTATAGGGCACATGTGAGAGAGAGTGAGAGAGAGAAAGTGAAAAGCAAGCTGCCTGGTCTGATACTCGAACCTTGGTCATCTATGTGGGAGTTCAGTGCCCCAACCACCATGTGACCTTGTGACACGTGCCCGCCCCCCATTGCTGTTCTTTAGTCAATCATTGAAAACAGAGTAATCGAGACTATTTCTAAAACTGAGAGTGGAACAACTTTCCATGAGATACATGAGTGACACCAAGAGAGAGATTCTATTAGGAAAGAGGGGAATGCATGTTGGATAGGTAAACTGCAGTCTCCAATATGTTTTTAAGATGAATCAGATAATAATATATATTATACCATGTGTCTTTTTTTTTTTTGAGAGGTTTTTGCTATAGGGCGCATGCGCTCGCCAGACAGAGAAAGACAGAGAGACAGAAAGTGTGAAATCACCCCCAAGGGGGGATGGTCACGCCGCAATCCCTTCTCCTCCATTCTCCTCTCGGGATCTTGGGCACGCACGCACACACGCCTGGCATGAGTTTTAAGCCACTGGGTCTGAGAGGCGAACCGCGGTCGACTACGTGGGAGTCCAGCGACATAGCCATTACGCTAACTGCTGGTTCCCACCATGTGTCTTTTATGTCAGCATTGAAAGTGGTTCATCCAAGATGTCCAAGATTATTGTTAAATCAACTATAATTATTTTAAGCAATTAATGTAAAAAATTAAAATATCTGCTGATTATGAAAGACTGAAATGTAAACTACTATACCTATCAATACACTGTTTAGTGATAATTGTGAAGAAAAATACCCCTGCACATATTTTCTTATATCAGAAGCAATGATGAAATATTAACCATTTTATTTTAGATTTTAAGTAAATACATATTTTATATTTCAAGGTCATAATGTATATTTTCCAAGATAAAATATTTTCAAAAGAAACTTTTTTTTGAAAGCATCATAGTTATTTATCTTCAGCTAAAAATAGCCAAAGAATTAAAGTCTTGCATTTACAAAAAGTCATGGCCAGTAGAGAGACAATTTATTAAAATGTTAAAATAGCCTTTTGCAGGATATCACATTTGAATAATATTGGAATAAAAACTGTTGTGTTTTAATCGGTTTTCCTAAATAGTTTGATTTACAGGTATTGTGTACAAAACACTGCAGATTTGGTATTGTTTTAAGACATAATGTTTGCTATTCTGAAGCTATACTAAATCCAAAATGTTGTTCAGTTCTCTACAAAAAGTATGGATTTAAATGGACATATGTGTGTAATTCATACATTGTAGAAATAGTTCTTTCAATCTGATATCAAAATAAAAAGTAAGAGAAAAGGAAGAATGCAGTGGAAGCAGAAAGTTCATTATTTTTAATTAAATTCAGAAAGTAATTAATTAAAATTGGTGCTATAGAGCATGTGAGCCCAACAGAGGGACAGAGAGACAGAAAAATAGAAATCACTCCCAAGGGAAATGGTCACACCATCTATACTCCTCCATTCTCCTCTCAAGATCTTGGGCACACATGCGCACATGCCCGGCATGAGTTTTAAGTCACAGGGACTGAGACTCGAGTCATAGTCAACTATGCGGTAGTCCAGTGACATAAGCATTTTGCCATCTTCTGATCCCAGAGGCTTGTTTTTTAGGGCCACATCAATAGGTATCTCTTTCTGGACTCCCAAGCATCTTTGTGCTTTATCCCTTGCTGTTTTTTACACATACATTATTACAAAGGCTGAGCACACATAGAACACATTTCTTGATGCTCGCTACTCCTAAGTACCTGGACTTAATTGAGTCTAAGTGCTAACAATGACTGAGGCTATTCTCTGGATTGCCTGGCCCCACATTGCTCTACCACCAACCAAGTGGGAAGTGCCAGGGACTTAACACCTTTTTGAATCAATCTTCAATAAGTCTTTCTTCCAGAATTTTTCAATAAGAATGATCACCAGCTACTTCCTTTGTACACTGTTTGTAACTTAACTCATTACAGGCTCACTTGTTAATCCCCAAGCAAAAGTAACTTGTGTGCACATGATTATTTTAGAGTCCACTTCTGGGAGAACTCAACCAAAGACATTTACCCTTATTTTTCTTTGGACTATAGATCCCCTTGCATTTTTGCCTATGATTTGAGCAGAAATAACTCTCTTCTCATGTACATGCTTAGATTCTCACTCATTTAAGCATATGAGAGCAGCACATTTTCTTGGCCAAAGCAAATAGTTTGGAATGGCCAAGTGATACGATTTTGATTAGAAGGAAAAAGTAATTGCAGGGATTAGTGTAAAAATACCATTCATGGTCATCACTATTTTCTTTAGTTTGATTCAAAACAGAGATGTTGGCACTGCCAAAACAATTCTGTAACTGTAAGAGTAGAGTCTGGAGATATTGGAAGGATAAATTCCCCACTTACAATAATGAATAGAACATCCAGATAGAAGACCAAAATGGTAATAGAGGTCTAGAACAACATGGTAAACCAAACAGACCCAGTAGACACATGCTGCACACTTCATCCTGCTGAGCACAACACAAATTCTTCAGCGAACATGGGCAATTCTCTGAGAAAGACATACTTGCGGCCATAAAATTACTTCCCATACATTTTATAAAAATTAAAATTATGTAAGGCATCTTCTCTAGCCATAACAGAATTAAAAATGAGTAGCAGGAGTGAAAATTAGAGTTTCAAAAATATAATACAATGATTATTTGTACATTTTAATACGTATGTACAGCTCTGAAAGAAGTGGACAGAATTCGAAAATAAAGTGAGCATTTCAAGAAACAGTTGGAAAGAAAAGATGGGTTTAGGGAAAATGCATATGTTGAAAAAAAAACTCTGTTAGTAATGGGTTATAGGCAGTAAAAAAAATGGGATAGTCAGATGTTTATATCTCCTACTGGAGAAATTAGGAAGATGATATTAACAATTAAGACAGTTAATACAAAAATTTGACATGCTTTTATTCTAAATGCTGTACTTTAGATATTAGTAGAGCATGTATTTATATGCAACTATATTTATCTTATTCTTATTTATTTACTTGCCAGAGGGTCCATGCATGAGAGACAGAGAGAGAGAGAGAGGGAGGAAACACTTCCAATGGGGCATGGTCACACTGCAATCTTCTTTCTTCCATTCCTCCTTCCTGTCAAGATTTTTGGTAGCATGTTTTTCAAGCTGCCAGTTATGATTTGAACTATGGTCTGCCATGTGGGGCCTGATTCCCTTAACTGCTGAGCTCTGGGCTGTGCCCATATTATCTACATGCTATTATCAAATGTTGAACCCAAGCATAGCCAAGACTGGATGGCTGCATCATCTGTTGGCAGGAGAAGGAACAAAAAATACAACAACATCTTTTATTTAGGTTATCAATGTCTGGCTTCCCACTGCTAGATGCAGGATCTTTCATTGGAGTGCAAACAATTCTTAAGTAAAACTATCACTGTAATTTATTGAAAAGTTATTTTTTTAACATTTGTCTCAGTGGAAGATACCTACTTTAATATCCCTCCTTAAGTGAAGTTCTAGCTTGATTCATTCCAACTCTTGGGAACTTGGAGAAAAAGAAAAAAAAATGTTAAAAAAAGATGGAAAACTAACACTAATATTATGAATGTAAGCCAAAGAGGCAAATTTGATGATAGATGTTTAAAATGTGTTATCTGGGAAATAAGAAGAAAACAGATAAGAATAATTTTATGTATGTTGAAAATTGAGAGACAGTTGGAACAATGATAGCAGTGTACTTGAAATACACAAGGGATTTTTATAATGTTCACATAATATGTTTCCTATGACAAAATCTATGCATGGCTTTCCTTTTTTCTCTCATCAAAATACACTTATATTTTAATATCATTTTTTCCCAAGAACTCTTTAAAGCACTCTTGTATTAATTGTAGCATTTATCACAAATAAAATTAGACTGTGTCCTTAGGGTTAATAGCCATGAGTTCCTTTTTAACTTTGGGGTATACCTCCAACGTTTGATGTGTTCCAAATCCCAACAATTGGCAAGGATAATGAAGTTAACAATGTGAACTTTAGGGAGAAAAGTCCTGACAAGAGCACCAGATTTATTGCAGAGTGTAGATGTTTAAGGTGAACAGTCACCCAGTCTATACCTGATGCAGTTTTCTATCACTCTGTCATCTGCCTGTTTGTTTAAGATACTCAGAGGTGTCATGCCTCATCTGAAAGTTCCTTCATCTGGCACCATATCCAAAGCTTCCCAAGCTAAAACATGTTGGTGGCATCCCATTTCCTATCTTCCTTTATAATTTTTTAACAACTAGTTATTTATTCCAAAATGGAAAGGATGATGAATAAATGTAGACTAGAGAAATCTTAAGTATTGATATTAGTTTATTATTAATTAGTTTTAGACTAAAATTCTCTACTGTTGGGTAAAGTTTGGGGATCTTACTTAAAATTTTAAAATTCAGACTCAGGACAGTAATAATTAATTATATCCATGAACTTAGAAAACCTATATACTGAACCTCTAAATTTAAATATGAATATAAGACAAGATTCTATATCTATGTGCTCTCTGATCAGATCATGTTCAGAGGTAGAGGGAAGTTTGGGTCACTGATTATTTCATGACTGCATAATATGGCCTTAAGTGTTGGTAGAACTGAATGTGTCTAAATGATTTGATAGCTCTGAGATGCTAAGTTGGTGTGAGCAATGAGACTGTTATTTCTGGTAAGATGCAAATAACCAAGATAAATCAATCCACTATGAATAAAGTTTGGGAACATTCAATTTTGTGGCAATTATGTAGAAACTGTCATTAAGAGATTAGATAATTTACTGAAAATCAAGTACTGAGTAATCATTAGTGCCATTCAACATCTATTTTGTTTCATTTTGTTGTTGATGTTAGAGAAAGACATTTAACTGAGTTTTCCCAGAGAATCCACTTAGTTTTGTTATGCTTTTCTTTTCTTTTCTTTTCTTTTCTTTTCTTTTCTTTTCTTTTCTTTTCTTTTCTTTTCTTTTCTTTTTTTTTCCCTAAAAGAAGTAATCAATATCTAGGGCCAGCACATGGTATGTAGTTAAAGTGTCTTGATCCCGCATGGACAACTCCATGTTTAAAGTCCCAACCCGGTGGCTTGAGAAACATACAAGGAGCCTAAGTGTGCCTGCTCAAAATCCCAAAAGGTGGGAAAAACTAAGGAGAAGGGATTGCATAGTGACCATCCCCCATGGTGAGTGTTTTTTCATTTCTCCCCATCCTAGCTATATATGGATATATAGATATAAGTTGTTAATCTAGATAGATACAGACCTCCAGTGAGATATCTATATTTATCTATCTACCTGGATAGATAGATAGATAGATAGATAGATATAGGATAGATATATTTCTATAACTAGATATGGATATATCACTGATGATTACACACACCCTCTGGCAAAATGTTAAAAACGTATTATGTATAAGCCATCAAACACAAAAAAACTTATTCTAGATCATATTACTGATACTATTCTGCTATCCAGAATGCAAAATATGAAATGATTTTAAATATGGGAACTTGTGAAAAATTAGTTGGCGTAAAACTTACTTATGATCCTTTAATTCTGTGTTAAGTTCTGAATATATGTAGGAAATATGGGCAAAATTTCGTGACTACTCAGAAATAAATGTTGACAATGTTTATTGTGAAATAAAACTTGTAGGGTAAACTGAAAAGTGTGACCTTATCTTAATATGGAGAATCAAATATAAATGAATAAAGAGTTCTTAACAGAAACATTACTCTACTTCTTGTAGCAAAGAAGTATGTTTAGTATGTTTAGACTACAGGTTATACTACAAAAAAGTCAGATACCTTAATACTCAATACTGTCAAAATCAAACCTCCAAACTATTCTCTTTTTTTTTTTTTTTTTTTTTTTTTTTTTGAATTAAATGTGTTTCTATTTGAAGGGTGGCATATCCTGTGGATAAGTTATTAGTTTCACTTAAAAGTCTTTTTAGGCACTGAGTTCTATAAAATTTGAGCAGATAAGGACTGATAATTGAAGGATAGATATTTAGTCCTTTATAAATGAGGTTTTAACTGAGGGATAGATATTTGGCCCTTTATGAATGATGTTTAAGAAAACAGAGATATCTTAAATATTGAAGAACAACTAAATTAAATTTTACAAAGTCACGGCCTTTAAACTTCTAACCCATGTGAACACATGCCAATAATAGAGTTTTGAATGTATTACAAGGAAAATAAAAGAACAAACCAACAAACCAACGTTTTTTTAATATTATCAAACTAAGAGAAAGTTCATTATACTAGAAAGAAAAAATAGCAAAAGAACAAATGAAAACATTGTAACTTGTTCCTACCTTGATTACTTTTTATTTTTATTTTTTTAAAAATTACTTTATTTAATTTTATTTATTTTTATTTATTTTAATTTGACCAGTGAGGGGCAGAGTGAGAGAGAGAGAGAGAGAGAGAGAGAGAGAGAGAGAGAGAGAAAGTGAGAAAGCAAGCCACCAGGTCCAGGACTCAAACTGCAGTCAGTCATGTGAGTCCAGTGCCCTTAACCAACATTACTTAGATTACACCTAAGTAATCACTTTCTATGATATCTTTTTAAAATAAATAGAATCAATTGGAGATAATTGCAATTCTTTTTTTTTTTTCCAGTTTGCTTTAGGTGCATGCACTTGCTGGACAGAGACTAGGAGATAGAGCGAGACAGAGAGAAAGCACCCTCAAGGGAGTCTGGCTACACTGCAGTCCCTGTTCTCCATTCTCTCTGGATTTGGGCATGCATGAACAGGGACTTACAGTATTTTTTTTAAGCTACTGGGTCCAGGATTCAAACCATGCAGTTGATCATGTGGGACTCAATTGCTTTAATCCCTACTCCAACAGCTGACCCTCTTCTTGTTTTTTAATAAATAAGTATATCTCTAGTTTTCTGTGGGCAAAGGAATAAGATCCTCCTATTCATGTTAAGATGCAGAATACACATTTGAATAATTTTTATACTTTATTCATTTTGAGAGAGGGAAAATTAAGTGAGCCTATTAAAATATGAGATGGGCTGGAAAATTGGTTTTATATATGTAATAATTTATGTAGATTATTAAAGAAAAAGGTATGTTTGAGTAATCATTTAGAGTGAAAGAAAATTCTATTATTAATCTGATTTTCTGTATTTGAAAACTGAATTCGATGAGAGTAATATGTAAGGAAAAAAATAATAAAAAGCTTTTGATTTTTTTTTTTTTTAAGAGTGTTTTGCCTTAGGGTATGTATACTCTCTAGGAGTTAGAGAGAGAAAGAGACAGTGAAAAGGAAAGTGAAAAATCACCCCCCTGTAGGGATAGCTACTCCATTATTCCTTCTCCTGCATTCTTCCCCTGGGATCTTGGGCACACACATTTTCAATCCACTGGGTCAGACACTCGAACCACAGTTGGCCCTATGGGAGTCCAGTGACATAACTGCTAAGATACCTGTTGGCCCCCTTTTGATCTATTTTAATATGGAAAAAAAAAATGTTTGCTTCCCCAACCCCCATTATTTCTTTTGATTTTGAGATTATTTACTTCATTCATGAGAGCACATGTGCATGAACGAGAGAAAGAGAGTCTTGTCCCGCTGCAATCCCCTTTCCCTGGCTCTTCAGGGAGTCAGGAATTTGTGTGGGCACACACCTACCATGTTTTCAGGGCTACGGGAGATGCGAACCCATGGTTGGCTCTGTGGTTTGAAGTACTATAGTTCTCTACACCACTGCCTCTCTCACCAAAACTCTGTCTCCCAGTTATTTAACTCCTACTTCTCAAATCTTTCAAAATATGGTAAAGCTTTTAAGCATTAGTTAAAACCATAAGGAGAGAAAGTGACTTAGAAACTTAGAACTTAGTTAAGGTTAGAGATCATGACTTTAAAGTGATACCAATTTGCTCAATCGTGTCTTTTCTGTATGAAAAAAAAAAAAAAACAGAGAAAGGGAATTATAGAGGTCTTACAGGAGTGTAGGGTTATTGAAGAAGTGTAGTGTATTGAAAATGCTATTGAAAGTTTGGTAGAGATAATCCATTTTTGATTGAGTCTAAATAAGACAAGAATGGAGGAATAAAGAGGGAATAGGGTGGGAAACAAAAAGAGGAAACCAGAAATGGGTATCTCCATTATGTTGATTTGGGGAGGGCGAGATGTAGCAAGTTGGATATTTGAGTTTATTTTTGTACGGACAGTTATTACAAATGATGACAAAATGTGGCCTCCTTTCATTAAAAAAAAAAAAAAAATGCCTGAAAAGATATAAATACAGTTAACTGAGATGGAGATATACATACGAGTACACAAAAATGGTGCTGGATAGATTACCCAAGATGTCTGAAGTAACTCAGAATCATGACAGATCTTGGGGTATAGAGCAAAGAAACAGAAGCTAATACCATTTTCATTTTGGGGTGTAAAGGCAAAAATAAATAGCCAAAAAGTAAGAAGACAATATACTTCTGTGCCACTGACTCTCAAAAGAGTGGGATTTACTTATCTAGGAAATAGACATAATGGTCTAGAGTAAGACAGAAGAAATTTGGAAGAATGTTAACTGACTCTCAAACAGAATGTGCACGTTTAAATAATCTCAAATGATGTCAGAAAGTGTGGCTCTAGAAAGGAGAAAAATAAGTCTCATTTTAGTTAATCCTAGGAAACTAAACAGAAAATTACTTCAGGAAATCAAGTGAGGAGGTGGAGGGCTTTTGGATATCACATACCTTACAAAGTATTTTTGCAAAATGATGGCAAAAAAAAAAAAAAAAAAATCTGGCAAGATGTCAACAGAATACTGTGGGTTGAGAACCAAGATAGAACTTTGCAGAAGTCTTGTCTACAAATGTCGGTTTTTCATTTTTAAAATAATTTTGAGAAAAAAATAGAAAAACTATAAAACCATTTTAAAATTTCAAAAATGGACTCACGTTTATAAATAATTTTAAAGTTAAAAAATAAATCCCTAAAATCTAGGCAGCTGGAGCAAAGTGAAGTATTGTCCTATGAGGTATGTGGGCTTTGCCTGTGTGGTTTAGAATTGAAGGAGAAAGTTAGATCAAACACCACTTTTGTCTAAGATTCCATCTGGATGCTTGCCCATGAAATAATGTCATTCTATAGTGCTATATTTCAACTACTTGAATTAATACCCAAGTGCACTGACCCAGATGGAGTCAATTTTAGTGTGAGGCTAAGAATATGATAACGAGATGTTCCACATCTTCAAAATAATGCTAATTTGCTCATCTGAAATTTAAATTAAAATGATCCCAAGTGACAATTACCTAAACAATGTACTATTGTTCTACACAATAAAGAATAACTATGTGCTGGTATTCTTATACAACTTAAGAAGGAAACTGTGGCAATTTTCTGCAATTCAATACAGACATTTAGTCTTTAGAATATTTCCTAATAGATATCTTCTTTTCAGAATTAGGAAGCAGTGAATAGAAATATACAGTATTAACCTTGAATAAGATTTATTCAATGCAAAATCTTCAGACTTTCCACTACATGTTCAACATTTTTTAGTATAAAAATGCAAGCTTTAATTATTTATCACTAAAAGCGTCTGCACAAAAAATAGAATATAAATTCAAGTAAGTCACTGTATAAAAAAGAAAGCATATATCCTGACATTCATGTTTTGAATTTAAAGCTGCATAGACATTGCATTTAGTTGAATCAAATATGAGAAAGCACATTTCCGAAGCTGGGAGGTCAAGGTAAAAAATGTGCAATTTGACTGTACTTATTATTCCTTTCCTCACCAAAACCAGTAAAACATTTTTTCAAATATATATTTCTTTAGGGGACCAGCAGTTAGCATAATGGCTATGTCACTGAATTTAAAGGAAAAAGATATTATTTCTATGATCAGATAGCAAGACATTCATAACTTACCATAGCCACTTAAACAGAAAAAAAAGGATACCGAGCCTTTCCTTCCAACCTTCATATTTTATAATTGCAGAAGCAAACAATAAGCAATGATTCTGCCTAAACTCCAGCCCTTCATTTAGATATACATCATGGCTGACAGTTCAAGAAAATTGATTTAAGCCTCTTACTGACTATGTGCCAAATATGTGAATTCCTTGAATAATTTTATCCATTTACCATACCATTTTTAGGCTCCCAATTATTAAAATTGCACAGATAAGAGGAAAAGTGAGAAATAACAAGACACCACGCCAGCTGTGCTGAGCTATTTAGGCTTACACAGCTTGAATATTAAATTATCCAGAAGGTGAAACAGTGTAATAAACATGAAAAGTATGTTCTCGCAGATACAGGGAATAGTTCTCAGAACCAATAACGGTATTTTTGCCTCTGTTGTCTCCACAGTGAGTGGATGAATCATGTAATAGTGTACACACGCAGAGAGGGACCATCTCTCATCGGACATGGAGCACAGCGAATGCAAACCAAATGACCAGATTTTCTAGTTTTAACTAGATTCTACTGTGAATTAAGGTGCTCTGGAAGTTGTTCTGAATCTCAGTGGTCAAGGTATCAGCTCATTTAATACAAGGAAGGAATAAATTGTATTATGATCTGATTAAATAATTATATTTTAAAGATTGTGTGACTACCAATGACTGCCAATGCCAATAGGAATCTGGAGACTAGGATAAGTGCAAACATCTAAAAATGCCTGATTTATAGCAAAGAGAATAGTTAAAGCAGAGAACGGAAACTGCAGTTATTCAATGGCAATAGTGAAACTTCATTGTGCAACTGTTCAATGGGGCTAAAATTGAAAACTCAATTAAAAATAAAATCTGTTTATGTTTGTTTACTTTTTTTTTTTTTTTTTTTTTGAGAGGTTTTTGCTACAGGGCACGTGCGCTCGCCAGACAGAGACAGACAGAGAGATAGAAAGCGAGAAATCACCCCCCAGGGGGAATGGCCATGCTGCAGTCCCTTCTCCTCCATTCTCCTCTCAGGATCTTGGGCACGCACGCACACGCGCCCAGCGTGAGTTTAAGCCACCGGGTCTGGGACGCGAACCACGGTCGACTACGTGGAGTCCAGAGACATAGCCATTATGCTAACTGCTGGTCCCATATGTTTGTTTACTTTTTGAGTGTTATCTTTAAATGTCACTTCACCCTTCTGTGCTTATCTGTGTCCTTAGAGTCTAGTGCTATATGTTGTCCTTCAGATTCAGCAGGAGAAAGACAAGGCTAGTTTAGTTAGTGGAAGTCAAGCTGCTTAAATAATGTAGTTAAATATGTTGATAAAATAGTGACTAGAGACATTTTTCTGGGTTTCCCTACATGCAGATTATAAGGGTGAAGGGCATTAAAGAACAGAAGGTAAAGGAGGAAGAATAGGGGAAGAAAATGGAGGTGAGAAAGAAGTGGAAGGAAAGGAGTAAACAGGTGAAGACAAAGGAAGAGGTGAGAAGAGTAAGATCCAGACTGAAAGATTTTGAGGAGAAAGGGAGGGAAGAATAGAAGGAGGAGGTGAGAAGACTTTTTGTTTTGTTTTTTTGTTTTGTTTTGTTTTGTTTTTTAACCAGGACTCTGACATTCACACATTTTAGGTCTAGCTAAAAGAAACTTCAGTGGAAGGGAGTGAGCGGATAGAATGCTTAAGTCTTTATGATGCCCCAATCAAGAAAGAAACTCCCATGATTTCCTAAATCATGACTATAGTACATGATGCCTTTACCTCAGTTAACTCCTGTACATGCTAAAATATCAGCATAGGTATTCCTTCCAGCAGGAATTCTTCCCTATCCCTCAAAGATGTTATAGATGCTCTTGTTATATTTCCATTTTTTTCTGTCCACTTCCCCACCCTCACTAGATATTACTTCCCTAATGAGATTATGTCACTTCTTTTTCTTTTCATTTTAATTGGGTCTCACTGTGTTCTGATCCTCCAGCTACAGCTTCTAGAGTAGAAGAGGCTACAGATCTGCCATCTTGCCAACCTTCTTGGGGTGGGGTGAGAAACTCAGACTTCATGTCTGGCCTCAGCCTGCTGAGTAGCGGTGACAACCCACATGCACTATTGCAGCTGGGTCTGTGATTTTTAATGCTGTATCCCTATAAATGTTTAATGCCCCCTGGGTCACACCATTTCTTTATAAAAATACCATTAGAATAAATAAGTAAGGAGTCTCAGAATTCTGAGTGTTCATAGAGATCATTTGTTTTCCTATGGCTTTAATGTTGCCATAGCCTTGTCTAATTTTCTTTCTTTTGTATGAATGCACTTAGTCAAATTTTAATTTTAGAATAGTCATAGGTTTATAGGAAAATTTGGAAAGTAGTACAGACAGTTCTCTTATTTCCAATTCAGTTATGACAATTACTGGTATGTTAGTATGGTTCATTTTTCAGTTAGTGAACCAGTGACAATACACCATTACTAACTACTCTTCGTACATTATTTGGATTCCTCTATATTTTTACCATATGTCATTTATTTGTTCCATGAATTCATACAAGTTACCACATTACATTTGTTTGCTGTGTCTGCTTACTCTCCTGTGGACTGTGGGTTTCTCAGACTTTCCTTGTTTTTGATGACCTTGACAGATTTTTTTTTTTTTTTTTTTTAAGAGGTTTTGGGTTTAGGACATGTGCACTTGCAGGATAGAGAGAGACAGTCAGAGGGAAAGTGACAAATCACCCCTTGGGCGGATGACTTTGCAGCAATCCCTTCTCCTCCACTTTCCTCCTGGGATCTTGGGCATGCATGTACACATACCTGGTGTGATTTTTAATCCAGTAGCCATCATCTGCTAATCCTGCTTTTTGTCACTGTTTTCTATTTCATTTGATCTGTTAATTTTTTCTCTCCATCTTATTCTTTCCATCTGTACTTTTAACAAAACTTTTTGCATGTTTCCATATTGTTATCATTTCCTAGATGATCATTTATAGCTTTTAAAAACTTAATAGTTATCCTATTGTTTAAAATATATTTTGTTTTTTTTTTTTTTTTTTTTTAAAGAATTATTTTATTTAACTTTATTTATTTATTTTTAACTTGACCAGTGAGAGACAGACAGAGAGAGAGAGAGAGAGAGAGAAAAGCCGCCAGGTCTGGGACTCGAACTGTGGTCTGCCATGTGGGAATCCAGCGTCCTTAACCACCACATCACCTGCTGGCCCTAAACTATATTTTGTAAATAAATGTAAGCACACATTCAAATGATCCTTGCTGCCTGCACACACGTTTACTTTAGAACACGGTATTCCACGTTCCTCTCTTCTATGCCTTCTGACATTGTCATTTTTTAACTCATTTTTATGTTATTACCACCCAGCTCAGTATTATTATAAACTAAAACAAACAGTTCTCTTTCAAATAAGTTTCCTTCATTGATTTCTTCTCTAACACTCTTTATTTAGGTAGCCCCAAGTTTCCGAATGGTTTGTCTTCATAAGGAATTATTTTTTAGATTTCTTGCAAAGGAGCTCTGAGAGAAATATATACCCTGTTTTTAATTATCTGACAACGTCTTTATGTTTCCTTTATTTATGAAGGATAATTTCACTGAATATAGAATTCTGGCTTGGGCGAATTCTTTCTTTTCAGCACTTTGAAGATTACCTTTCACTCACTGTTTCCTTGCAGAGCTCCTGAATTAATTATTAATGAATATATAGGAGCAGAGCTTCTGTAATTTGTATCTTTGTTTTTAAACAGGTATAACTTTTCCCTCTCCTCTAAATCTAGCTTCCTTCAAGATTTTCTCTTTGTGTATTATTTCTATCGTTTGAAGTTGATATGTCTAGTTACTTTGTTTTTGTTCTTAGAAGTTATGTTGCTTGGTATTCTCCAAGCTTGGTGGTTCTGTGATTTGATATCTGTCAATAATTGGGAGTAGTTTTTAGACCTTGCTGCCTTAAATATTTCATCTCCATGGTTTCCTCTTTTGCTTCTGGCACTCAAATGAGGTGTTTGCTCTTCCTTTGGATATTGTCCCACAGATCCTGTGTGTGTGTGTGTGTGTGTGTGTGTGTGTGTGTGTGTGTGTGTTTCATTTTTGGACAGGAATTTGAGGAGTTTCCATTGACTTTTTTTCAAGTTCATTAAGTTTTTTCCCTAGCAATGTCCTACTGGTAAGCCCTATAATACTACTGTTGAAGCATGCTTTCTTCTTAATACTATCGTTTTGATTTCTAGCAATTTCTATGATTCTCCTCTCTCTCCAGTGACTTACCTAGTAATCATAGTTTATTTAAATTCCTTGTTTCATAATTTCAACATCTATAAAATAATCTCAGTCTACTTCTGATGATAGTCTCTTGACATGTTTCGTAATTTTTTTTTAAGTTAGACGTGTTGTATTGGGTAATAAGAACTCATGTAAATAGATCTTTAGTATGTGAATTTGTATGAATCTGGGTACTAATTATGATCTCTTTTTGATGTTGCTATAGTTACCAGACTTTACATTCCAGGAGTACCTTTTGTTTCATTTTGACTCCCCTCTTAAATCTGCCTTGCACTTTTTTCAGCTATAGTTCAGTGCTGTTTTGCTAGAAACCTGTTGGTATTATAAGATGTGGGAGAGAGATAGGATTATATAATCTTTCAATTACATCTGTCCTTTAATGGACTGTGTCTCAGGGCTCTGACCTTCACAGGGTTCCTATTTCTCCATAGTGGCAACTCCTTCCCTACCCTTCCAGCCTCTCTCCCACCCCCACCTACTATTCCCTTCCCTGCTGCAACATCTTTATTTCCTTGAGGCCTTGAGTCCGGGTGACAAAAGTTTTTGTTTTGTGCAATTTTGTTTTTTCCCTTTTGGAGTAACAATAAGTCTGGGAGTGACTGGTTTGGTGACATACTCCCTCCTTAACATTGAAATAAAGCTTTAGACTTAGGCTTGTCAAAGTCCTTTTCTCTGGAAAACAGGCATCTTTTATGAGAGAAGGCTCTGGGCTTATTTCACAATGGTTGCACTCCCCTCTCTCTGCCAAAATCATGAAGGCATTTTCTTAGATCCTTTGGTAGGAACCTGTGTGGATATTGGAGGAAAAGCCCGTGCAAGTGAGAATACCGGCCTGGGATGGCAGTTCTAAGGAGTTTCTTAACCTCATGCTATTCCACATTCAGTCTCTGACAATTCTTTGAAACGTCCATCTAAATGTTCTCACCAGTCTATGGCTCCTGAGGCTTTTCCAGGTGTGCAGACCTCAGGTACCATACTTCTCTGGAAGCTCCTGTCTCTCTAGAAATGGGGGAGAGGGCTTTTGTTCTATAAATTCTGTACTTCAAAAGGTGGCAGAAATCACTGATTTTTCAGTTTGTTCATTTGTTTGTTTGTTTGTTCAAAGACTATTGAAACTAATTTAATTTAATCTTTATACTTTTATCATTATGTGTGATTTGAAAAATCCTTCTTACTTCACAAAAGCCATAACCACCAAGCCACCTCTGACCCCAAGAAACAGGATATTTAATGGACACAAAAATAGAAAATTATCTGTTGATGACGATGTGCATGGTAATATCTTTGACTCGACTAATACACAGTGTACTTATGCTGGGGAAAATAATTTTGTATGCTCTAAAGATGTATTGTGATGGAATGAAAAAAAGGAAAATAAAACAAAAGAAATATTCTATACAGCTTTTTATTCTGTATAATTTTTTAGTGCAGATTATTAACATATATTTCTTTTTAAAAGGAGAAAAACACCCATTTTTATTTTTTCAAGATTTTATTTATTTATTTATTTATATTTATTTATTTATTTCCTGAGCGATAGAGAGAAAGAAAGCCAACACCTTCTACAGGCTCTTATGCTATGATCCTTCTCTTGGTTTCCCAGTCTGGCCAGATCATAGGCACACTAGACCAGTCTGCAGAAAACAACCTGGGAACTGAACTCTGATCTTCCACGTGGCTTCCAGCATTGCAGAGCATTGATGTGGCACAACAGTTATACCCCATTCTTCTTTATGAGTAATTCCTTGTTCATGTGTGTAACTCTAGGTACAAACCCTGTTTTTTTTGAGCGGTGACAGATCTTCAACTCACAGACCCAGGTCTGCTTATGGGTGATAGCATGTGTCTCCCAACGGGGAATTGTTGAAAAGTAGGTCAAGGATTTTGTATCTTTTGTATTAAAACTTCATATGAAGTACACAGCTTATTATAATTTCCTTGTGATAATAAGAGCTCACTAGGTAAAGATTTTTTTTAACTGAAAAACTCTAATGTTGCTTCTTTGATTTTTTTCTCTGATTCATCTTTTGATCTCAGAATAAACTGTCTTTCAATCATATGAGAGTTTCATAGAAGGGTAGAAGTATAAAATATTAACTATCTACCTTCCATGTTTTCTAGAAATGGTTCTTCAATTACAAATAACATAAGAATTGTGTTGAAGAGGCCAGCAGAGGTGTAGCAGTTACATGACTGTACTCCCACATGGCCAACTGTGGTTCAAATCCTGGACCTGGTGCCTTGAAACTCACACCAGGCACATGTGCCTGCATGCCCACATCCTGAGAGGAGAATAGAGAAAAAGGAATTGTAGTGTGGCCATCCCCTTGAGGGGTGGCTTCTCACTTTCTGTCCCTCTGTTTCTCCCATGAGCACACACACCTTATAGCAAATATCTCTCAAAAAAAAAAAAAAAAAAAAAAGAAAAGAAAAGAAAAGAAAAACATCATGTTTTAAAAATATAGAATTACTCCCATCCCAATAGCTTTTCTTATTTATCCATTAAGTATTATTTATTATAATTAACCTTAATCAAGGCAAATACTAACTTTACACACACAAATATGTTTTATGGAATGCAGTGATTTTTAACTTGCTAAGTAGTAGAAAAAAAGTACTGATAGTATGCCTACAGTAGTATTGTGAAATATAGAATAGAATGAAATATTAACTGCAGAGATGAATAAAATATAACAACATGAGAGGAAGTAGAAGGAAAATGCCCCAAATAATCTGTTTATAAATGATTTAAAATTTGACAAATATATGCAATATCTTTCCTACATACTGAAACTACATTATCGTCAAAATATTTATTTCAAGCCTTGGGTTGTTGTGTTTTAGACCATAAAGTGTTATGAAACACAGATTGTTTTATTTGATACTTTTTGTATAGGTCTTTGATAAGTAGACTAAATATATACAGACCCTTAGCACCTGTTCAACAAGTGAGATCATGAATTACGATCATTCTTTTACTGTGTGTCATCAGTTATGTATCCAAGGAGTAATAATAACTACTTTTCTTTACTTGGCATGTGCTATGTTAATTTGTTTAAACACATAATTTCATTTTCATCTTATGGTTCCACTGTGAGAGAAATAATATTATTATCACTCTTTCATAGATAAGAAAATTAAGACTTGAATTTTAAATACGTTCTTTCTTACCCAGATACTCATACTTAATAACAGACATGATTGCTATTCATATCCTCATCTGCCTAGAACTTGGATAGAACTAAGGGCAAATACCTGTCAATTTCAGCAAAGTAAATGACTAACTGATCACTATATTATTAGGGTGGATCAGAAAACAAAAATCAACCTAATACTATATTTGAGATTTGGGCCAGCCCAGCCGCAGCAGCTTTTGCTTCTCAGGTGTTGCACTCCACACCTTGGGAGCACCTGGGAGGCCCAGGTTCAATTTCTGGTCCAATCTAAAAGCTAGGTACAGTGGTGTGTGTTCCAAATTCCAATGACTTGGGAGATTGAGGTGGCAAGACCCTATCTTAAAAAGAAAAAAAAAAAGAAATTGGATAATTTTCTTGTATTTAACTTTTTCAATCACTGTTTTAGTTAAGTGTTGACATGCACTTGGTAATGTTTTGTTTGCATGTACTCTCATATCAGACATGATGGAGTTTAAGTCCCAAACGTTAAACATAATAAAGAAGTTAATATTGAATTGCTAGAAGCTTCAGATGTCTTTGATTCCCACTTATTAGAAATGACACACTCCCAACTTTTCAAGTCACATTGAAAGGATAGCTATAAAAGTTATGCTCCAAATAATAGAGCGGCAAGTTCATAAAGCAGAAATTATAAAAGATACAAGGAGATTAGAAACTTATTAATACTGTTAGGGAATTATTTACCTCCCCAAGTGAGAAAAATCGAGTAGTCAAAAATGAGAATGGTTTAGTAATCCCAATTTAATCATAGAACATTAAGATTAGACCTTCTTTTCAAATATACCTTGAATACTTATTAATCTGCTATATGCTAAAATAATTGAAAGTCTTAATATTTTCTAAAATTTAACAAATGCAGATAGAATCCAGATCTTTATTATGTCCGGAAATTAATAATAATATCAGCATTTCCCCTTCCCTCTTTGTGAAATAAGATATTATGCCAAGGCTTACAGCCACAGTGTACATAATCCCATTTCTCACAAGGTTCTGGGTAAGAGTTAGCCAAGAATGAAACTCGTGTAAAATTTGGAAGGGGCAAATGAAAGAGAAGCCAGTACTATCAGAAGGTCAAGATGATCTGACAGGGATGCTCTCCCAGAATTTCCAGCTTTGATGAAATCCTCTGCAAGCATCTATTTCGTGATCCTACTTTAGCAACTGGCCACATTTCTCATACTTTTTCCTAGGCTCCAGCTTTTCTCTCTCTACTATTGATGCAGGGTAGTGACTTTACCAATTTCCTTTTGAGGCCTTTATTTCCTTTCTTTATGGTTTATTTATTTATCTCTCTCATTAACAGAAAAGAAGATAGAGCAACAGCGCTTAAAACATGATCTCAATGCCACAATCCACCCCCAGCCTCAGCCCGTCCTAGGTAGTGGGCATAGAGGTGCCCATCTCACTCGGGAGATATCCTGACATAAACCTGGAAGTATCCAACATGGGTCATCCTCACAGAGCATTGTATTTCACAGCTACAGCACCATCTGATCCCCCAGTTACTTCCAATCTTTCAGGTCTAAATTCTAAAATTTTTTTTATTCACATGATTCTTACCATGTTCACATGACACAAGTCCAAATCCTATACAAATGGAAATTGCATAATTACTGGGGGAAATAATAAAAAGCAAAACAGAGCTGGCTCCATAGCCCAGTGGTTAAGGAAACTGGATTTTACATGACCCATTGAGAATGAAATTCCTGACTGATGGCTTGAAAAACATGCCAGATGCATGTGCATGCTTGTCCAGAATTCCAGCCAATGGAGAAACGAGGAGGGGACTGAAGCATGACCATAACCTATTAGTGGTGCTTTCTTCTCTCTGTCTTTCTGTGTCTCATTCTCTCTCTAGTGAGGTATGTGGCCTCTGATAATTAAAATCAATAACAAAAATAATAAAATCACTACTTATGACAATCTCTGGAATATAGCTAAACTACCATTTTGGATAATTTTATAGCATTAATCATTTCAATAGAAGAAAAAAGAGAGAAAAATAAAGCAGTACACTCATATATGAGAAAATAAATTATTTTTAAAAGACATATAGAGCGGGACCAGCAGTTAGCGTAATGGCTATGTAGCTGGACTCCCACATAGTCGACCGCAGTTCGAGTCCCGGACCCGGTGACTTAAACTCACGCCGGGCGCGTGTGCGTGTGTGCCCAAGATCCCGAGAGGAGAATGGAGGAGAAGGGATTGCGGCGTGGCCATCCCCTCTGGGGGGTGATTTCTCAATTTCTCACTTTCTGTCTCTCTGTCTCTCTCTGTCTGTCTGGCGAGCGTATGCGCCCTATAGCAAAAACCTCTAAAAAAAAAAAAAAAAAAAGAAAGAAATATAGAGGGACCAGCAGTTGGCGTAATGGCTATGTTGCTGAACTCCCATGTAGCCAACCACGGTTCAAGTCCCGGACCCGGTGGCTTAAACTAATGCCAGATATGTGCACGCCCAAGATCCCAAGAGAAGAATGGAGGAGAAAGGATTGTGGCATGGCTATTCCCCCTGGGGGAGTGATTTCTCACTTTATGTCTCTCTGTCTCTCTCTGTCTGCCTGGCCAGCGCACGTGCCCTATAGCAAAAACCTATCCAAAAAAAAAAAAAAAAAAAAAAAGAAATATAGAAGTAATAAAATGACAAAAATTAATTTAAAAAAACAAAAGAATTATAGTAGAAATAATCTATTAACATTTTGAATAATAATACATTATGGTCATTTGAATCAGTTTTCAGGAATAAAAAATGGTTCAATATTAGTAAGCCTATCAACATAATCCATCACATTTACAGTTTTTTAGGAGGAAATTATATGATTTCCATGGAAGCCTTATTTATGCAAAGGGCTCAGGAAAACAAGCTTAAGTAAACAAAAATTATCCGAAAAATAAAATAAGAGACATGGTTATTTTAGCTCTGAAGGCAGATGTGTTTCAGCAAAAGTAAAATATCTAAACTCTAGGGTCTGGCAGGTGGCATGGAGGTTAAGAGCTTTGGACTCCCACAGGGCTGACCACAGTTTGAATCCTGAACCTGGGGGCTTGCTTTATCACTTTCTCTCTCTCTCTCTCTCTCTCTCTCTCTCTCTCTCTCTCTCTCTACTCACTCTGTCCCTTTCTGGTCAAATTAAAATAAATAAATAAAGATAAATAAAATAATTCTTTAGAAAATATATCTAAACTCTAAGAGAGCCTTTCAGAAATGTTGACGGTCAGTCTCTGTATATCAAACAATCTCCTATAAGGACAAGCCAAATGTGTGTGTTTTTTGTAAGTGTGCACATCTGCATGTATGTTAATGAATGTAAGCTCGCATGTATCTGCACATATGTGTGAATTTGTGTGAGTTTATGTTTGTGTAGATGTGCATGTTGCTCTAAGGGATAGTAGGAAAGTAAGTTAGGAAACCACAGGAAGGACTACATGTATACTCAAGGCATTCTCCTGGATCCATTCTGGAGTCACTGGGCAGTTATGTTGATCCCTGTCAGCTATTGTGAATAATTTTGCACACATACACAATGGAATACTATTCAGTCATAAGGAATAATTTCTATCATTTGAGACAAAGTGGATGAATCTAGGAGATATATTCTAAGTGAAAAAAGCCAGGTTATGAAAGACAAATACTCCATGGCCCTGCTCAATAACTACCCAGTGTCTTAACTCATTTATGATCACTGAAGGACTTGGTAGCATGAAAATAAATAGAACTATGATAAATACTAGAAACCAAACAAGGAGATAGGTGAGTGGTGCAGGAGATATTGATAAGCAGACAGAAGAGTGCATTATATATTATAAATAAGAGGAATAAATTATGGGACAGTACACATAGTAGGATAAAAATGCTGTTGAGAATTCAATATATAATTTAAAAAAACTAGAATAAAACTTGAATGTGCACAATAATGTAAAGTTAAATGCTAAAAGTGGGGATATGTTTATATCCTAGATTTGATTATTATACACTGTATACATGCCTTATAAATACCATACTGTACTGTACAAAGATGTTCAATTATATGAAAATCAGAAATTATAGATATTTTTAGTTTGCTACAGAATGTGTTAGCCCACTGGAAACAGAGAGAGGAAGTGAGAAATCACTCCCTCCTCTTCAGAGGGAATGCCATACTGCAGTCTCTTCTCCTCTAGTCTCCTCTCAGGATTTTGGGCATGCACAGCTTGATTTCAAACCACAGTCCAGGATTTAAACTGTGCTGTCGGCCATGTAGGATATAGCTGCCTAACCTCCCATGCCACCTGCTGACCCAGAAATTACAATTTAAAAAAGGCACTATTGGGGCAAGCAGGTCACATGGTGGTAAAGTCGCTGGACTCCTATAGGGCGAACCATAGTTCAAGTCCTGGATCTGGCAACTTGTTTTCTCACTTTCTATTTCTCTCTGTCTCTGACTCGGAAAAATAAAAATATTAATAATAAAAAGTAAATAAAATGATTTAAATAAATCATTCTTTAAAAAACATGGCACTGTCCTTGAGGTTTTAAATCTTTTTTTTTAAATCTATTTAATCTCTAAAATTTACATGACTATATTGTCATGTCTGCTTTCTCTCTCTGGTGAGTGCATATGCCCTGTAGCAAACTGAAAAAAAAAAAAAAAAAAAAGATGAGTAACATTAAATAAATTCTTTTAAACAAAGGAATACAACTATGTGCTGAGTATACCAAAGAAAGAAATTTGCTTTACTCATCTATTCTTAAATATTGACTATAAAATAGATGATTCTATAATTTTTGATAAATTCCTTATAATTGGTAAGCAAAACTGATCATTTACTTTTTTCACTAAAAAGCAAGAAGACCTATTTTATACTTATTTCTCTGGCTCTTACCTTCAGCCTGCAGCTTCTTATTTTTTCAAAACAAAATTGAATTGTTTTCACATTGAATTATTTTATTTTTCATGCAACATATAGAAAAGATCATCGTGAATTGTATGTAACTGCAACCTGTGAACACATATAAAATTATATATTTGAAAAGAAGAAGAATTGGGTCAGCAGGTGGCATGGTGGTTAAGGTACTGGACTCCCAGGGACCAGCAGTTAGCGTAATGGTTGTGTCGCTGGACTCCTACGTAGTCGACCGCGGTTCGAGTCCCGGACCCGGTGACTTAAACTCACGCCGGGCGCGTGTGCATGCGCACCCAAGATCCTGAGAGGAGAATGGAGGAGAAGGGATTGCTGCGTGGCCAACCCCTCTGGGGGGTTCTCGCTTTCTATCTCTCTGTCTTTCTCTGTCTGTCTGGTGAGCGCACGCACCCTATAGCAAAAACCTCTCCAAAAAAAAAAAAAAAAAAAAAGATACTGGACTCCCACATGGTTGACTGGTTTGAGTCCTGAACCTGGAGGCTTGGAAAACACATCAGGCACATATCCTATCCTCTCTGGGGGTGATTTCTCACTTTCTTTCTCACTGTCTCTCACTGTCTCTCTCTGTCTCTCTGGAGCAAATACACATGCCCTATGAAAAAAATCTTTTTAAAAAAGAAAATAAATAAATAAAAACAGTACGCTTTATTTAATAAATTTTCAAGCATGCAAAATGGTATAAAGGAAAATAAAAACACCAATGGATTTACCAGCAAGTTCAAGATATATGTATTACTTACATATTAATTGAAATGTTAAATACCTGACAAATAAGTAGAATAGACATTAATACTCAAAACTAATTGGTTATTTTTATCATTGCAATAAAGAAATAAAAATGATCCCCAGGACTTGTGTGGATCTCTTTACACAAGAGACATATGGTTTGGAGACCCAAGTGTCATATTGTCTCTCCTTGTCAATTTAGGACATGGCTATTTGAAAATTCACTGTTGATCATCTATTCTGTTGATAGAGTGGTAGGTGTTCTTTTTTTCTTTAACCAAATCTTAATTACGTACTGGAGAGTTCAATGACACTCATGGAGATACAAAGATTGCTTGTTGTTTTTGTTCACTAGTTGGAGAAACTGTTTTCATGGGGGAAATCCACACAATTTAATCCTAATGATGTGATCATCTGTCTTCAAACAACCTTGTTCACCTGGGAAGAAATGTAAGTAATCACTCCTTTTTTTTTTTTTTTTTTTTTTTTTTTTTCCTATGTGTGCTCAGTAGGGAGAGAAAGAAAGGGAAAATGAGAAATCATTCCTCCCATGGATGATGACCATGCTGCGATCCTTTCTCTTCTATTCTTCTCTTGGAATTTTGGGCATGCCAGGGTGTTTTGTAAGCCACTGGGACCAGGACTCAAACCATTCAGTTGCCTATGTGGGATCCAGGCTCCTTAACCACTACACACTCTGTTGGTCCAGAAGTAATCATTTTTAATACATTCTTAATAATATATCCATGTTCTAAAATCAGACATCAACTGAAAAATCACATTTGTTTTTTTTTATGTGAATATACCTATAACTTCCCTGCATTGGTGTTTATGTATCTCTATATTTATTTTGTTTTGAGTTTTGTTACATTATTTAAAAATGCAACTTGTCAGACAGGCAGTTCTCCGATGAATAAGCAAATATATAACAATGAAATCCTTTTTTTTTTTTTTTTTTTTTTTTGGAGCGGTTTTTCGCTATAGGGCACGTGCGCTCGCCAGACAGAGAGAGAGAGACATAGAGACAGAAAGCGAGAAATCACCCCCCAGGGGGTATAGCCACGCCGCAATCCCTTCTCCTCCATTCTCCTCTTGGGATCTTGGGCACGCACGTACACGCACCCGGTGTGAGTTTTAAGCCACCGGGTCCGGGACGCGAACCGCGGTCGACTACGTGGGAGTCCAGCAATATAGCCATTACGCTAACTGCTGGTTCCCATCAATAAAATCCTCTTAAAATGGAATAGATTGAATCACTACTTAGTCACCTATGGTATTTCTGGATGGCAATATGAAATTTTGCATCATACTTTTCAAATACTTTTAAGGTTGTTTATTTATTTATTTATATCCTCCATCATGATGGAGAAGAGAGAGAGAAGCATCTCCAGCAGAGTTTTGATGCTTCTTTCCACCTCCAGCCTCATCCAGTACAAGAACATAGGTATGTGGGAGTACGTGTTCTACGAGGTCTCCAAACATGAACCTGAAAACTCCCCAGGTGCACCGGTTTCACAAAGTGTTCCCACTGCTCCACCATGTGAGCCCTTGCACCACCCTTTTAGAGTTCTTGGTATAAATTTACTTCAGTCAAATGCTGGCTGGAAAAGTTCTAACTGACTCCCTCACTAGCATTATCTAGGATTACTTATATTTCCAACCTTACAAACTTGTTTTACTTTTAATATACTTAAAATGTAGCATTAACACAAGAGACTGACCAAAGGATATACCACTGGTGTACACTGGATAAAACTATTACAAATGTATCTCAGACATAAAAGGTGTATTCTCTAGATAGGGAAATGTATTTGCTTCCAAAGAGAGAAACTTCTGTGTAATTCAATTATTATGTCACTTATAGACTCACAATAGCTTTTCTTGATTGAAAAAAAAAAAAAAAATCACTCCTAAGGAAAGATTCAATTTTGCCCCCTTGCTGAACCTTATGAGTAGGGCATTATTACAATGACCTAATTGTAATGAAAATATTAGCCACATTATCTAAGAGAGGAAGGACACAAATCAGGTGCAATATACATAACTTAAGGTTTTATCTATCTCAGCAATTGTTGTAATATGAAATAAAGGCAAAGATAACATTTCTCAGGGTCACCTCTATTCATTTTCTCCTACGTAAGCCTTCTAACATAAAGGATTGAAATACTGTTACACATTTATAAACTGTCCAGACCATATGGTAACCAAGTAATTCAAGATTAAAAAAATAAATAAAAATTTTAAAAAAGTGTCATGATAGTTTTCAGAAAATTGGTCAGCTCAATATGGTTTGCCTTTTTTCCTACTGGATTTCTGTTTGTGTGTTTTTTTTTTAAATATTTATTCAGCTTTAAAATCATTTAGATATCACAGGCTGAGTTTTTAATATATTTTTCTCAGTTGTTTGTACAACTTAGGAAAATTAAACTGATTCAGTGACTTGAAGTTACACAAATTTTTATATATGTAAATTTATACAGGACTATGATGGCCAAAGTATGCCTAAAGAATGCCCACCATTTTTGAAAGCTGATGCATTGTATGTTGTATTTTAAAGAACAAAGCCCTATTTAAACTTGGATGTTTTTCATTAATATTCTCTTATACAAAAAGAGATTATCATAATGAATTCCTCATTCTAATGAGATTAGAACTCATTTTTCATCCCATTATTTGGTTAAAGAAACTAGATCCATGGTAGAATAGCCTAGGATCTGAGTTAGTCTATTAACTTTCTTGAAATATCATTTCACTTGAATGATTTATCTCAGTATTCCTAGACAATTGAAATTTATCTCTAATAACATGAATAGATTCATGCACAACCTTTTATTTTTGCAAAAAATTGTCATGTTTTCTAATTTATAATCTTTGAGAAGTTAATACATGTTTTATTCTCAGAGTTTCATGAGTCTCATAAAATTATTGTAAAGTTTCCTAAACTTGACTGATGAAAAAAATACCTGTAATGTTTATAAAAAATAAACATCTACATCCCTGTACTCTTCTCCAGACCTACTGAATGATATTCTCCAGATGATTCCTATGGTAAGACCAGGTTGTGGAACACAAATATAGTAAGTATATACATTATGTAAATAAAAAAATGAGACTCAACCGGATCAAATGATTTGGTCAATTAGATGTAGCAACCACACAGTGAGTGATCATTCACACAGGAAGTCAAGTAAGATTTTTTTTTTCAATTTTTTCAAGAGTACTTTAAACTGGTACTTCATATTACAACACTTAAGAGCCTTTAGTGTGGAGTAACTATCCTCTAGTTATCCCACTCCAGGATCAGGACTGTTGAGTGAGCAGGTAGCTACTGTCTAATCTGTCTAACTATTTGCCTATTATGATTTTTATATGAATAAGGCATTTCATTTGAACTGAGATTTTTAACTCTCCCAATTCAATCCTCCAAACACTTTGTATAATTTCTGTATTAAGCATTAGGTTAAGATTCTCTCTGTCTTAACTAATATTATTACTCTTTTTTCTTCTTTTAAAAGTTGTTATGTATTATCATCATTATTTTTGAATTTGCTATAGGGCCAGAGAGAGAAAGTGAGAAAGCAAGCCTCTAGGTTCAAGACTCGAACCAAGGTTGGTCATATGCAAGTCCTTAATCACCATTGCTGTTTGTAGGTCCCAAGTTTATTATTCTTAATTGTGAATGTTTATCCTTATCACATATCTACTTTTATCAAGCAATAGGACATGTTTACATCTGAAATCTAGTTGAGATGAAGTCATTCTTAACTATTAAATAGGTAATGTCTTATAAGCTTCCCAAAATACACACTTGTTAATTTCTAGATATCCCATCCAGAATATTTATATGCCATTTTATTATTGGCAATCATAGTCTTATAAATTGGACCCTGGATAAAAAGTTATTCTGGTATTGACTATTTTGGCACATTTTTATAACCTTGTAGAAAAATCTGTAGGTAATTCTATAGTATATTAGCTAGTTTTTTGCTTTCATGCTGTGTACAGAAAAAATTTATCAGCTAAGGTGCTTGAGTTAAATAGACATTCATGCAATTGGGGATTTTGACTATCTTGCATCTCAATACACAATAAAAATCAAGTACATTCTTTTTTAAAAACATATTTATTGCATTCATTATTATTATTTTATTTTTACTTATTTATGTTTTTTAAAGTTGACCAGAGGAAGACAGAGAGGAAAGTGAGAAAGCAAGCTGCCAGGTCCAGGACTCAAACTGCAGTCAGCCACGTGTGAGTTTAGCTGCCTCAACCACGTAGCCACCTGCAAGTCCCAATAACCAGGTATATTCTTAACTCATTTTTGGTTAGTTTAGCTACAATGTATCTAAATACGATTGTGTGTCAGGAACTGGAATTGCCACGAGGAGTAAGATGCAGTTACTCTTCTCAAACTAGCTGCAATGGAATGTGATTGACTGACTAGGAAAAGGACAATTTAATATCAATACGGTAAGTACTGTAATTGGAGCAAGGTGAGTCTCCAATACCAAAAAGAAGAACTTTAGTTAGCTAGAGGAGGGAGTGAGGTAGTGTCTACCCTAAAGAGGTAGTGTCTAAATATTAAATTCATTACTAAGCTGAAGGGTGTAGGGTCAGTCTTGTAAGGAGAAAGAGTCACACATACAAGAAGCTGATGGGAAACAATGCACTGTACCTTCTTAAACAGCAAAGCAAAGAGCTCATTTAGTCTAGCAGGACCTTAAATTAACAAAGAAGACACAATGAGAAGTAAGGCTGGATACGTTGACTTGGTTATTTTATTTTTATGTGGCACATTTAAACAGGTTACAACAAATTTGAAAATTTAGCCAGGTACACGGTGCAAAGCCTATCTGCCACAGAGACCTGCTTTAAACAATACTTGCATAGGCTGAAAAACATGAGTACTATATTTTTAACTGTATAGCAGGTTACTTAGTTTCTGTTCTGTGGAAAGTGTAAATCATCCTAAGAAAGGGTTTCTTTTATTTTCTTTTTTCTTTCTTTTTTTTTTTTTTTTTTTTTGAGAGGTTTTTGCTATAGGGTGCGTGTGCTCGCCAGAAAGACAGAGAGAGACAGAAAATGAGAAATCACCTCCCGGGGTGATGGTCACACCGCAATCCCTTCTCCTCCATTTTCCTTCTGGAATCTTGGACACGCACACACATGCACCCGGCGTGAGTTTAAGCCACTGAGTCCAGGACTCGAACCATCGTCAACTACATGGGAGTACAGCGACATAGGCATTACAAAAACTGCTGGTCCCGTAAGAAAGGGTTTCAATTTAGATTTTTTATTTTGCACAAGGTTGCTGAATGAAATAATCTGATCATGACACTGAATATTTTTTTTTTTTTATTTTGCTAGAGGGAGTATGTGCTCACCTGATAGAGACAGAAAGCGAGAAAGAGAGAAGTGAGAAAGCATCTCCCTGAGGAAGAGCATTTAGTCCTTCAGGGTTTTAGGCATTCTCTCACACTTCCCCAGTGTGTTTTCCAAGTCACTGGGTCTGGGACTCAAACTGAGCAGAGGGACATGTGGAATCCAGCCATCTTAATAACCATGCCACCAACTGGCCCCATTTTATTTTTCTTTTCTGTCATTTTTTTTTTCCTTTTTAACATTTTGAGCATTTGTCTGATTTTTATTGAGGAGAAACTACACTATTTTGTAAGTGAAGAATTATCAAAAATAGAAGAAACAGGGCCAGCTCCATGGCCTGGGGGGTTAAAGTAGTCAAATGCCACTCAAATTATGTGGTTTGAGTCCAGGACCCAGCAGCTTCAGGAATACATCATGTGCATGTTCATGTGTGCGCAAAATCTGGAAAGGAGGGAGAGATGAAGGAGAAGGGATTATCGATGACCATTCCTTAGGGGAAGTGCTTTCTTCTCTTCTCTCTCTCTCACGTAAGTGGACATGCCCTCCAGAAAAGACAAAATAATAATAATAATTAAAAAACCCTTAAACAAAAGAAATAGAAGCTAGTGGACCAGTCCTGTAGCCTAGTGGTTAAGAGATCCAGATCCCACATGGCCAATCACAGGGGCTCGGCTTCTGCAGCTTGAAAAACACGATGGCCTCCATATGTACCTTCCCAGCCCAGACAAATGCAGAGGTGAGGAGATTGTGGCAATACCACACCCGACTGGAAGGTACTTTCCCTTTCTCTCTGCCCTTCATCTCTCTCTGTCTACTGCATGGCCCTCTGGCATTTAAAGCAGAGCAGAAAAGAAAGAAATAGGAGCTAGAATTTATCAGATTAGAAATGAGCCACGTTATATAAGTAATTCCAAAAACAAGTCCCACGTATTACATATTCTCCAACAGATTCTATATTCTCAAACAATAACTTTGCGTGGCCATCTACTTTTAGTTCATTAGTAAATTGACTTTTTAAAAAATAATGCTTTACATTGAGTGAAGACATTAAATCACCTAAATATATATTTTGTGATGACTTCATCTGAAGATGATACGAATTTATTATAGAGTTCAAAGCAAAAGTATATTTCACCATGGTAATTTACTAAGATTCTGGATATTATCTGACTTTTCCATTTTTTTCTATAGCAGATATAATAGCTACTGAACTCTGCTGTAACATTTTTCAAAAATTGAAGTAATGGTGTTTATTTCTTAAAACGTTAAAACTTAAGGTCTTGGCTACCTTTAAACATGTACCGTAGGCAGATAACAAATATCTATTTTGGTTTTTTGGCCTTGCTGTGAGATGTGTCATACATTTCTAATTATCGATTTTGGAGATACTTCTGGCTATTTCAAATAGCCTTTATATGTCTTTTTTTTTTTTTCCTAAGTAAAAGAAGATTTATTTCTCATTTAAGGAAATACCATGTCACACTTTTCCACATACTGTATTAAAATCTCAAGTGTACCTTTTCAGTTTCCTCTCCCAGTCTTTAGCTGACGAGAGTAACTGCCTTGTAAAGTTTTGTAAGGATTAAAATAGAAAACAAAATCTAAGAAAAGTTCTTTGTACAGATCTTTGCACAGAGTAAAAATTCAAATGAAAATCAATTATAATTTTATCAGCTAATGATTATGTGAGTATTGAGATATATGGTTCTGGTTTCCTGAAAACAGAATTGTTTTATTCTTGATACTTCTTCGGGGGGGTAAGGTTTCAAATTCGAGGTCACTTAACATTTACTAATAGGTTAATAGTACTTATACCCATGGAATATTGGCTAAATCAGAGTTAGTCTATCTATTCTTTTTTTTTTTTTTTTTGAGAGGTTTTTGCTATAGGGCGCGTGCGCTCGCCAGACAGAGAAAGACATAGAGACAGAAAGCGAGAAATCACCCCCCAGGGGGGATGGTCACGCCGCAATCCCTTCTCCTCCATTCTCCTCTCGGGATCTTGGGCACGCATGCACACGCGCCCGGCGTGAGTTTTAAGCCACTGGGTCCGGGACACGAAGCGCGGTCGACTTCGTGGGAGTCCAGCGACATAGCCATTACGCTTACTGCTGGTTCCCTATCTATTCTTCTAGATGAAGAAAGATACATATGTTTTAATCCCAGATGACAGCTGAAACCACTTAGTATGACCTACCTAGAGCAGTGTTGAGAAGTCTGAAGGCAAGAGCAAGTGCAAAAGAAAGGAGAAGATAGGCAAAAAGCATGTTCCTTACGTCATTCTAAAGTCTGAAAATGTTTAAATGTAGTCTTGTAATATATAAGAAAAGAAAGGAACTACATACCCAAGATATCATTTTTGGGGGGTTATTTCATATTTCTTTCAGAGAGAGAGAGAGAGAGAGAGAGATAAGCATCCCCAAAAGGATTTAGCGTTCAGCTCCACCCCGCTCAGCTTTCCCAGTGGGGCGGGATCACGGGCACACACATGCACGTGCACACCTGGCATGTACTTGTCAACCTGGAAGGCACACCCCGATCTCCCATATGGCTTCCAGCAAGACAGTGTTGTGCTATGGCTGCACCACCTTAACTGGGCCCTGTGTTCCCTTATTTTGATAACTTAATTAGTTTTACTGAATTTATCTATTACCTAATGCCCTCTGCACTAAAGAACAAGCATTTCCAAGAATAGTCCTAGATGATTCATCGTTGTATTTATTGGAAGAAGTTTATGAGGACATTGTTCGGACATTTATGTGATATCCAGCTTTATAAGAAATCCAAGGAGAAATGCCTTTCTCATCTTGCTGTCAGGAGTAACTGGGCTTATCCTGAACAAAGGAATTGATCTTGGGAATCCTGCAAATGCTGATAATGATTTTCTTTCCATGTTTACTATTAGAAATTTTAGAGACGACTTGTTATCTTTCAGTAATAGAAGTGTGTTGAGAGATCTTTACAGAATTGTTTTTGTTAACTTCATTCTTGGCTTCATTCTATGTGTTTATTGTAGCTTTGTCTTTATTCATCAGGCATTTAATTCTTATTTTATGTTCATGTGTGTTTATTTATATATTAATATATACATAAATACATACGTGTGTGCATATATATGTATATAATATATATGAGGAGTCTTCGAAAAGACTGTAAAAGATAGAATTAAAGTAGGAGTTTATTTGGTACAAAAAAGAAATCCATACCTAGTTTTTTCACAGTGTTCTTTATCCATAAACTTTTAAAAGACCCCTTGTATGAATATATCACCTTAATTTTTCTTGAAACACAGCATGGTTTGCATAAATAAATACAAAATTAACAAATTTAAGATGCTTAGCAATTGCAGTGTAGGCATATTTTTCTATAGCAAGAAGTTTTGTAACTCATATTGAAGATTTTTTTGAGTACCTATTATCTTTAAGACTTGTTTCAAGATGCTGGGAAACCAGCAGTGAACAAGTAAGGTAAAAATAATTAGTAAAAAGGTAATAACAATTTAAAGGTCATTTTAGAAGAAATATAATAAACTTTCCAGGAACAATTAAATGACTTCTTAAAAATTTTCATAATAAACATGTACTAACATGACAAAAATAAATTTGTATGATTCTTCCAAAATTAATGGTACTTCAAAAATTAAAACACTAGAAAAGAAAAAAATAAAAGTTACTCTTATCCGTAGTGCATTATCAATCCACAGGGGTTTGTTGAAAGGTGTTTATTTTTGTAGACATAAAATTGTGGCCACATTAAGGAAACACTTTGTTAGAATTACTGAAAGTGAAATATATTTTGAGCATAACAGTCTCTGATTATGGTGAGGCCATCTCCCCTACCCTGTGTGCTTTCTCACTATCCCTCTCTTTGTCTTTCTCTAGCAAGTGCATGCACTCTATAACAAAATTAGAGACATAAAATAGTACAGAGCATTCTCATAGAACTTTCATCCAGTTTCCTCTAATATTAATATCTTTCACAGTCATGACACATTGCCAAAAGCAAGGCATTAACATTTACATATTATTGATGAAACTATAAGCTTTATTCAGATTCCTACTGATGTTCATTGTCCTAGGATGCAATCCAACATATCACATTGCGTTTGGGCTTTAACCATCAGAATTATATAATGTATACTTTTGACAAGGAAGGTAACTACATGAAAACTTCTTTTAAAATAGGCAAAATAGCATCATATAATACACAGTAACATTTATTTCAAAGGGATATTGCAAGGAGTCACTAAAATGATCAATATAAATTTAAAACAAAATATCTGACTAAAAAACTCTCAGTAAATGTTTAATACCTAGAAGAGTCTTAAGTTTTCTTCTTCTTCTCCTCTTCCTCCTCCTCCTGCTTTTCTATATTGCCAAAAGACATGGCAAGTGTGCTTGAGAGGGAGTGAGGAAGGGGAAGAGAAAGAGAAAGAAGCACCCCTCAATAGGCCTGACCTGCCACAATCCTTTTTCCTCCATTTTTCTATCCCATCAGGATCCACCTGCCTGTTCCTCAAGTACCCAAGGCTGGTATTAAAAACATGGTTGGGGAGCAGCAAATGGCATAATGGTTATTTCGCTGGAATCCCACGTAGTCAACCACGATTTGGGTCCCAGACAGGCAATTTAAGTCCATGCTGAGCACATGTGCATGCAGTCCCCAAATTTCCAAGATGAGAATGGAGGAAAAGGGATTGCAGTGTGACCATCTCCACTAGGGGCTGATTTCTCACTTTCTTCCTATCTCTGTTTCTCAGGTGAGCACACTCACACGCACCCTATAGCAAAACTCTCCTTGCTCTAAAACAAAAAACAAAAAACAAAAAACAAAAAAACCTTTTTGGCCATGTGGGATCCTGCCCCTTATGCTACCACAATGGTGATCTAATAATTGTTGAAGTTAGAGATAGAATTCATTATTTTATCATAATAACTATTTCATTTATATTTCCAGTATAACAACTAAACAGAAAACCAGTCTTCATTTATCTGCAATATAACCATTATGCTAGCAATTTATTCAAAAAGAGAGATATCTTAGATTTTGCACTGAAAATTGTTCTCTGTAGCAAATTGTAAAATTGATGTTTTGAATAAAAATGTACTTTTGTCTTCCATAAACCTGGTAGCTATTATTTCAAAATAGCTATAAATAATAAAGAAATCTACTTTCTATTTTAACTGCTTATTTTTATTTGTGTGTGTGTTGCTTCATCACAATAAAAACCTTTATTTTAGGAAAATCACCCAGGTTGTAACAGATACATGAAATTTGAATAAACTATTAAAATACATTCCAGAGCAATTTTCATATTGATCACAGAAACTTTTCTTATTTATTCAAAAAGGTTGTTTTTCCTAACACATTTACCAAAAAAGTTGTAATTGTGGTAATCCATTATGTACTTAGAATAATAATTAATGTGCTTTGGAATAATGGAGAAAGGTAGTTATTCATAAAAATAACATTGTAGGGGCTGGCAGATGGAGTGGTTGTTAAGAGTGCTGGACTTCCACATGGCTGATCGTGGTTCGAGTCCCAGAACTGATGGCTTGCTTTCTCACATTCCTTCTGTCTCTCTCTCTCTTTGTTCCTCTCTAGTCAAATTAAAATAAATAAATAAATAATAAAGTTAAATAAAATAATTCTTTAAAAAGAAATAAAAACATTGTGTGGAAACACTATCTAACAAATTTCAGGACTTGGGCCAGTAATAGGTGATCAAAATCTCTGGAATTATTGCTATATGAGGAAGTGCAACATAACAGTATAAAGTATAAGGAAACACCTAACTGCTCTTTATATATTTAATTACTCTCTCAATTGCAATTTGGATTTTGAAACCATCATGTCTAAACTGGGAAAGGTAGACAATTAATTTAAGTTTTCTCATATACCTTTATATTGTTTCATTATTATTTTTGTAAAGTAATGTATGATGTCAAAATTATTCTTCTTTCAACTATCACATTTCCTTTCAGAGAGATTTCTAGAGTTAGGAAATTGTGTTACATTACTTTAAAAAGTCTCTTTTCTAAAATAAAATTTATATTGTCTATGTTATTTTCTGCAAATTAAAAACAGAAAAGATGTTTTAATGGAAATCAGTGATGTGATTATTTATTCATTCATTACAATACCCAGTACATCCTCATGAGCACTATACCAGATGCTGTGAGTAAAATGGTTAATAGGACCAAATCACTTGTACTCAACTTGTTCACAATATGAAAGAACAGGGTTATGACAGAATTAAAATGAATCCTGGAAATATCACCTGGTACTTTTTAGTTTGCTAATATACTGATACTGGAAATAAAGGATGACTTCATTCACATATACATCTTTACTCTAGGCAACATTATAAGAATACTCAGAATTATTTGAGTTAAACTAGTTGTGATGCAATTTAAGACATACAATCTACGGACCAGCAGTTAGCGTAGTGGCTATGTCACTGGACTCCCACGTAGTTGACTGTGGTTCGTGTCCCGGACCCGGTAGCTTAAAACTCATGCTGGGTGCATGTGCATGCGTGCCCAAGATCCCGAGAGGAGAATGGAGGAGAAGGGATTGCAGCGTGACCATCTCCCCGGGAGGTGATTTCTCACTTTCTGTCTCTCTGTCTCTCTCTGTCTTTCTGTCTTTCTGGCAAGCGCATGCGCCCTATAGCAAAAACCTCTCAAGGAAAAAAAAAAAAACAAACAAACAAAAACAAAACAAAACAAAACAAACAAACAAACAAAAACATACAATCTAATTTAAGAAAGAAATAGGGAAAAGAATCTTGACTGTAGCTTATTCACTAACACATGTAAAGAGTGGAAGAAACAAAGGGGGAAAATGGACATAGAGCACACATTTGTGTAGAGCCCAGGTAGGTATGATTCCATCTGACAGGCAACACCGTGCTTACTCCGTGCTGCTTGCATGTCAATTCTCTTCTTTCACACTCTATAAACACCTCATCCTAGTGATGTGCTAGGGCAGGGGACTGTACTTCCTGACTATATTTATACCTCCTGTCACAGAACCTAACATCACGTAGGCATTCGAAGTAAATATTTGGTGATTTGTTGTTCATTGAAGCAACCAGTTATAGTTCGATACTACTAGTCCTGCTAATTGATCGGATGCCCACTTACTCTTGTTCTGACTCAGCTCACTCACAAAAACACTTGATTAAACTATGTCTTCTTATGGGAACTCCTTCACGGAGAAAAGTTGATCCCAACTATATAGCTCACTAACCAAGATTATCCACCAAGATAAATACTTAAATTGAACTTAAAGTTTATACTTTAAGCATTTCTGAATTTACTTGATATTGAACAGGTTTTAAAAGACTAAAAAACAATCTCTGCTTGTGAAAGAAAACATCGTTTTTGAATCTGCAGAGTCAAAGCCAAGTTCTGGAAATGCTCTAGTGAAAGAATCATCACTCTTCACAGTCCTGATTCCAATACCAGCTTTATCACACCTTATCATTTTTGAATCAATATCTATTTTGAGAACCAGAAAAAAGCTATTGAAACTCTCCGTAGAGAAAAAAAAAAAAAGGTGTGCATGTTCATACCTTCATTTAATTGTGTATTGCATGTGTTCGTGTGTGCATGCATATTTGGAAGGGCTTTATAAATAATCTGATCATCACATAATAAAAATTGTTTTTTTTTTTCTTAGACGTTTTTGCAATAAGGCGTGTGTGCTCGCCAGACAGACAGAGAGACAGAAAGTGAGAAGTCACCCCCCAGGGGGGATGGCCACGCTGCAATCTCTCCTCCTCCATTCTCCTCTTGGAATCTTAGGCACACACACACACATGCCCTCTGTGAGTTTTAAACCACCGGGTTCGTGGCGTGAACCTCGGTCGACTACATGGGAGTCCAGCGACATAGCCATTACACTAACTGCTGGTCCCTGTCACATAATAAAAATTCTTAATGAAGCTTTTTAGAAAAATTATTTTAGAAATAAGGCTAATTTTTTAAATTTTTTAATTTTATTTTAATTTTTTGGAGAGGTTTTTGCTATAGGGCACGTGCACTCGCCAGAAAGACTGAGAGAGACAGAGACAGAAAGCGAGAAATCACCCCCTAGGTGGCGATGACCACACCACAATCCCTTCTCCTCCATTCTCCTCTGGGGATCCTGGGCACTCACGCACACGCACCTGGCGTGAGTTTAAGCCACCGGCTCCGGGACTCGAACCACAGCTGACTACATGGGAGTTCAGTGACATAGTCATTACGCTAACTGCTGGTCCCAAGGCTAATTATTTTAAATTTGATGAATTTACTTTCAAGGGCAATAATACCACAAGACTCCATAATTCAAAACAAATGGGAGATTTGAAATTATCTTTCATATTCAGAAACAAAAAAGCTAAGGGGAGTATTTGAGAATGAACATTTCCCACTTGCAAAGTCTTCTCTTTCCAGCAATCAGCACCAATTCTAATGGTGATTTGAGTAGAAACACCACTTATAGTCTTTTTATTCAAATAATATGAGCTGCATATATGAGCTTGGAGCAGAAATAATTTGTTTAAAATGTGTGGAATTTATTAATAAATTGGGACTAGATAACTGTTATAGTCTTAATTGTCTCCCTTCTCCCAATTCATAAATTAATATGCTAAGTTTCAATACATTAGTTGGGAGTATATTTGAGATAGGATGTTTAAAGACATATTAAGGTACAATAAGCTAATGTGAGCGGGCCCAATCTAATATGGCTGCCATTCTTATAGGAGAAGAAAATTAGGTCATAGAGCCCCAGAGGAAAATCAAAAGGAAGACACTAAAAAGAGAGAGCTATCCACAAGTCAAGAAAAGAGGACTCAGAGTAAAGTCAACCCTACTGACCACTCAACTTAAGACTAGTGGCCTCTAGAATTATGGGGAAGTAAATTTCTATTGTTTAAGTCACCTTCTGTAGTACTTTGTTATGGAAGCCATAAAAACCTAATATTAATACATTGCCTTTCCTTTTTCAGGTGAATAATCCATTAAATAAATGACCACAAATATTAATAGAGGATAATTCCATTATTGGATTGGACCCATCTTTTCAGATATTGTACAAAGTAGTCTAAATGTACTTTCATTTGATAGAATATTTATATATTGTAAACATGTTAATTCACACTCCTCATAATAATTTAGTACCTGAATCCATTCAACACTTCCACCTAAGAATCAGGACACAGTGACAGTGGATCCTTCCCTGTACTTATTGGATTCTTTTGCAATGGTTGGATTTCCTTTGGATACAATAGCCAGAAATGAAAAAAGGAAAGAAAGAAAGAAAGAAAGAAAGAAAGAAAGAAAGAAAGAAAGAAAGAAAGAAAGAAAGAAAGAAAGAGAAAGAGAAAAAGAAAGAAAGAAAGAAAGAAAGAAAGAAAGAAGAAAGAAAGAAAGAAGAAAGAAAGGAAGAGAGAAAGAGAAAGACAAAGACAAAGAGAAAGACAAAGAGAAAGACGAAGACGAAGAGAAAGAGAAAGACAGAGAAAGAGAAAGAGAAAGAGAAAGAGAAAGAGAAAGAGAAAGAGAAAGAGAAAGAGAAAGAGAAATAAAAAGAGAAAGAGAAAGAGAAATAAAAAGAGAAAGAGAAAAAAAGAAAGAGAAAGAAAAGACAATAGAAAGATGGGAAGGAAGGAAGAAGAAAGAGAGAAAAAGAAAGAAAGGAAAGGAAAAGGCCGCTTTCTCTTTAGACAAGGAAGGAATGATTTCAAATATCTTTGTATATCAAGGGAAAAGCAAAATATAATTGAAATTGAATTTAAAAAATTGCTAACTTTCTTTGAAGTCTCAACACTACTTTCTTCACTATTTCCTTATAGATCTATTCTGACAAAGAAATAAGGAGGATTTTATTGGTTTGCAATTTTCTTTAGATTTGCCACTTGTGTTGTTTTAAACCTGTCCTCTAACTTATTTATGAAGGTGTCTTGAATTATTTGTATCATTCCATTTGCTTACAGTCTACTCACATTATTTCAAGGTTAGTCTCTCTGAATTCATTAATGTTTGTGTTCAGAATAATCATTTTTGATTTCCCAGTTGTAGTCAAAGTGGCTGCACCATTTCTTAATGTCCATGAGTATCATATTTTCCCAAGTTTTTTTGGTTTATTTTTTGTAACTTCTAAAGAAATTGAAAATAGCAATGATTGTGGTCTTTTCTAGTCATTACTCAAGAAAACAACTCTGAAACATTCCGGGTTTTCTAGTTTCCCTTCAAAGCATGTTGCAAAAAGAGCATTATAAGACTATACATTTTCTAGATGTGTTAAAAATCTACATTTTTTTTTAAACAAATTTCTTTTTTTCAAGAGAGAGAAAAGAGGGACCAGCAGATGGTGTAATGATTATGTCACTGGACTCCCATGTAGTTGACCATGGTTCAAGTCCCAGACCTGGTCGCTTAAAAATCATGTTGAGTGAATGTGCGTGAGTGCCCAAAATCCCAAGAGCAGAATGGAGAAGGGATTGCAGCGTGGCTATTCTCCCAGGGGATGATTTATAGCTTTCTGTCTCTCCATGAGTGCACATACCCTATAGAAAAAAGTCTCTCTCAAAAAGAGAGAGAGAAGGAGAGAGAGAGAAGAGGCAAGCACCATCAACAATTTTTATGTCATTCACCCTCACAGACCCTACAGCCAGCCAGGATGATTGGCACTCAGAAATCCTGGAACCAAACCTACAATCTTCCATATGTATCCTACCTCTCTCTCTCTCTCTCTCTCTCTTTCTCTCTCTCAATTTTTTTTCTCTCTCTCTCTTTAGATCTACTTAATTTTTTTTATTATTTTTAATTTTGTTATAGAGCACTTGTGCTCAACAAAGAGAGACACAAAGAAGGGGAGTAGGATTGAGAAACCAGGTCCAGGACTCGAAGTGCAGTTGGCCCTGTAGGAGTCCAGGGTCCCAACCACCATGCCACCAGCTGGGCCCAGATCCAGCATCTCTTGAGCAACTTGTCCCTGCTATTCCCCTAATTCTGACCAAAAAAATCTACATTTAAAGCTTAAGACATGAATTAATTTAATAAAATGGCAACCAATATAAATTTTTGCATTACATGTTGAGTCATAACGTAGGGACAAAGGAAAACTATTAGTTTTTACCCTGAAAAAGGAAAAACATTAAAAGACAAAAACAGAGAACCAGCAGTTAGCATAATGGCTATGTCGCTGGACTCCCATGTAGTCGACCACGGTTTGCATCCCGGACTCGGTGGCTTAAAACTCACGCCGGGCGCATGTGTGTGCATGCCCAAGATCCCAAGAGGAGAATGGAGGAGAAGGGATTGCGGCATGGCCATCCCCCCTGGGGGGTGATTTCTCGCTTTCTGTCTCTCTGTCTCTGTCTGTCTGGTGAGTGCACGCGCCCTATAGCGAAAACCTCTCCCCCCCCCCCAAAAAAAAAGACAACAATCTATTTACAAGTATTTTAAAATATCGTGTAATTTCAAGCAGAGTATCACATCATTGAGGAAATTACCTTGCCTCAGTAGTCTCTCTAACTTGTCCATATATTTGATGATTAGTTTTTGAAATGTAGCCTGATGATTGCTCTTTTGATTTTCAAAATACTGCCAAAGACGGCCAGAATTCGTATGGCGGTTAAGGCTCTGGGCTCCCACATGGCTGACCACAGTTTGAGTCTTGGACCCAGCAGCTTGAAACTCACACCAGGTGTGTGTATTTATGCCCAAAATCACATGAGAAGAATGGACAGAAAGAGATCTTAATATGACCATTCCCCTGGGGGGCAATTTCTCACTTTTCCTCTTTCAGTCTCTGTCTCTGTCTCTCTCCAGTGAGCACATACTCCCTATCACAAAAAAACTTAAAGAAAAACTAGTGCCAAAATAAGTACTCCAGTTTCTCTATAGTTGATAGTTTTATAATTGAAATAGGATTTGTTTTCATTAAAAAATGAAAAATATAATTCTTACGTTATGGACTTTTACTGTATTTGAGATTAATGATGTGTGTGTGTGTGTGTGTATTTATATAGTCAATATATACAATTTTTGTATATACATGTATATATATATATATATATGTGTGTGTGTGTGTGTGTATACATACACACATGGTGTATTTTTCTTTTTTTTTTTTTTTTGGAGAGGTTTTTGCTATAGGGCACATGCACTCACCAGAAAGACAGAGAGAGTCAAATCGATAGAAAGCAAGAAATCACCCCCCAGGGGGGGTGGCCACACCACAATCCCTTCACCTCCATTCTCCTCTTGGGACCTTGGGCATGCACACACACGTGCCCAGCGTGAGTTTAAGCCCCCCAGGTCCGGGACTCAAACCGCGGTGGGCTACATGGGAGTTCAGTGACATAGCCATTATGCTAACTGCTGGTTCCCACGATGTATTATTTTTTTGAAAGTTGTTCGTTAAACATTTATTAGAATATTACTGTGTCCATGGGTGTGTAGAAACAGACACACACACACACACACACACACACACACACACATAAACTGTGCTATCTTGATAAGTACTTATCAACCCACTTTCCAGAAGATAGCCCTGACAGGCAGTGTTGCAGATTTGGTATTAGAACTTCCAACATGGCTGATTTCGAACTATGCCGACTCATAACGTCTCCGGAATGGAGCAATTGGTTTTGGGATCTGGCACAAGGCAGTACTCGTACCCTACTGTGTTATAATTATGACACATACTGTAGCTTTTGGGACATACCAGCTGTTTAATAAATGATAACTTTTATTCATGACTGAACTATGTACATGTGTAGACAGAAGGAATACATGAAAAGTTATGTACTCTATGCTTATTAATTATAAAGTAAGATAGCAGATTCATGTCTGTTTGCTACCATCTGTGATTCCTGATACAGGCGGGGGAAGGGTGTAGTAGAGAGCGGGAGACAGACATATTTTTTCAACAATTATATATAATATAACCATATTCCCAAGCCTTGTAGTGTGTAATGTTGACAGATACAAATTAAATAATAGTTATAAATAGGGTGTTCATCCAAAATATATACATTTAGTAGAGAATGTTTTTGTTGGTTATTTTTCTTTCTTTTTTTTTTTTTTTTTTTTTTTTTTTTTTTTTTTTGCCAGATTTTATACTCTAATTACTACTTCCTCAGTTCCTTAGGGAACAGGTGTAGGAGAACCCTTTGACAGCACTGTCAGTGGTATAATGACTATAGTATACATGCATGTTGCTAAAAATGTAATGGGCATTTGATTCATGTTTAAGCAGATACAAAATAACAATACGATTTCACATAAGAAACAAGCCGTGTTAGAGACAAGATTGGTTTAAGAAAAACTGACAATTAAGAAAGAGGACACTGAATCTTATGGGAAAAGTCAACCTCATTATTTTATTTGAGGATTTTGTTTTCCCTAAAAGTACACTTTGAAAAAATTCTAAACTGAAAATAGCAAGCATGCCCTGTGGAGAAAATTGTATTGTTATCTGTTCAAGATACACTTGTGTGTTTATAAATATGTGGATAATAGAAACAAGGTCAAGAGGTTTCTGCCAACAGAGAGCCTATTTGGTTTCCAAGCCGTAAACTTTTTCGGATACTTCCAATAGAAGCAGAGGTTACCAATTTAAAGTTTTTCCTTGAGTGGGAAAAAAATCAATCCTAAATCATGTATGGGATTGGGAGAAGAACCATCTGAACACAGCAGGGCAACAGGAAGAAAATCATGTATTGCTTAGGTCCCAAATTACAGATTTCTTCCTCACAGTGACATTTCCTTACCTGGCCAGTCAGCATTAAACGTCCCTCCTCTACAGACATTTAGATTCCTAGATTTCTTGCTCCCATTGCATTAATTAGACTTTATTAAAATGACTCCAATGCATCCTGCATTGGACTGCATTCCAGAGGAGAATAAGACTTTTTGAGTTAGGATAAAACTTGCTTCTAATCAGGAGCAGAATAGATAGATCAATGGCTTACTATTCTGTTCTCTTCCAGTTCCCACATTTCTTAGCAATGTCCATTAGCTCCCACTGAATAGATAATGTGCAGTCACTAAGGCGAGAGTCTGAGGAATGGTATCGGCACAGCACAAATCTCTGGCTAAGGAGTTTATGCAACAGGTAACTACCCCTAAGCATTCATTTCTAAATTCATTCTCCTGAACTGTAGGGCTGGCTCATAAATTAAAATGTGTGGACTCTGTCTACACTCACTGCGGCTTCTTTTCCATAGACTAAAAAACTCTACGGTCTCAGACTGTGCTACTAGAGCAAAATACCAAGACTTAGGTAATTTATAAAGGTCAGAAATTTGTTTTTCACATGTGTCAAGGTGAAAAGGCCAAGACTAAGGCACCAAGAGTTTCAATTGGTTGGTAAGGCTTCTCTCTCTAATGCCTTCTTACTGTACTCTCTGGAGGGGAGGAATGCTGTATTCTGATCAGCAGAAGAGCAGATGAACTCTCACAGTTTTATCACCTTTTGAAGGTCCTAGCTCTTATTACTATCACTTTGGCCATTAAATTTCAACACCTGAATTTTGAAGGAGATACACTGAAACCAAGGCACTTATCCAAAGGCCTTGCCTGGTGAAGTAACTAGCAGTGGCTCTTGAATGCCTGCCATACACTACATAAATATTTCTTAATTCACTGGACAACTAAAAAGTTGGGCTACATTGTGACTGTCTACAAACCCTAGGACAAGAGGCATTCACTAGGTTAACATAGTAGTAAGGAAAGGGAAATATAAGACATTCTGAGAGATGATAGCTATTGGCTTGGTGCTATTATTTATTTATTTATTTGAGAAGTTTTTCCCATAGGGTGTGTGCGCTTGCTAGACAGACAGAGAGACAGAGAGACAGAAAGCGAGAAATCACCCCCCAGAGGGGATGGCCACACCACATTCCCTTCTCCGTATTCCTCTCGGGATCTTGGGCACGCATGCACACACGCCCGGCGTGAGTTGTAAGCCAGCAGGTCTGGGACGTGAACCGCGGTCGACTATGTGGGAGTCCAGCAACATAGCCATTACAGCTAACTGCTGTTCCCTATTTCTTACTGACTCAAAATTTCATTGTAGCCCATGGCTTGCTGTTAGATTTTAAGTCATAGATAGAATCTTAGCTAGCATGTGCCCTCCTACACATGTGTATATATAAATATAAATATATATTTATATTATTATTTCATATATATGTAATATATATTATATATATATATATATATATATATATATATATACACACATATGAGATTGCTATTGAAAAAAAGATTTCTCATGGAGAAAGAACGAAGTGGTTGGGCTAAGCTAAACAGTCTATATGTCCCTCTGGATCCTCTCTCTGTTCTTCCCCACCCTATTGTACTTTCTGGAAATGCAGTGTAACCAGTGTGGCATTCAAATGATTATTTTATGTGTCTGTTCTTGATACATTTTGGATTTTCTTCCTCCCAGTATAGACCATAAGATTTGCTGTTGTGTTTGTGATTTCCTTGTCTTGAAACTTTACAAAATGAATCATGGCTTAATACTTATCTTTTCCTCTTGAATCTTGTCTGTACCTCAAGTTCCTATTCGCCCCTAGTTCCTAAATTAATTACTTAAGAATACTTAAGAAATGACCTTTTCGGGACCAGCAGTTGGCGTAATGGCTATGTCGCTGGACTCCAACGTTGTCAACCACGGTTCGAGTCCCAGACCTGGTGGCTTAAACTCACGCCGGACGCGTGTGCGTGTGTGTCCAAGATCCTGAGAGGAGAATGGAGGAGAAGGGATTGCAGCATGGTCATCCCCCCTGGGGGGTTGTTTCTTGCTTTCTGTCTCTCTGTCTCTCTCTGTCTGTCTGGTGAGTGCGCACCCTGTGGCAAAAACCTATCAAAAAATAAATAAATAAAATAAATGACCTTTCCAGGGCCAGTAGGTGATGTAGTGGTTAAGGCTTTGGACTTCCACATGGTCATTCATGGTTCGAGTTCCAGACTCATCATGTGCATGCCCAAAATCCCCAGAGGAGAATGAAAGAGAAGGGGTTGCAGTACAGCCATCCCCTGGGAGTGGTTTCTTGTTTTCTGTTTGTTTGTCTCACTACTCTGTCTGTCCAGCAAGCATGTGCACCCTTTAGCAAAAATCTCTTAAAAAGAAGAAATTACCTTTGCTCATAATTGTCAAATACACACACACACACACACACACACACACACGAAGGTACTTTGAAAAGTTCATGGAAAATGTAATTAAAATATGAGTTCATTTTGGTTCAAAAATACAGAAATCCATGCAGACATTTTCCACAATGTACATTTCCCATAAAATTTTGAAGACCTCTTATTTATATATATATATTTTGTGTGTAGATAATACCCATGACACCTAAATTATATGTTAAAACCTGAAAATCATAAATAAGGAAATAATAGAAGGTAAACAAAACATTTATATAGGAAACATCATGAACTAGTACAATTTAATTGCCTTTTTTATATTATGCTATACAGAGTATATAAGCTCTAAAAATAAAATACAATAAAGCTGATGATACTATAAAATCCACATTCTAGACTAAACTAAAGGATAATTTTACATTGGCTTTTCTTAAAGAGTCATGTAGATATCTGCTATCACTTCTGAATGATGGGTTCTTTATAGCTTTAGAATTTAGAAATAAACTAAAATCCTAGTGCTATATCTTAATATTCTAGTAGGATTCAAATAAGACTGTACAGGCCAGAGGTCTGGCATCCAAATGTTCCAGTGCAATTCTAGGCTCTATAACTTGAAACTTGAAAAAAGTTATGCAACCTCGCTGGGTTTGAGCTTCTTGCCGTCTACAGAATGGCACAATAATATTGCCTAATCAGGCTTTTGTTGATCAGTGAAAGTACATGAAAACCACTTAAAATAGTGTCCCATACATAATAATCACTCTATAAAGCTACAGTTTTTTGGCACTGTGACACATACTGGGAACGCAAAGTGAAAATGAAATAACTCCTGCACCCCATGAAGACGATTTATGGGTTCTTGAAGAACAAGATAAATTGTAAGTATGTATCAATATATTGCATGGAGGGCATAAGTGGGGAAAAGGTCTGAGCCAATGCTGAGAAATCTTTGTGCACAGCTGTATGGGTAACTTTCCTGATGGAAATTAAGATGAATCAAGAGATCTAGGTTGAAAATAGTAAGGAGGCAGACTGCATTCTTTTTTCTTGTTATTGGATTTTTTCCTGTCATTGCCTTTAAGAAGAGAAAGAGTATTATGTTTAATAAAAAGCTTAGAAAAATCATTTGCATTTTAAAGACAAGTCAATCAAACAATATATTTGAATTGTCTGATTCATATTTTAAAAAATGGAAAATTATTTATCCCACAGTCCCCAAATACATCCGTTTATAAATTTAAATGCTTTCAGGACCCTTGAAATTAGTGACTTAGATATAAACATCTGTCATACTGATTGTCTAAATTTTTCATAATTAAGAATTGCATTTTCTTGTTCTGATCTTATTTTTATCTTTTGCTTACAAAAATAACTGCTGATTATACCTGATCAAACATTACATAAGAAGGTATTTGAAAAAATGTTTAATTTGTTCTCCATCTCATCCCCAATACTACTTAATAGTAAAAATAAAAATTAAAGTAGTATTATAAATATTGATATCAGAAATAGCAGGTGGCATAATGGTTATGTCACTGGACTCCTATGTAGTTGACCACGGTTTGAGTCCTAGACCTGGTGGTTTAAAACTCACGCTGGGTGCATGCGCATGTGTGCACAAGATCCTGAAAGAAGAAGAAAGGAAAAGGGATTGAAGTGTGGCCATCCCTCTGGAAGGTGATTTCTTACTCTTGGTCTCTCTCTTCTGTCTTTCTAGTGAGTGCACATATCCTATACATATCCTACAGCAAAAATCTCTCTTAAAAAATAATAAAATAAAATAAAATAAAACTCTCAATATCTTTTCCTATGATTATAAATTCCTTTGCAAACATAGATACATCAAAATATTAATACAAATGCATATATACATTTAATAAAAAGCTTACATGTGCTGGTGAGAGATAGAGAGTGAAAGTGAGAGTGGAAATAACATTTCTCATAAACAATAGCCATGCTGTGATTCCTTCTCCTCCATCTCTCCCTCCTTTTCAGGATTTTTGGCATACACATACACATGCCTGATGTGTTTCTAAAGATGTGAGGTCTGGGATTCAAACTGAAGGTTTAGTCCTCCAATGTGTGTATATTTATTTTCTTCATATTTCTTCAGTTTCTTTATTTAAAAAAAATTGATATTATAACATATACAGTTCATTCTTTAAACTTAGTAGGATATTAAGATATGTTTTCAGGGCAATGTACACTAAAACTAGAATGCTATATGCTTTGAAATAAATTTGTTTGTATGTTTTATTTTGTGATTCTAGAGTTGAATAATGCAAGGTAAAAAGTATCACCACATTTAGCTGATAATCTTCCTGTAAAAGAGAAAAATATTTGATATTTAAAATATTATTTCTGTGATTATTCTAGCTTTAATAGAAATAGTTTGATAACCATTACTAATTTCTCAGTCCCTACTGATCTACATACTCAAAATATGAATTACTAGATTTATCTTTTAACTCTTCAAAACTGTAATGAATAATAAGCACTGAAAAACAAACTTCAGAATTCTGTCAGAATCCTTCTGAGCAATATAAAAATGTTAAATATATCATATTAAATTCTCACGTTCTGTCTCTCTGTCTCTTTCAGTCTTTCTGGCAAGCACACATGCCCTATATTTAAAACGTCTTTCAACAAAAAAACAAAAAAAGATTAGTAAGTCAGATTCACAAATCAGAAATGATTCCCACGGGACCAGCAGTTGGCATAATGGTTATGTCGCTGGACCCCCATGGCTCTACACGCCCTATAGCCAAAACCTCTCAAAAAAAAAAAAAAAAAAAGATACCCACTATCAACATAAACTAATCATTTGAAGGATAAAGATGTGTTTGAGAGACAAGAGAAGTATTGAGTAGTGCTAGACACCAATGTCTCTTCCAATACTCTTTATTTCCAACATTAAAAGGTGTTTTTGCCCTGATTTAACATAGGTCTCCCAATATGTATATAGAATCATCATAATGCAAAAAATAAATCGATTTAGTCATGAAGCATCTAAATTATATAAGAGAATATTTACATAACATATACAATATTTACCAGGAAGTCATACCTCCTAAATTCATAGATTCAAGTCTATGTGCTATAAGCAAAACTAAACAGACAGGCCCAGCCTACATCCCAGAAATAAAGAACCTCTTACTAATAAAGAGCATTGCTGTGTTTACCAGGTGGTCTGCCATTAGAATGTTTGCAGGAGATGCTTTCACTACTCATGCTGCATCTGTGGATGGACACCCTCCAGCAGTCAGGCGAAAATGGATTTCAGATCTCCTGTTTACTTATTTTTTTTTTCTTCCAATTTTGAACAAGAAAAACTGCTTTCTCAATTCCATTATCACATTCTATTTATAAATGACAATTCTTTACTAATTTATTCAAAAACACATAAAATTAATATTTAGCTTTTGGGGAACCAGCAGTTAGCGTAATGGCTATGTCGCTGGACTCCCACGTAGTTGACCGCGGTTCGTGTCCCGGACCCGGTGGCTTAAAACTCACGCCGGGCGCGTGTGCGTGCATGCCCAAGATCCCGAGAGGAGAATGGAGGAGAAGGTATTGCAGTGTGACCATCCCCCCTGGGGGGTGATTTCTCCCTTTCTGTCTCTATGTCTCTCTCTGTCTGTCCGGCGAGCGTACGCGCCCTATAGCGAAAAAACCTCTCAAAAAAAAAAAAAAAATATATATATATAGCTATTGGACAAGGTTTTTTTAGATCTAATAGAAAAATTACTCAAATGACCATGAAGAAATACAATAGTTAATTTCCTGACTTAGGTTAATGGGGATTGAGCAGGCTGATCATTAAAATTCAAATTAGGGACCAGCAAGTGGCCTAACAACTATGTTGCTCTACTCCCATGAAGTCAACCATGATTCAGGTCCAAGACCTGGTGGCTTAAACTCACGCCAGGTGTGTGTGTGCGAGCCCAAGATCCTGAGAGGAGAATGGAGGAGAAGGGATTGTGACTGGCCACGCCCCCGGGGGGTAATTTTTCACTTTCTGGCGAGTGCATGCGCCCTATAGCAAAAACCTTTCCAATAAAAAAATAAATAAATAAATAAATAAATAAATAAATAAATAAATAAACAAATAAATGATGTAATGGTTGGGGAGTCATACTATTGCATCAAGCAGTCATGGACTTTACTTTTCTGACTGGAGTTAGGTGGTTTCTCATTGTGCTTTTAATGTGTATCTCCCTTAATTGTTTACCACAAGATTCTATTTTCTCACTGGGAACTAATAAAATCAAGATGAGTAAAATAATTTCTAATTAGGTCATTGAGGGATAGCGTCATAAAGCAATTTCAAAACAGTTATGGAAAAATGGAATTCAAGTATGAGTTTAATTTGGTGCCAAAATTTTGAAGTCCATGCATAGTTTTTTCATAATACTTTTTTTTCATAAATTTTGGAAGATATCTATTTTTTTTTAGAGGTTTTTGCTATATGGCACGTGCACTCGCCAAAGAGACAGAGAGAGAGACAGACAGAAAGTGAGAAATCACCCCCCAGGGAAGATAGCTACGCCTCAATCCCTTCTCCTCCATTCTCCTCTCGGGATCTTGGGCACATGTGCCCGACGTGAGTTTAAGCCACCGGGTCTGGGACTTGAACTGCAGTCAACTACATGGGAGTCCAGTGACATAGGCATTACACCAACTGCTGGTCCCAGAAGATATCTTATATTTGACTTGAGAAAATGTAAAATAAGTATAGATCATCAGAAAAGAAATTTCAGATAGAAGGATGATGAGTAGTAGAATATGGAGAGCAAGTTCAAGATCAATAAATGTAAAAGAAAATGCATAGCAATAGTATAAATATGCATCTATGCATCTGGGGATAGAATTGGAGTTGGAGAGTACATATATTTACATTTTAACCTATGTAATTTATAATTCTCTATGTGGTCAATGCAGACCACATAAATTTCATAATCAAGCAGAGAGAAAGTCATTTAAGATCTTGTGTACTCTCATATCTCTGTTCATAGATTCTAATTCTTCATTCAACTTCTGTATACAAAATTCTCTGTAAAGTATCTGATAGATACAGATGCACCACTGTTTTATTTAGAGATCTCCAAATACTCATTATTTTCGGTGAAGGTTACTTTTTAAACTTGTAGTGAGCCAAAAATAGGTATGATAGAGAAAAATTGAAAGCACCAAGAAAAACCATCTGTTCATTGCATTGTCTACTTTTTGTAAGTGTGGGCATTTTATTTTCACAAATAACTAAGCTAGCTAGCTTATATAAAGCAAGCAATTATATACTAACTGACAACTTTTTATTATCAAAAATAAGTCTGATTCAAACTGGTGGCCCTGAGGTGAAAATTCTGTATATTATTTTACTGATCACAAGAGTGTTTGTTTCCTTTCGATCCTTATTTTTCTCAATAAATGTCATAAAATAGTATATATTTACCCTAAAGCAATATACGAATATAACTGTCTTTCCTATGTTAATATAAATGAAACATGGCAGATGTTATGTTATTAAGGTTTATATTGCAAATATTCTTTCACTTGTCCGTCTTGGAAAGGTTCACTTGGTACTCCATGAGGCAAACCATTCTGCCTGTCAGCTTACCTCACAGATCTAGGAATAATGAACACATCAGACGCTGACCTAGAGCTATATTCCTTCTGATTTGTTCTCTTTCACAGCACACATGGGTTATGCCCCATTACTTCCCATGCATTGTTTCATCTCATGAGTTTTTCAGAAAATAAGAGAGGTGGGGGAGACGGAGAAATAGAAAGGAAGATGGATTTTAAAGTTATAGAAAAATTGCTTTCAATAAGAACCAAATAATGTTGAAAAGCAAAATTCGTAGCAACTCTTTGAATAAGAGGTAGATCTCATAGGTTTCTTCAGACTACATAATCAAAGTATTTTCTTACTGAATTGCTATGTAAACTAATCCTTAATATTACAAAAATTTGTGATCCAGGTAAATGTTATATATATATATATACATGTATGTGTGTGTGTGTATATATATATGTGTGTGAGTGTATGCGTGTGTGTGTGTGTTTGTGTAAATACATGTTGCTCCTTTTATTTGAAAAGTCAGACTCACCATAAAAACAAGTACAACCTATAAAATAAATTTGAAAATTATTAAAGTCAATGATTCTTTCTGCATCTGTTCCTTGTAAATATTATTAAAGTCTTTTAAGCATTTAAGTATTTCCTGCATAAAAGACGCGTTTTATTATTTTTTAGAAGCTAAATAATCTGGCGTCTTTTGCTTTTTGCTTATTTTCTCTCCTTCATTATGTGTGTATTTCTATGGCCTTTTTGTCTTTTTTGTTATTTAGGATTATTTTCCAGAAGTAGAGTACATGAGAGGCCAACAAAATTAGACTGTACAATTCCTAAGTAGCATTAATTAGAAAAAAAGAACTTGGTGGCATCAGGGAGCATTTGCCTTACGGCTTTATTTCTGAATTCTTCACGCTGAAGTCCTTACCAGTATCACTTTGCAACAGAATAGTGAATCTGGTTTGCTTTTTTTTTATTGTTTGAGGGTTTTCACTATAGGGTGCGTGCGCTCGCCAGACAGAGAGAGAGAGAGACATAGAGACAGAAAGCAAGAAATCACCCCCCAGGGGGGATGGTCATGCTACAATCCCTTCTCCTCCATTCTCCTCTCGGGATCTTGGGCACGCATGCACATGCGCCCGGCATCAGTCTTAAGCCACAGGGTCCGGGATGTGAACCGCAGTCGACTACTGGGGAGTCCAGCGACATAGCCATTACGCCAACTGCTGGTTCCCGTGAATCTGGTTTTAGTTCAGGGCAATGAGAAAAAGGTTTATTTATTTATTTATTTATTTATTTATTTAAATAATGTCTTCTTTTTAAGCACTCTGTATCTAGAGGACACTTTTATTACCGTGATGTACAACTTGTCTGGCTTGGGCCATTTGTCGTCTTAACTTGTTAACCAGGTACATGAGCTTCATTCAGTGTTTACCTTTACATGTTGAGTCTATTTTTTTAATTCTCTAAGCCACCACATTAGAAATAAATACAACTGTTATGATCATGAAACTAAGTAAGATAAATGTACCTAACACATTGCAAATGAATTCAAAATTAGATCTTAACTCTATGCTTTTCTTAAAAAATTATATCTAAAGAGTGAAAAGCAATCAATGCAAAAATGATTTAGAAATGAAATAATAAAAAAATTATGTATTAGGTAGTTTTCATTAGAAAACTGCGGTTATGACATTTTTTCTGAGGAAAGGTAAAATAAAAGATTATAGCTTTTTTTAAATGAAATCAGCCCAAATTATTGAACGATGTATAGACATAACAAATGCTAATGAGAAGAAGAGAGGAAAAGAGTAGAAAAATAGATGGTAGTAGAAAAACAGAGCTATGGGATGATATTAAAAGTGCAATATATGCTTCACTGGATTCTCAGAAGGAGTAAAGAAGAGAACATGACCCCCAAAACATGTGAAGAGATGATAACCAAGAATTCACTATCACTAATGAAAGACAATGCGTGATGAATCCATGGCACCTGTGGAAATCTACGCTTACATGCTAACTAAAAGGGAAAAAAAGCACAAGTACATAAAGATAAAAATGTGTTTTAAAGGAAGATAGAGGAAAAAGAAACAGCACATTCATATGCATACTTTACAAAAGTAATTATGCACAGATAGTAAAATAGTCTTTTTGATTCAGGCTCATCTTAGGCATGTGAATTAATGAACTTGAAGAATGTAGAAGCATACACATTATTGTTTGCTACCAGTTATTGCAGAAAAATATGTACAGCTATCAGAAAAGCGTTCTAATTGACACTACCAATTTTTGTGAAATAAAAATATTATTTCTCATGCTAGAAGAAATATGTCATCCTATATCCATTCATCAAAATGTTGTAAATATACACAGAATCCTGGTATAAAATCCCTCTTCTCATTCCATATTAGACACAGGGAGTAGATTGTAACTTAGATATGCTGGGAGATTCTGATTTTGAAACACACAAGCCACGGGACCAGCAGGTAGCATAGTAGTTCAGGCACTGGATACCCACATGGCCGACTCTGATTTGAGTCCCAGACCTAGTGGCTTGACACTCATGACAGGCATATGTGCAGGCATGCCAGTAGTGTGCAGGCATGCCCGTGATTTGTGGATGAAAGCACGAGCACCTTGTTGGGTGTGCCTAGCTCTCCCTGAAAATATAAATAAAAATTTTATAAAGCACATATAATAATAGCGTGTTCAATATCAAATAAGATGAATATGTCTATGTCTTAATTTAGGTATGCATGCTTTGAAAAACCACACTGCATTACACAAAAATGTATAATGATAATATGTAAACCAGACATCTTAATTTAAAAATAATTAGTTTTGGTTTGTGACTTAAAAACATGTATGAGTTCCACATGACTTTCAAGGTAAAGTCTTGAATCCTTAAAATAGATCAAATACAATAATCTTTGATATCCTCAGGGAATTGGTTCCAGGACCCCTGCACATAGCAAAATCCATGGATTCTCAAGCCACTTCGTATAAAATGGCATAGCACCTATACTTTCATGGAATCTGTACACGTTTCCCTGTATACATCAACTGTTCTCTAAATTACATGTAATACTTAATACAAAGTAAATGCTACATGAATAGTTGTTTCACAGTATTGCTTTGGAAATAATTATCAAAAAAAACTATCTGCATGTGTTCAGTACAGATGCAACAATCATAGGCCTAACTACGTAGTACATAACAACATCACTATTTTGTTTGTTTGTTTTCTGCCATAGGGCTGATGTACTCATTGGAGAGACAGAGAGGGAAGGTGGCAAATCACTCCCCCCCAACCATCCCCCTGGGATGACTGGCCACATGGCCAACCCTTCTCCTCTTGAGATTTTGCGCATGCATGCACTTATGGCTAGAGTGTTTTTCAAGCTGCCAGGTCTGACTCAAACCACTCAGTAGGCCATGTGGGATACAGCTGACTTAACCTGCATGCCACCTGCTGACTCCCAATGTCACATTTCTTATCTCTGATTGATAGAAGCCACAGATGTCGGGGCCAGCAGTGATATGATGGATAGGCCTCTGGACTCCCATATGACTGACCAAGTTTCGAGTCTTGAATCTGGCTGCTTACTATCTTTCTTTCCCTGTCTCTCTGTTTCTGTCTGTAGCAAGTTTTAAAAAAGATAATAATAAATGAAATTAAACAAATAATTCTTTAAAAAATAAGAATCCACAGATGTAAACTTATTACAAAGGGCCAGCTGGGTATATACTGTTTGATATTTTTGTCGATCTCAGCTTTCATTGTTCTGTGCTTTGTATACCTGCTTCCCTCAGTAAAGAGTTGCTGTGTGAAATTAGCTGTGATTGTTAAATATTTACTCCTAACATGTAGTCAGGTTTTTGTTTGTTTGCTTTTTTCCATGAATCCTGCCTTCTGACCTTCTCCCTAAGGATGCTTTTCCCTTTGAATGTTATTCCATGAACTCGATTTTAGGTGTATTGTAATAATAGATTAAAATTATCTGGGGACCAGCAGATGGCCTAAGTTACATCATTGAACTCCCATGTAGTTGTCTGTGGTTCAAGTCCCTGACCTGGTAGCATAAAAAACTTAAAAGTCTCAGCTGAGCACGTGTGCATTCTTGCCCAAAATCCCAAGAGAATGAAGGAGAAGGGAATGCAATGTGGCTGTCCCTCTGGGGGATGATTTCTCACTTTCTATCCCTCTGTCTCTCCAGGGAGCACATAAGTCCAATAGCAAAAATCTCTCTTAAAAAAATTATTTGTCTGTTTGTTGTATATCACCCCCTCACACACATCTAACTTTCATAAAGAAAGAATCTTTATTCTACTCATCATTTTCCCCCTTATTTAGTAAAGTTCTGGCATAGTAGAGGCACTTGGCTGTTGATGAAATGGATGAACACTAGGTAGGTAGGAATAGTAAAGTATAAATCACTGAGAGGTCATTAGGATTACGCTGTGTTAGAGACACTGACGGGCTCATACAGGAAGGGAACATGAGTAGGACCAGAGGAATGAGAGAGCTCGGCATTCCCATACCTTCTTCTACAGGCTAGTTGGTGGAGTGAGGATTAAAGCTGCTAGTGTAGTGGTTAAAGTAGCTGGATCCCACATGACCAACTGTGTGGTTCAAGGCTTCAAGTCTCATATCTGGTGGCTTTGAGAAATTGCCAGACGTGTGCATACATGCCCAAAATCCTAAGGGGAGGGAGAATTAGAAAGAATTATGGTATTTGCCATTTCCCCTAAGGGGTTCTTTTTTAATTCTCTCTCTCTGGCGAGTGTGTACTGTCTCTGACAACATTTAAAAAAAAAGAAAGGAAGGAAGAAAGAAAGAAAGGAAATATGTAAATTTTCTTTTTGAATACTTATCCCTGAAACAAAGATTCAAGATGTGGCTTGCTCACGAGACTGCATGCTGCTGCCTGTTAATTGTGGTGACTCACAGAAGGAACAGGAGCTCAAAGTTGGTCTGGACAGCCGAGGAGGATCATGTTATCGAGGCCCTGTCTTGGGGGAAAAAAATGAAAGGAAAAACTATTCAAAAGTTATTAAGGTAAAAGGTTTTGTAATAATATGACTTTTCTGTTAGAAGATAGTGATCAGTATTGGAGCAAGGCAACATTTGTTGAAGGATTAACCACAAAGCTCCATCTGGATTATGTAAGGAGAATCCACAGAAATTCTGATTTCCAGAGCAATCATTGTCATTCACCTCTCTTATTTTTTTCTCATTTTCATTATTACGGGATGAACATTTATCTAGTAATAGAAACTCTGTTACACTTTTGGCAATATAGTCTGCAGTTTTAATATTTTCACTGTTAGTTATCTTGTATGTTTTATACACATTAATTTTTAAACATGTTTGATGTGATAAAATTATCAAGTGCATTAGGACATTCTATTTCATGTTTCTAAAATTATAGCAAAACAGAGCAAGACAAAACAACCAGCCAAACAAACCAGTCAACTGACAGACAAGAAGCCGTAACTATTTCCTGAAGTGTTCAAAAATAGTGATAGAATACATGATTGCAAAATCATATTGGAAAACACAGAATTCCAAGGGATTTTACAGCAATAATACTTCAGAAGATTTAGTGTAGACACGAGCTCAAAAAATGACATGTGTAGATTTAAAACTTGAACCTTATTTCCCCATTCCTCTACCAAAAGTAAGAGAAGTAGTTTGGGAAATCTATTCTAATGACTAATCAGAGACAATATGTGTTGAGATGTGTAACTCACTGAAAATTTTAAATTCCATGAAATAAAGGCAGATTATGCAAATGGTTTTAAACTAATATTCATTTTACTTAAAATAACTAATTAAATGAGAAAAGACAGGAAAGAATAAATAAAGAATATCAAATCCTTAGGATACCCAATTGAATCTAATTTTCTGAGGTAGTTTTCTAGTCCACTAAAGAGGATATGAAATAAATAATTCCATATATTAAAACATCATCTGCTTGGGACCAGCAGTTAGCGTAATGGCTATGTCGCTGGTCTCCCACGTAGTCGACCGCGGTTCGAGTCCCGGACCCGGCGGCTTAAACTCACGCCGGGCGCGTGTGCGTGCATGCCCAAGATCCCGAGAGGAGAATGGAGGAGAAGGGATTGCGGCGTGGCCATCCCCCCTGGGGGGTGATTTCCTGCTTTCTATCTCTCTGTCTCTCTCTGTCTGTCTGGCGAGCGCACGCGCCCTATAGCAAAAACCTCTCCAAAATAAATAAATAAATAAAAAAAAACAAAAAACATCATCTGCTTAATGTTGATACTTTTATCAAATTTACTCTCATAATCTGTGCTTCTTATAAAGCTATCCTGAGCCTAGTAAATTTAGGTAAAAGCTTAACTCTGCAGGTTGCAGTACCTGTATATGTCAGATATACAGTTAATTCAGTACTGTATTTTATTGTTTTAAGCGAGGCAAAAAAAGGGGGGGGGCACAAATGTGAGTGAGGCAGGGGTATAAACAGTGCAGAAAAATTCCGACAGCCATATTAGTTAGGGTCTGGCTATGTTTATGGTTACAGAGGATATAGAAAAACATAGTTTCTAGACACTATATTATGGAAGAAGGGATAGGCATAGGTACATATATTAATAGCTCTAAGAGAGTAAATTTTAATTAGAGATTACAATTAAATATAAAGAAATATTCAATAATTAATGCTGCAGATTGGCCCAGTGTTTCATGATGAGCTTTTGGGACTATCCCGTTGGGGTCAGAAACTTCACATCCTGGTCTATTAGCTGAGGATAGACACATTTCTTCACATCTCCTCCCTATTTATAAAATTGGAAAACGAAAATAATTTCTGCACATCTCTTTCCTATTCATAAAATTGGGAATGACAATACTATTAAATCAGAGGGCTGGCATTTAGACAATGAAATAATGTTTATAAACATTGTGGAAAAGTGTTAACAATGCTTAGAACTGTTAAATTCTATAATTTTAACCAAACTGATGACTTTATCAGGTATTCAGTTGTTTGGCATTGGAAGTATATCGGCCTTGTTTAGAAGAAATTTCTATCTTCTTGAGAACTGAACTATGTGGTGTTTTAAATAATCACAACTTAAAGGATCTAGAGCTCTCTGAATATATGTTTTAAATATAAGCATTGCATTTTGTTGAATAGGAGATATATAATATAGTTAGCTAAATAAGGAAGTATGTTAATTATTAAGATAGAAAACAAGTTTTCCAGAAGAGTAGAATGAATAGTTTCAATAATAGGTTTCACTATCATATTTGCCCTTTATTGTACTTAAGGATGAGAAAAAAAAAATATGTTCTGTTCCATTACTGGTCCTTAATAAATATTTGTTAAATTATTAAATATCTGAAGATAAACTGGGACTATCACAGCTTTTAGTCAGCTTCTTCTTATTTTTTTTTTTATCTCCAGCAGTGTAATATCTGCTATTTTTCTTTCTCTTTGAATCCTAAAACGTTAGGCCAGTGCAGTTTGAAGTTAGGATTTAGACTTTTTATATTGAAGCCAGTTTGAAGCTCAATAAGTTTATTGAGAGAAAACAACCAGAAATAAATTGTTACAAAACCAATTTCCCAAAAGAAAAGCTATCAAGTTACTATGTAGCAGAGCAAACTCAAAGCCCAGCAAAGCTGTATCCCCGTTGAAAGTTTGCTGTTTCAATAAATTGTTTATCTATATAGCTCACTGATAGCTTAAAAGCTAATATTTGATCTAATATATTTTTTCATGAGAGAAAATGAAATTCTACTTTATTTTAAATTTCATTTATAAAATTCACTATGCAAACATGTTTTACATTGGAATTTCTGTCCAAAATATAAAATAAAAAACTATAAGACTTATGAAAAATGTAGCAAGAACTTTGTATATCTTGTGAAATATAATGTAGATAAAATGTGGAATTTTCTATGTCCTATGCATAGTTACAATCTGACTCTTCTCAGTTCATTGAAACTGATGAAAAGAGTGATAAAATTTTAAGTTGATCTATTATTAGACCATCTAAGTAAAACATATAAGTCAAATGTGTGATCTCACTTTTTCCTCATATGGTCTCAGGCAATTGCATTATTTCTTGCACACCCTTTGGAAGAAAAATATCACACAGAAACTTGTGAAACAACAAAAAAATTGTGTAGTCATTTCTTACCACCAGGGAGAGGATGACCAGAATTACAAAGTCACATTGAGTGAGCAGGCTTTCGTAGAGCGTCACTTGTTGCCATGCAATATTAATGAGATCTATTACAGAACTTTTACTTCTACTTTAATAAATCCTCCCAAGAGGAACATGTATATTTTAGGAGGTCAAACTATTATATTCTGCAAGTGACAGTGTGTAAAATATTTTCTGAAGAAAATCTATTTAAATCAGAAAAGCTATAATTGTTTAGATAATCAGCATCGACAATTGAAAAAATGTTCAGTGACCGCGGTTCGAGTCCCGGACTGGGTGGCTTAAATTCACGCCGGGCGCGTTTGCATGTGCGCCCAAGATTCTGAGAGGAGAATGGAGGAGAAGGGTTTGAGGTGTGGCCATCCCCTCTGGGGGGTTATTTCTTGCTTTCTGTCTCTCTGTCTCTCTCTGTCTTTCTGGCAAGCGCACATGCCCTATAGCAAAAAAACCTCTCCAAAAAAAGAAAAAAAAAAGTTTAACATTAATTATAGGCTAGACTTCTAAGCAATAAATGTGACATTCCCATTAATGTTAATGGGAATTTTATGTTTTAATTTTCATTGTTTGAAAAATATATATTCTTATATAAAGGCTATGTGTCATTTCATTATGATTTCCAAATTACTTTTTTAAACATGAATCAGGAGTATTTAGAACTTGGTAATATAACTGAATTCAGGAAATTATTTTTAAAAATGGAGAAAGAAACACTTTTCCATTAGGAAACAAACAAATAAACAAACAAACAAAAATCCAAGGAAAAACCCCAGCATTTTACAGACACTCAAACACACATTCATAATTTTCAGAAAAATTAGTTTTGATTTCATTGCTCATATCAATAGTATAAGAATTAGCATAGTAAAAAGTACCTTACCTATGCATACAAAATATCTTTATACCTCCAAAGACAAGATGAATTATAAATGTGTGTGTGTGTATCAAAATCTCTAATTTAGCTTATTTTTTAGACTGATTGAAATAAATAATGTCACATTTCTGAATCATCCATTCCCAGTCCTTTTATTGATTACATTTTCTCCTTTGAATTTCACAGGAAAGTGGAAACCAAGTTCATTTTACATGGAGTTAGAAAGTCCTGTTTCAACAACTGCTGAGATGGTTGATAGAGACATGGTTTATTTTAGAAGAAAATAATTTGTCTGAAGTAACATGCTGTGCCATGAGCTCTGTAAGGGCAGGAACATTATGTTATTCACAGTTTGTCTCTTGTTTTCTTAAATTTATTTTCTCATTTTATTAACATATTCCAAACTATAATTTCCATGGAGGCAGGACTGTATCTTTCCTATACACTCTTATATTTTCACTGCATGGCTACCGATCTTTCATACATGTATTCTTTCATTCAGTAAATTTCAGAGTGCCCATGAACGCTAGAGTAGTTCAAAGCAATAAACGGGATCTACAAGGTCTCTTAACTACTCTATTCTGGAAGATGCAAAGGCTATAGTTTTTTGTTTGTTTCCTTTAATAAAATACTATATTTTGTCTTTCTAACCATCAAACAACCAGGTGTGGTTGATGCTAAAATACTTATGTCATATATGAAAAAAATGAAGCAAAAAGAAGTTACAAAGCTCATGCAGGGTCACAAGGTAGTCTAGCTTCCGATGGACTATCAGAATGCATGTATTAAAAACACCCTTTCCATGCTTTTATAAAAATATTAAATTAATTTTAACACTTTCATTTTTTTAACCTAGGATTGATTTATGAATTTAAATTGAAGATGCTTAATTTAAATTTATGTATGAATAATACTGAAAACAGAAAAAAAAAAAAAAAAAAAAAGAAAGATGGCGGCCTTACTGGAGAGCAAGGCAAACACGGACAGGAAGCATCACTGAAATCACTCAGGGCACATATGCATGCATGCTCAAAATCCCAAGAGGAGGATGGATTGCCTGTGGTTATTCTCCTTGGATGGTGATGTCCCGCTTTCTCTCTTCAGTCTCTGTCTCTCTTCAGCCGGTGCACTTGACAAACGCCTTAAAAAAATAAAAACAAAACTTCCAAACTGTTTCTTAATATTGGACTGCCACTTTTCAAAACAAACCTGTTTTCTCCAGGAACACTTATATTTTTATAATTTTCTCCCTTATCTTTTGATGTAAACTTGCGGAAAAACAATAACCGTATTTCTTGAATCCTACCTTTGCAAAAAATATATATATATAAAATTCTAACCTAAAAATGTAAAAACTGCCTCTGGAAAATGAAAGAATATTCATGTGTCTCCTTCACACTACATGGGTCACATACCTACAAAAGTTTTATGTTTTTGTTTTTACTACATTTTATGCTACATTTCAGGCTGCTGAGTACTTTAAATTATTAGAACTTGCATTGGAAATTGGCTTATAAAAAGCATTCCAGAAACTCTTGCTGAGACTATGGACACATTTATGCATGGATAGAAACATAGTAGAACACTATTTGCCTGTAAAAATCAAAAATGAAAATGACTGGCAACTCTGAGACTATAGAAAGATGGTACTATAACATGGAAGCTAAATAAAGAATCTTACACATATTCATCTTCGTCTCAAGCAAAGCATCCATTTCCACGGAGACATTCTAGTGCTCCTTATTTCACATTCATTGTGAATATAAATGCACTTCAAAATTGTGAGGTGTATCTTATGTATTCCTTGTTTATAGTTTATAAGGTAAATAGGGCTAATAGAACACAAACTTGAATAAATAAATAACTTTAAACATGACAGAATAGTCTGAGCTCTGGAACATATAGAAAAGCTCACTTCACATATGAGTAAGTCAAATGTGGAAATGATGATATACGTGCGTAGGTATGAGTAATTCTGAAACGCAAAAATTGAATTTAAATAAACTTCCATCTCAGGTATTTTTATCTATATACTTACTAATTTTCCTTTGCGATATTTCATACGAGTAGCTTTATAAAGTCTATACTTGTTAAATCCTATCATAATAAAATTATGAAAAATTAAGTTCATGTTCCTAAGTTTGATAGAAGCACAATAGCATCCTAATTTCAGAATTCATCATGTTGGTTGTTCATAAAAATAAACACAATTTTGTAAACCTATTTGCTTCCAAGGGAGCTATTTAACTGAATATGACAATATGGAAATGAAATGAACTTCTTTCCTGACCTCACACTATTAAAATATCAAAGCATAATATTTCATAGCCTTTGCCGTTCTTTCATTATGTCTAACTATAGGTTTTATTGACCATAAAACTATGTAACCCTTCTTAAAAACTAGCCATATAAACTCTTGGAACAATTTCTTTCATTTCATTGTTTAAACAGCCCATGAGATTTAACCTCTTTTCAAAAATATTTTTAGAAGAATAAGAGAAGTAAATATTGTTTCCTATTCGACATTAACCTACTAATATACTTAGTTATTTACTTATAGCCAAAGGAAATAATTATCATTTGATCATTTGCTTCTTGGCATCTGTTCTTACTATCACTGTGAACACTAATACCAACAATTAAATGTATTTAATTTTCAGAGCACAATGAACATATCTTCCATTGTATGAAATGCATACTTAGGGGCCAGCCTATGGTGTAGTGGTTAAGGTAACTTCAGTAAGGTGTGAATCTCAGACCCAGGAGCTTAAGAAACATGCAGGGCATGTGTGAGTGCATGCCTAAAATCTCAACAGGAGAGAGAAGTGCAGAATGGATTGTGACATGACCACTCCCCCAAAGGGTGCTTTCTCACATTATTTCTCTCTCTTCTGTCACCCCATCTTTTTCTGGTGAGCACACTTGCCCTCTGGCAAATAAAAAAAGTAGATGTCATGCCATTATAATTATATGCATGTAATTACAAATATATAATATATACTTTTTTTTGGAGAGGTTTTTGCTATAGGGCGCGTGCGCTCGCCAGACAGAGAGAGACAGAGAGACAGGAAGCAAGAAATCACCCCCCAGGGGGGTGGCCACGCCGCAATCCCTTCTCTTCCATTCTCCTCTCGGGATCTTGGGCATGCACGCACACGCGCCCGGCGTGAGTTTAAGCCACCGGGTCCGGGACGCGAACCGCTGTCGACTACGTGGGAGTCCAGCGACATAGCCATTACACTAACTGCTGGTCCCTATAATATATACTTTTGTAATAATTCTAACATATATTGAAAATACATTGACATTTTGAAAAAAAATAGTTCTTACTTCATTTTCTTTAAATTCATCATTTTCAGTAAATATCCTTATCTCATTAATTAGAAGGAGCACATTTCTTTTCAGATACTAAAAATCTAACCACTTTAACTCAAATCTGCACACAATAGTTTTTAATTTAGAAAAGCTCTTTATCTTACTTTTATTAGCTTATCTTAATAGTAAAAGTTTTCTTCTCTTATGGCAGAAATCCAGACCTCACAAAGGAATGCGCATAAAGATCATCCCAGAATGTTTAGATGGTGTATAAAAGAGGATCTGATGGTTAAGTGTTTTTTTTTTTTCCCATCTTCTTTCTTTCTTATAAATATGTTTAGTTAATTCCATAGTAAATGAGATGAAACGTGGAAAACAAAATTGATATTAATCAATCTAAGGAAATTTCATATTTTTAACAGATATTTTTTTTTTCCATAGGGTCCATGTACTCACCAGAAAGACAGAGAGATGGAAAGCGAGAATCACCCCTTGGGGGTGGGGAAATATACTTGCCTCAATCCCTTCTCTTCCATTCTCCTCTCAGGATTTTGGACATGCATGCACTTGCTCCCAGTGAGAGTTTCAAGTTGTTGAGCCTGGGACTTGAACCACAGTCTACTATGTGGGAATCCAGTGACATAACCACTACATTATCTGCTGGTCCCAGAAATTTCATTTTTAAAAAGGTTTTGTTTGTTTGTTTGTTTGTTTGTTTTGCCAGTGGCACATGTACTTGCCAGAGAAAGACAAAGAGAGTCAAAGTGAGAAAGTACTGTCCCAAGGAATAGTCCCTTCTCTTCCATATTTCCTTCTTTTGGGATTTTGGACATACATACACATGTGCCTGGCATGTTTCTCAAGATACCAGGCCTGGGGCTTGAACAAAGCAATTTGCAATGTGGGATCCAACCACTTAACCACCATGCCAATGTTGCTCCAGGGAAATTCATTTTTAAAAATGAATTTTAAAAAAAATTCTGTGGGAGCTTGCAGGTGGCATGGTAGAAGGCGCTGGACTCCCACATGGTGGATTGTGATTTGAGTCCTAGACCTAGCCCCTTGCTTCCTCCCTCTCCCTCTGTCCCTCTTTCTCTCTGTCTCTCTCTGATCAAATTAGATAATAATAATAATAGTAATATTAAATAGATAGTCCTACATTTTTTTTAAATATGGGATTGGTTAGAGTACTGTTGATACTCCGTTACCATAAATGTTGAGATGTGTCTGTGAATATCTTATGGTCAATAATTCTTGAATCTTATTGACATAGGTTATTTAAATTTTAGTATATTGTGGGATTTTTCATGCAGTAAATTTATTGTACATATCCCAGAGAAGTGAGAAATATATAGCTTGCCTTTTCCCCTAAGTACCTAAATAAATTAATCTATAGTAGATGCGAAAAATAAAGCTACTCCTGTGTTCACTCTTCTCTGGTACTCATTTCTACCATCAACTATATCAGAAGATGATAATTATAAATGACCTATGAGGGTACAATAACATTCCACTCATGGATTTGAGGGACTACATCTTCTAAATTGTATTAAATTCCTTTCTACTCCCAATTTCTAGTTATTTTACAATTTTACTTACATTATTAAAATGATATATATAACATATGTTATATATTTCATATATACTATATAATATATAAAATATATAATATATTTTATATATACTGTATAATATATAAAATATATTATATATTTTATATATACTGTATAATATATAAAATATATTGTATATTTTATATATACTATATAATATATAAAATGTTAGGTATTTATATGTACTCTATATTTCTATTCCAGTCATTCATAATCACATTTTAAGAACCAAGATATTGTGCATATTTATATTGCTATAGTTTGTAGGACAGAGATTTTTCATGTAATCATATAAAAATTCTTGCAAAGCAGATAACGGGCCCACATTATGGTTAAAATAAAATTTGCACATAAAAAGATAATGTATTATTGGATATACATTTTAAAAACTTGAATTAACAAAATTTAGAAATTTTTTCTATTTCAAATTAATTCAAAATTAGTTTCACATCATTTGTATTGTTTATACATATTAGTATCTCATTTTTTTTTCAGAAATAGACATCAACTGCGTGAGTTTACTTTTCTTGTTACTTAAATTATTTTAGACTTACTTGGTTATTTTTAAAGTCATATTGCTTTTTCTCAGTCCACTGAGATGCAAGTTAGCCCCTAGAGAATTTATATTTTATACAAACTGTTGAGCTGAGTTAGGCTTTCGATCTGTAAGGAACATGTGCTACCAAGCTTTTACTTCCTTGCTCAGGTGGTTTATGCCCCTTCAGCGATTACTGAGAAATGTCCCAGCCTAGACTGAGGCTCTCCCCTCTAAACAATCTCAAAGCCAGAAAACACCAGATGAGCAGTAACTGTCTCACCAGCACCCTCTTTAATGGCAAGACGATAAGCCTCTCTTGAACTGAATTATAGTGTCAAATGCTCCACGATAAGCAGCCATGTAGGAAAGCCCCTGGTTATCCTGGAAGCTGAAGCATGTTACCAATTTTTTGCCTTGTTTTCTCAGGTAAATATGCAAAGCACTAGCTGTACAGGCCTCGCTTACTAGAAAAATGAGACTGAAAAAGACTGTTCCACACACTGTGATCATTGAGACATATTAGGGAACACTTTTAAGCTAGAAGAGGAATTAAAGTAGAACAGAGTAATTAAAATGAGCAAATGACTCAAATACCCAAAGGGTCTGACTTAATCTCACAGAGTACACAATGTCTAGGCAGAAATCAATTCAATTTGGTTGGATCGTTGTGTACGATATTGTGCCAATAAATATGGTCCCTGGTGTCCTAACCTTTTTCTCATTCTCCAATGTTATGGGCTGAATTATATCCCCTCAACATCTGTACATGGAAGTCTTAATCCGTGCTTCTGAATGTGATCGTATTTGAAAATATGATCTTTAAAGAGACAATAAAAACAGAACGAGGTCCTTAAGGTGGGCCCTAATCTGATAGAGCTAGTGGCCTTATTAAAAAATCACAGCTAGAAGGGAGACCATGTGAGGTCACAGAGATGGTTACATACAGCTCCAGGAAGAGTTCAGGGTCTCCAAAAAAGCAATAGAAACGTATAGAAACAAATTTCGGTCACAAGCCACTATGTATACCACCTTTGTGGCACACAGTATGTATTTTCAAAGCATACATGTGTACTAAATCAAGGATATAGACATATTCATTGTCTTCTACATTGAACATAAATAATGTGCTACATATCTGATAATAGTTCTACTAGCTATCTCAATCTCAGTTTTCTGGTAGCCTAGCCCTCTTGCACAAAATTTATCATTTTGTTTTTTGCCTGAATTTCTGTTTGTAGGCATTTTATTTTGATGACTTCTAGAATAAAAGGCTTAGACTTTGTGTGTGTATGTCTGTGTATGTGTGTGCATGTATGTGCGTATATATATGTGTGTGTGTATATATATATATGATTATTACTATAGGGCACATGTACTTGCTGGACAGAGAGACAGAAAGTGAGATATCATACATTATACCCAGGATGGATGACATGCCACAATCCCTTCTCCTCCATTCTCTTCGGGATTTTGAAATGCACGTACATGTGCCTGGTAGGAGTTTCAAGTCACTGGGTCCAGGACTAGACCCATGAAGTGGGAGTGTAGCACTTTAGCCACTACACCATCTGCTGGCCCCTAGATTATATTTTAAATATATACCAATTTCTTCCCCTTAGAGTAGCAGAAATAATGTCAATGATATCACATTGTTTCAACTAGATAGGTAAGATATAAACATTATATAATATAACTTTAAAAAAAGTAAGGAGGGCCATCCATAGCCCTATCCAAGTGACCATAACCCACATGGCCAACCATACGTTTAAGTCTTGGACATGGCAGCTGTGAAACCATCCCAGGTGTTCATATATGTGTGTCCAAAATCCCAACAGGAAGGAGAAATAGAGGAGACGAGATTGTGGTGAGACTATGCCCCATGGAAGGTGCTTTCTTGCTGTCACTCTTTGTCTTAGGCAACCATGCATGCCCTCTGGCAAATTAAAATTAAAATTTAGAAAAATGGAAATTTCTTGTATATTTCAGAATTACATGTTTTATTTAAAATTTTTAGTATATCAAATTAGCCAAATAGTTAATATACTTTAGGTATATATTAATATATCATGTATATATACACAAGACATCTTTACATAGTCTTTCTTATGTCATTAGTATATTGTATATATATCATATACAGTGATATTTCTGAAATAAGTCCCTACTATATATTAACGATTAGTTTAATGTGCAAACAACTGGGTCAGAAAAACAAGACTGGATTGACAATATACTTGGAAGATACCCATGAAAAAAATAGCAGCATCATATTAATTTGATTGAAGAGTCACATAAACAAAAGAATTAATCAACTGTAAAGCATTCGTCAGAGGTTTAGCTCTTAGACTTCAAAACTGACAATGAAACTAGTCTGGATACCCAGTTCTCTGACAGAAGTCATTTTATGGAGAACTGTGTCTCTGGATTAATTTTATTTTGTTTTACTTCATTGTTTTATTCATGAGATGGAGAGAGATGCACAGCCAGAGAGAGAGAGAGAGAGTGAAAGAGACAGGTATCCTCAACAGGATTGAGATGACTAGGAGAATCTTCAAGGTGTGATTCTCCACTCATCCTCTCAGCCAGCCTGGATGAAGGAGCCTCCGGTGTGTTCAGGTCAACCCAAGATCTAAACCTGGTCTATCATAATTCTCCAGTATTATGCAACAGCATCCTCCTGCTCATACCATGGTATATGGGCCTCTTACTTTTTAATTTTGTTTTTTTTAAAGCTAAAGTCCCAGCACATCCCATTCTTCTTACGTCAGCCTCCTGGTTGGGAACACAGTGCCTCTGATGATGCCTCGATCCTTTTCAGACAGGGTCTCTCCATATCACCCAGACCAGCTTCAAGCTTGGATCAACTTCTCTTAATCACTGGGATTACATGCTTGGACCATTTTGCTTCACCTTTAGTTGGACCAAGAATCAAACTAGGGTCTACCTTGTAGATGCAGTTTTTGTGGACACAGTTTTAAAAACTGCATCACTGTAACTGGTTCTGTGTTACAGTTTAAAAACCAAACTGGGGGCTGGCAGGTGGTGTGGTGGTTAAGGTACTGGACTCCCACATGGTCGACCACCGTTCAAGTCTTGGACCTGGCAGTTTGCGCTCTCTTTCTCTTTCTCTATGTCTCTCTTCCTCTCTCTCCTTCTCTCATCAAGTTAGAAAATAATAAATAAAATTAAATAAATAAATATTTTAAAAAGTGTATGACACAGTCACTACTTCCCCTCTCTGTGGGAAGAAAATATACAAGTATATAATTATTGGCTTTTGAATAACCAGTTCTTTTGACAGATATTTGATAATCCAGCACAATGAATAATAGTCTGAGAGCTATAAATACACATGAAAGCTATTGCATCGTGCCTACTCTTCAGAGACAATTATGTCTTAGGGGTGAGCAGATGGCATAGTGACTGTGACATTGGACTCCCACACAGGAGACCGCAGTTTGAGTCTCAGACTTGGTGGCTTGAAACTCATGCCAAGAACAGTGCGTGCATGCCCAAGATCCCGGGAGGAGAGTGGAGGAGAAGGGATTGCAGTATGGACATTCACCCTAGGCGGGAAATTTCTCATTTTCCCTCTCACTGTCTCTGTCTCTTTCTGGTGTGTGCAAAAGCCCTAAGGCAAAAATGTCTTTAAAAAAGAAAAGAATAGAAAAGAACTTTCCTAACTAACACAAGACAGAAGAAATATGGTGTAAGTGATAACTTTGCAAACAAAATAGAAATATACTTTTGGGGATTTTTGTTTTGTTTATTCACTAAAATAATCATTTCAGAAATAATATCTATATATATGTCAGACATAGTGTACATATATATAAACAGCTTACATATAAGAGTATCTCCATATTCTACTATGTATTTATTTTTGGTTTAAATCTGTTCAATATTCTTTCTCTAAATAACTTAGTAATCTCTCTCATTATTTTTTTCTAGAGGATACATGCTCTTGCCAGTGAAACAGAGAAAGAAAAGGGAAGTGAGAAAGCACTCTCCATGAGGAATGGCCATGCCACAATCCCTTTTACTTCATTTTTCCTTTTGAGATTTTGGGCACATATACATGCATGCCTGGCATGTTTTTTTCAAGCCACTGGGTCTTGTCCTTGAGTTACGTGGTAAGCCATAGAGGATCCAGCAGCCCTAACCACCAAGTCACCGATTGGTCCGGTAATCATGCTTTGGCAAGGCAGTTTTTGAAGTGATTTTGACATAAAGAGAAAAAAATAAAAGCCATAAAAGACCAGAAAGTGGTATGGAGGTTCAAGCAGCAAGATCCCATGTGGCTGATGGGTGACTTGAAAAATATGCCATACATGGGTCCATGTGTGCCCAAAATCTCAGGAGGAGATTGGAATAGAAGGGATTGCAACATGAATCTTCCCCCAGGAGGTGATTTCTCACTTTCCCTCTCCACCTCTGTTTCTGTTCAAGGTGCGCACATGTCCTATAGCAAAAACAAAGAAAAAGAAACAAACAAAACAGTCAGTCCTAAGATGTTCTGCCGAAAATGTTAACCTGTTGGTCCCATCATGATTGCACAGTGAGAGCACAACATTCTGGGACGCTGAAAGCCACACTGAAGATGAGAGTTTGGATCCTGAGCTGACTTGTACACATGAGGTTTGCAGAAGCTGCCTGAGATCCTCACCAGCTGGGAAAGACGGAGTGGCTACCACAGCGTGAGACCCTGTGAAGAGTGTTTGTGCTTCTTTCCTCTCTCTCTCACTCGCACATGAATTAAATAAACAAATAAATAGACAAACTAAAAAATGTGTACCGATGATGTTAGTTCATCAAAAACTAATACGTCATTTTTTCATTTTCTTTCCTCACTGAGTTTAAGTTTTTACCTTTTTATTTAGGAATATGCTGATAACAAGAACTATTCCCACTAAATAAGTCATTTGCATTGTTCTATTCACTACTCACATTTAAATGGTTATATATTAAAAGCTATTCATCTTACCAATGCTGTATAAAACATGATGAGAATAGAACCGAGAGGGGGGAAAACCATTAAACATAGCAGCTCTTAAATTGAAATCTATGTCTCTAGATACTCAGATTGATATAACTACATTTTTTGACACTAGGAAGCTTAGCTGAAGCCTCTCTTTTTGAATGTTCCTCCCACAGCCTATACTCACCCCAAAGAACACTCTTTTCAATTGCCCTTTTTAAGTGCATCTATAAATCAACATTATGAGAAATGTCTTCAACGTGTACAGAAAAGCACTGTGTATGAATGGTAAACAGTGGTTTCAGGCCTTTCAATTGACCTGAAACCTTTCCTATAAAGGCTACCAAAGAAAGTAGTGTCTTTATTCAGTATCTTAAGTGCAAAATTATTGATTTACTTAGATGACTTTTTAAAAGAGCAACAAATTCCTCAAATATATTTTCTTTTCCTATCTACTCTATCTGGTGCTTGCTGAAAGTCTAGGTTTTTATTAAAATTTAGAGATGCCTGTCCCTTTACCTTCTCAATAATTGAAATTTTGGAGGTTTACTGTAAACACATTACATCAAAGTCTGGAAGGTCCTTTGTTAAAAACAAGAATCAATTTTATTGAAATTGAATTCTGCAAACAAAAATGCAAGCGTGATCGACCAGTTAATAGGGTTGTTGGTGGCTTGTTACTTTAACCTGAGATGCTGCACTATCTAGATTTTTAAACTGACATTAAAGTGAAGAAAATACTGAAAATAACAATGTGATGGTCTATTATCTGCCTGGTTAAATCAGAATAGTGAAGTCAAAGTTGATCTATACCCATGCCTATTCAGATTTTTTTTAAAAAATAGTAGATAATAAAATAAAAGACACTATGACCACCTCCTGACAGGGCCTACTCAGAAAAAAAGCAAAGAAATAATTTTAGTAATGCCTTAGATATTCAGCCAAATGAATTCAGAACTTACTGGATGTTAGAGTTTAATACATTTGGTTCAATATTGACATAAATAATATCAAATTATGCTGATTATATTGTTTAATGTGTATTGGTATCTATAATGTTTAATAATTAATTTCTCATTTTTGAATGAAAAGTTATTTACATTTTTATCAGTTTTGGAGTCAGAAGTATTAGATTACAGCAATGGTCTCAAATTAATAGATTTATGTAACATCAAAAGAAAGGCAAAAATACTTTCAGGACAGGCTGGTCAGGCTTACAGGATTCAGCACTCACCAATATATTCGATATGTTAACTTAAATTATATGTAGTAAGTAATAGATTTAGCAAAATGCATGAACAAATACAATCACATGCTAATTAATAAAACTAAAAAGTAGTAATAAGTACTGAGTAGTAATCTCAATAAGTAAAGGAAATTTCAAAAAATAGATTATGACCAGGGCCAACAGATAGCATAATGGTTACGGCTCTGGATTCCTACACAGCTGATCATAGTTTGAGTCCTGGACCTGGCGACTTGAAATTCACACCAGGCACATGTGCCTCTGTGCCTAAAATCCCCAAAGGAAAATGGAGGAAAAGGGATTGTGGCATGGCCATCCTCCTGTCCCCCAGGGAGTGATTCCTTGCTTTCCCTCTCTCTTGTCTCTGGGGACCACACTCTCCCTATGGCAACAAGGACAACAACAAAAGTGTATTATCAAACAAATTATCACAGTGATTAACTAAAGCTTAATTCTACTGTTATCTCTGGGATGCGGTATGTCAAAAAGTGCTCCTGTTATCCCAACCAAAGGAAAGAGGAAGCTGGAGTACATAGAAAATAACTTCAGTTAGTGATTGAAGATTTTTATCAAAGTGGAGGATAGAACATTAATTCCCTGGCACTGCTGGTCTGCTATGCTCTTCTGCTGTGCTCTTACTCAGCGCAGGATCCTCCTGTCAGAGAAAGTTCAGGAAAACTGATGAGGAGATTGGTCATTGAAAGAAACGCAAGAGATCACTGAAATGATAAACGTTAATGGACAAAGCACCAATAGCTCTTGCTACAATACATATGTTGAAAGTGTTTGTGTTCCAGGACAATACCTGAGTACAACAAAGAATCTTTAGAATACTACCAAAAATATACTTTCAAATAAGATGCATACATTATATATGGCCATGCATGAGAATATGTTGCTAAAATATATTCTCTGAACAGATTCTTCTTATAGGCTTAACACATAACCAGAACTCACTAAAATAATGTGATTGAATTGTTGAGTCATAAGTAATGGAAATATTATATATCTTCTCTGTATAAGATTTACATTTTGTAGGGGGTATAAGAGTATTTTAATTTTCAAATTTTTTTTTAGAGAGATTTTTGCTATAGGGTGTGTGTGCTTGCCAGAGAGACAGAGAGACAGAAATTGAGAAATCACCCCTCGGGGAGATGGCCATGCTGCAGTCCCTTCTCCTATATTCTCCCCTCGCAATTCTGGGCACACATGCAAACACGCTTGGCATGAGTTTTAAGTCACTGGTCTGAGACTCAAACTGCAGATGACTATGTGAGAGTCCAGTGACATAAACATTAACCCCTTTGCTGGTCCTAAGAGTATTTTAATTTGAAACATTATAACCCAAGAACGTGACATAGATTGTTTCCCAATAAGTACTTAATGTTTCCATCTACAGGCAGAAAAGTATCTAATCATTGCTAAAACAGATACACACACACACACACACACACACACACACACACAAACACACACTCCTTAGTACTCAATATTATACTGACAGTCTTACATTGAATTCCCTAACCACAAACCTAACCTAACCCTAAACCTAACTAAAGCACTAGACCTAACCTTAACCCTAATTCTACACCCTAACCCTAACCTATCCCTGGTTTTAACTCAAATCCTAACACTAAACTTAAAAGTAACCCTTACCCTAATCTTACACCATATCCCTAAATCCAAACCTAACCTAACCCTAACCCTAACCCTAACCCTAACTCAAACACTAGACCTAACCCTAATGCTAATCATACACCCTAACCCTAACCCCAACTCTAACCTACACTAATAAAGCTAATTTAATGACATAAAACTCTCATTGGCATTTCTATGTGACAGGTGTGTATTAAATATTAATGTGATTTTCATTCTAGAATAATTATCAGTGCTTTTGCACAGTGTATGTGGGGGTATTTGACTGCAATGCGTTTTCAGATACTATTACCATGAAGTTGTTGTCAAAATTAATAAATGTTAGGACTAGAAGATGTCATGATGGTTACGTGGTTGGACTCCTACATAGTCAACAGCAGTTTGAGTCCCGGACCTTGTGGGTTAAAACTCATGCCAGGTGAGTGTGTGCACATGCCCCAAATTCCAAGAGGAGAATGGAGAATGGATTGTGGTGTGGTCATCCCCCCTTGGGGATGATTTCTAGCTTTCTCTTCTTTCTCTGTCTTTCTCAGTCTCTCTGGCAAGCACACATGCCCTATAGCAAAAATCTTTCTTAAAAAAAATTAAGAGATGCTTAGATATGGAAAACTTCCTACTGAAGAATATCAACTAATCAACAAACTTAAATAACAACAAACTTAAATAAGTAACAAAAAAAAATCTGATATTATACTCTTCTTCATTCTCTTAGCAAGTATTTAACCCCTTTCTAGGCATGACTATCATATGCTGACCTATTTATTCTGCTGGAGAACTCAAATTTATCTTCTCATGTTCTTAGAATAAAATCAGAAACTAGAAGTTTCCACCTAATAAAGCAATTCATAAGTTTTGAGTCCTATTGAACTTTACTCGGTATCCTACCCCCTTGTACCAATTCATTAAATATCTGTTTACAATGAATATATAAAAATATTTTATTATGTAGCATATATATAGATATACACATATGCATACCCTGATAATGCAAGGGAAGACTCTATTAATGTACATATGCACATAGAAAGTGACAAGGGGTGGCATTTCCTGTTGATCTATGATGAAAAATATACAGTATCTCTGTTCTCTCACTACTTTTCCTGACTTACTCATATCTACCATGTCTATGACCTTTCACCTATCTGAAAACTTCCATGTCTACGAAGAATCTGACTTGTGATAGTGGAAAGGAGTTAGTGACTTTACATTGACATTTTCTGTCAACATCTTAATGTTATTTTAAATGTCAGTATTCTTAATTGTCTCAGCAACATTTTAGCTATGAAATAGATTCCGTGTGTGTGTGTGCGTGTGTGTGCTTTGATTAACAAGGTGACCTTGACGGATACTACCTAAAATTAAAATTTGAATTTGGAGATAACATTTCAAATGTCCACACATGATGAAACCATAGCGCATATAGGTTTTCCTGTCAAAACAGTTATTTGGGGCATTTTCCATTTATAAGGACGATTGCAAGATAACATCTTTCTTTCTGTTAAATATGAGAAAAGTTATGTGCTCCGTATTTCCTCACATACACAACAAATTAAATATTGTATTTCATTTATTAAAAGTATCACAAATTCCATATAAAATTGGGCATTATTTATACCCTAAACCCTGATAGGTTTTATTTTAGAGTGCAAAACATCAAACACAATAATGGGACTAATTATTGTCTCTGCATAGGATTCAGAGCTTTAGGCTAGAGAGATAAAGACACTGTAATCTTCCTTTGCTATTGCCCAAACTTAGCACGTATATTATAGTTAGTTAGGTTTCAGTGAAACTCCAGAACTCTTACCTCTAAGTCCTTCCTCAGGTGTAGCACATTCTCCCTTCCTAGTGATTGTTGCTTTGAGACCAGCCAATGAAAGAAATTTAAAAAGTATCAATAAATTCATTAATACATAAAAAACATATATTTAACATTTATACTATAAAATTAAAGTACAAAAATTTCATAATATTTGATATAAAAAAGATACTCTTAGTAGTGTGTTTTACTGCAAGGGGATTGTTGAGTGAATATTAACGGTGTATCATTGTTCTTAAGATAGCTAGATCGTCAGGAATTACAAGGGAAAGAAAACACACCTCATTGGGGTTGTGCAAGGGGGTTGTTGAGTGAATATTAACGGTGTATCATTGTTCTTAAGATAGCTAGATCGTCAGGAATTACAAGGGAAAGAAAATACACCTTACCAGGGTTGTGTCTCCTCAGAAGTTTGAAGTCACTGCTGTGTCACTCACTCAGAAGAGCTGGGTTCTTAGGTCATTGAAATAATTGACCATAAGTAAGTAGGTTGGAGAAGAGAAACTTGTCTCTTGACCTTGATTTAAAAGATCAAGGACATGACTCCAGAGAGCTAAACTGCGTGAAACCAGAGCAGAGGGAGTTACTAACAGAAAAGATCTAAAGCACTGAGCGTAAGCCACGACTTTGATTATCTTGTGTATGTAAGGTACTTTTCAACAACCTATCTTTGATAGAAATCATCTGTGGCAAAATAAATAGCAATAAGTGTGCACTGTATTATTCTAGAGCAAGTCACCTCTTTTTATCCTGAAATCCCTAGAAGCAATGAAAGTAACAACCAACTAGTGGATCCCAGGGGAGAAACATTTATTCACAAAATTAGTGTTTCAAAGCCTAGCAGTGGCTACTATTCAGTATTACATTGTTAGAGACTGTCTTAAGGAATGTAAATTTTATTTAAATTAATAAAATATTTGAGACATATTGAAATATTAATGGGCCTATTTTCTTGGTGCCATTCAACAAAGGCCATGCCAGTGCAAGACATAGACATTAGCTATGACCATTGCTCCAGTGGCTGCTACCAACATTTCCCCCGTGCTGCTGTCTTTATTAGGTTGTTAGGAAAGCCATGACATATTTTTCTATGCTAAAATGGGTCATGATTTTCCTGACAACCCAATACTTCATTGATACCGTTGTTTCTCTGAATATCGTGACCTTGTAAATATGCGACACATTATGTTTTACAAAGTACTTTCAAATACATTGATAGCTCTGTTAGTGGATCTACAGCTTAACAACAGGTCCAAAGGAGGGTCCGATGGATCCAATGTCCACAGTGCCTCTGCCTCAATCATGGTGCATGCACTAACTTCTGCGGAATAATGAACTTTTGTAGTTCTGCTGAAGTCATGATAGTCTAACTCCTCCCGATACAGGATTGCTGGCAACTGGCAGCAAAAGTAAAATCGCTATTTGGCTATTTTTTGTGTGCTTTCAAGTAAGCTTACTTGGACTGCAATTACTATTTCTCATGGCACATGCTGAAGGTCCTAGGATTAAACAGTGCTTTTACTATGGCAATGCTTTTCTACTCAGTTTCCCAAAGCTCTATTCTTGGAGGAAATCATTTCAAGATATCCCAGTAATAATTTAACAAACTATCTAATGTGTAACATGATGAGTCATTGTTTTTAACCTGAAATGAATATATCCTCATTGTCCTGTGATCAAGCCATTTTTCTATTTTTTAGATCCCAGCTTCCAGAGTTCATCATGTTGTGAGCCACAACAATGCAATGTGAGTTACCTATCTGAAAGCTGCGATTTGGTGCCCCTCCTATCATTATTGCTAAGAGCAGTGGATCCAGGCTTTGATACAACCAGTAAGATTTGTCTCAGAATTGGACCTTTGCTTTTCATATGTGCCAGTTTCATTCTGTCCTCTGACTGATCTGTGTACACTGGGGGAGGATCACAGGATCACCACCAACAGCTTCCAAATCTCATCTCCTTTTACACTACTGGACACAAAAATGGCCTCCTCTCTGTCTCAGGTCTATCTTGGGCACACGTTTACCCTGGAGTAAGCCCTAAAGATCAAGGTAATTGATGTGTGCAGCTCAGGCTATTTATCCTTTATGCCGTCCAATAAAAGAATGCAATTTTAGGGACCAGCAGTTAGCGTAATGGCTATGTAGCTGGACTCCCATGTAGTGGACCACGGTTTGCGTCCTGGACCCGGTGGCTTAAACTCACTCTGGGTGCAGGTGTGTGCGTGCCCAAGATCCCGAGAGGAGAATGGAGGAGAAGGGATTGCAGCGTGGCCATCCCCCCTGGGGGGTGATTTCTTGCTTTCTGTCTCTCTGTCTCTCTCTGTCTGGCAAGCGCACGTGTCCTATAACAAAAACCTCCCGTCCCCCCCCCCAAAAAAAAGAATGCAATTTTAACTTTTTATAAGTCACATGCTTAGAGACCAGCAGCAGTAGTGCCATGTTCTGCAATGCTGAATTCACATCCAGGGTCATGTGCCAGGGGCTCCTAGTGCTGGGCACATGCATGTCCCATGATCAAGGCTGGCTGAGGTTGGAAGAAATTGTGATGTGAACACATAGGTGGAGTTGCCACTCTCCCTCTCTCTCTCATCCTCTCTCATGAAATAAATAAATAAATAAACAAACAAACAAACTATTATTTAAAAAATTGTGCTTGGAAAGAGGGTAACGTCAATTCTTGGTAAAAGTGGGAGGTATGTTGTTCCTCTAAAGGAGAATTAGGAGGTAAACATTAAAAGGGCAAATAATACACACTCGCACACACACACACACACACACACATATACACACACATGTACACATGTATATATACATACACACACAGAGACACACATATATACACACAACACATACATACACACATATATACACACATACAAATACATACACATACACACATATATACATACATATATATGCACATACACACATATACATGCACTTATACACACATACACACAGGTACAGACACACATATATACACACACACACATGTCTATATATATTCAGGGTTATCGGAAGACAGTCATGAAACATTTTTGCACAGAAATACATGTCATGACTTTTTTCTGAAACCCAAATACTTTTATAGACACACACACACACACAATCATATTCAAGTCCTAGATTGCCATTCAAACACTATAACCTGGTGGATAACAATTCAACTTAATTTTTCTATTTTCTTTTCTTTTCTTTTAACTATGGGGTGCATGTGCTTGCCAAAGAGAGACTGAGAAAGTGAGAAACCACTGCCTGGGGTATGAGGTGGGGATAACCATGCCACAATCCCTCTCCTCATTCTCCTTTTGGGATTTGGGGCACGTACACACACATGCCTGGCATGTTTTTCAAGCTGCCAGGTCTGGGACTCGAACCACACACTTAGCCATGTGGGATCCTGTTGCCTTAACTACAACACCACCAGCTGGCCCACAATCAACTTCTAATGCTCATTTAATGAGTGAAGAGTCCCCTTTTTCCCTCAAGAAAAGTGGTTTTACTATTATACACCTGGTTTTGTGAACTTAAGTTTTCTGGTTTAGATGAAATAAATGTCATTGTCTGTCACTTACAACTGCCCTTTTTGTCATTTAATCTAACACAGGGACATGGTTTGACAGCCAAGGTTCAGATTATTGGCTTTTGATCTACACTCGCTAATATTAAAATGCAATTGGTCTTTGGAACACTTTCATTTTCTTAGTCCACTTCCTTGTACATGAAATTTATGACAGTGAACAATCGCATAGTTATTCTGATCTTGATTTAATCACCAATCCAGCCAGTGATGAACTTTGTCAATATAAAAGCATTTAAGTAAGTAAATGAAGCCTGTTCAGACCAACACCTTCTAATAGATAGTAACCGCATAAAATAGAGTTTTCTGATTAATAAGAAAATGTGAGTAAATGAAAAACTTTAAAAATTGTCATGTGGAGGGTCAGCAGATGGCATAGCAGTTATGTCGCTGGACTCCCACGTGGTGGAAGGTAGTTCGAGTCCCAGACCCCAGTGGGTTGAAACAGGCTGGGCACGTGTGCATGCCTACACAAAATCCTGGGAGAATGGAGGACAAGGGAGCGATGTGGCCATTCTCCCTGGGGAGTGATATCTCATTTTCCTTCTCACTGTCTCTGTGTGTGTCTCTCTCCAGCAAGCACATGTTCCCTAAGGCAAAAACTTCTTAAAAAATTGTCATGTGAAATAGGTGAGTTTCTGACATCATGGAAAACTACCAAGAATTTTAAAAATGCACACACACATACACACATAAACATGTACACTTTGGAGGTCAACATAGTTAGGAGAATACTTAGAAATGCTTTTGTTCGGACCAGCAGTTAGCGTAATAGCTATGTCGCTGGACTCCCACGTAGTCGACCGCGGTTCGAGTCTCGGACTCGGCGGCTTAAACTCACGCCGGGCGCGTTTGCGTGCGTGCCCAAGATCCCGAGAGGAGAATGGAGGAGAAGGGATTGTGGCGTGGCCTTCCCCCCTGGGGGGTGATTTCCTGCTTTCTATCTCTCTGTCTCTCTCTGTCTGTCTGGCGAGCGCACGCGTCCTATAGCAAAAACCTCTCCAAAAAAAGAAAAAAAAAAAAAAAAAAAAGAAATGCTTTTGTCACATCTTCATGTCCCATATTCTTTTCTGACTATATCTATTTCCTGGTAAATCTTGATTTGTTATTTCTTGTATCTTTTCCTTCAAAACCTGCAGTTTGGGTTGTTAGCTTTCACTTTCAGCAAACACGAACATTTCTCAGATGTGTGAAGTAGAGCGGGGCATATTGCCACATTAAAAAAATTCATTTTCCTTTATTAGAAACTATTAATATGCCTAAAATGAAAAGGGAAGGCTATTGAAAATTATTAAAACATATTCAATATACATCCTGTGAAAATACCAAGTAAACACAAAAAATGAATATAGCCTAATTGGGCCACTTAATGACACACGGATTGATCACATGCATGTTCCCACCATCCAAATTAAGATACAGACCATCAGGCTAGCCACTGGCATGGTGGTTAAGGTAGCTGGATCCTGCATGGCTGACTGTGTGATTCTAGTCCTGTACCTGGCAACTTGAAAACAAGCCAAATATGTGTGTGTGCATGCCCAAAATCCCAAATGGAGGGAGAAACGAGGAGAAGGGATTGTGGTGTGACCATTCCCCATGGGGGGTGCCTTCTCTCGTATCCCTATCTCTCCAGCAGGCACAACAGCCTTGGCAAATTAAAAAAAAAAAAAAGATACAGCAAATTCCCAAACCTCAGAAGGTTTGTCCTTACCTATTAATATCTCTATCTTTCTTCTCAAATTAATTTAAAAAAAAAACTGATTTGTAAAACAGTTTCATTCTTAGTTCTTCTCATATGTAGTATCTTACGGTATATATCTTTGGGGTCTGTTTTATTTTATTCAGATTATGCTTTGATATCCTACCCATGTTATGTGATGTAGTTGTATATTCTGTTTAACTGTTGTGTATTGCTATATTATACCACATATGTGTTTATATATCCATTCCAATGGTTATATACATTATTACTACCAATATTTTTCTCTTTTCAATACAGTGTGAACACTTTTAAAGTACAGTTTTCTTCTTTTATTTATTCACCATAGAGTGTCTGCATGACAGAGTTAGAAAGAGAGACAGAAGCATCCTCTATAGAGTCTGAACAGGGTGTGGACACTCTGCAGTCTCCTTCCTCTAGTCCTCCAGTCCAAGGATCTTGGGAACTGGTGCATGTGCCAATGACATGTGAGCAGACCTGGCAAGGGACTGAATTGCAGTTGCTGTGTGGGATTCGGGGCCTCTTGTGTACTCGCTGGGGAGAGAGAACAGAGACCGTGAGAGGTAAAGTGAGAAATCACTGCCCAAGCGGATGTTCACTCCGCAATCCCTTTCCCTCCATTCTCCTCCTGGGATCTTCAGCATGCATGCACATGTGCCCAGAGTGAGTTTCAAGCTCCTGGGTCCAGGACTTGAACTGTGGTGGGCCATGTGGTAATCTAGCAACATAACTGTTACGCCATCTGCTGGTACGTCCTTAGGTCTCTTTTTAAACAGGGGTTCACTTTGTTGTTCAGACTAGCTTGCAGCTTGCATTCCTCTTGCCTCAGCCTCCTGAGTTGCTGGGATTACAGGCACATGCCACTGCATCCAGCCTGCAGGTTGTACTGGGATTTGAACCTGGGCTTTCCATGTGATCCCAGCCTATGGAGCACAGAGAATTAGCAGTGTGTGCCATCACGATGGGGCCATAGAAATCCTTTTTAAGATTTACATACAGTGTTATCTTTAGTTATATAAACAGAAATGGATCTGCAACTTCTAGAGTAAATATATATTTAGAGATAGAGTAAATGTATATATAGGTTTAAGTGAACATTGTCAAAAAATTTTCCAAATTGATGGCAATAATGCAAATATGGTGTCCTACCTTGCAAAGTATGCATTCCATTTGCTTGAAACTCTAGCTCAAATTTTATCTTGTCACTATTAACATTTTTTAGCTATTCTGGCTTTATGTAGTGATATTGAATTGTGACTTTAAGTCATAATCAATTCATGACAAATGTTGAGTGTCTTTTCATATTTTTTATCACTCATTTGCAAGCTCACATCCATTGTGAAATTCTGATTTAAGTCTTGAACTTTTTTCAATTGATTTTCATTCTTTACCTGATTGATTTATAAGGTAGTAATACATTTATATTATCTGGGATAAAAATCTTTTGTTATTTGTAGAATAACCATATAATTTATTGTCCAAATAATGACACATTTGAGAATGAAGGAGAATTTTATTTATTATTACATTGAAACAATCTGCAGAAATGAAGCCAAGCAAATCTAGAACATAAGGTAATTTCTGTTACATGTTTAGCAAATACATTTTTTTCTTACTTGCTTGCCATTTTTCTCTCATTAACATATCTTTTAAAGTACAGAAAGTCTCAAATTTTATAACTTTTTTACATCTTATTTTCTATTAGGATCTTTTTTTTTTTTCAAAAAAAGGAATTATGTTATTTAAATTTATTGATTTATTTTAGTTTGACCAGAGAGGGAGAGAGAGAGAGAGAGAGAGAGAGAGAGAGAGAGAGAGAGAGAGAGAAAGCAAGCCACCAGGTCTGGGACTTGAACCAGGAGTCCAGTGCCCTTAACCACCATGCCCCCTGCCAGCCCCATATCTTTTGTTTTAAATAAAAAATATTTTAAAACTCTTTATTCCATTGGTCTATTTTTCTACCCATCCTTGCTGTCTTAATTATTATAACTCTATTAGTTTGTGAAGTCCAGTAGTATTATTCTTTCCACTCTTTCTTCTTTTGCAAGATTTCCTTGACTATTCTTGGACATTTGCATTCTTCTATATTTTTAAATTCAGCTTGTCAATTTTCATAAGAAACTTGCTGGGATTATTAATCATTTTATTTACATGTTTATATTAGAGAGACTTTCAAATGACCATGATATATTCCTCCTTTAAACAGTTTCTTTATCATCTCTAGTAATGTTTTTAAATTTTCTCTATATGTTTCCTGCACAATTTTAGTTTGAATTCTTTCCTTTTTTTGAAGAGATGTTTTTGCTATAGGGCACGTGTGCTAGCCGGAGAGACAGAGACAGAGAGACAGAAAATGAGAAATCAACCGCCCGGGGGGGATGGCCACCACCACAATCCCTTCTCCTCTGTTCTCCTCTCGGGATCTTGGACTTGCATGCACACAACGCTGGCATGAGTTAAAGCTGCTGGATCTGGGACTTTATCCATGGTCTACTACTTGGGAGTCCAATGACATAACCATTATGCCATCTGCTGGTCTCCTAATTTTATTTATTTTTAAGCATTTTTTTTATACTTATACTCTTTTTTTCTTTAGAGAGGTTTTTGCAGTAGGGCGCATGCACTCGCCAGAAAGATAAAGAGACAGAGAGACAGAAAGTAAGAAATCACTCCCCAGGGGGTATAGCCATACTACAATCCCTTCTCCTCTATTCTCCTCTCGGGATCTTGGGCACGCACGCACATGCGCCTGACGTGAATTGAAGCCACTGAGTTCAGGACTCGAACCATGGTCAACTATGGGAGTTCAGCTACATAGTCATTACACCAACTGCTGGTCCTTATACTCTTTTTTTTTTTTTGGAGAGATTTTAGCTATAGGGCATGTGTGCTCGCCAGACAGACAGAGAGAGACAGAGAGACAGAAAGCGAGAAATCACCCCTCAGGGGGGATGGTCACGCCACAATCCCTTCTCCTCCATTCTCCTCTCGGGATCTTGGGCACGCACGCACACGCGCCCGGCATGAGTTTTAAGCCACCGGGTCCGGACGCGAACTGCTGTTGACTACGTGGGAGTCCAGCGACATAGCCATTATGCTAACTGCTGGTTCCCGCGGTCCTTATACTCTTAATGAAAAACTTTTTAATTGTGTACATATTAAAGTTTTTTAGATTGATAGAAGCTGCTTTTTGTTTTCTTTCCCTTCATTTGGTTTTCATTTCTTTTTTCAAAATTTCTTCTTCACATTTAATTGTTGTATATCTCCATAGCACACAATACAGTTTTTCAAAATCATACATTACATTACCATCAAATCAAGTATATTATGATATATATGTTTTCCACTGGAAAACTTTACATTCTTATTTCTATCAAGTACTTTCTCCCTAAGCCCCTCTCATTCATTTCTCCACCCTCAACTATTCACTCCCTCTCTTATACTATCTAGTATCTACACTTGTCTTCCATACCATTATTATCTTCAGGTCTCTCAATTTCTGTCACAGAGTAGACAGTTCACATGTATATATTGAGTAGGGACATACAGTGTTTGTCTTTCATAGACTGGCTTAGTTTATCTAGCATTAAATGTTCTACGTTCTTCCACTTTGTATCATATAACAGGGTCTCATTGTTATGGCAGAGTAATATTTCATAGTATACATGTGCCACATCTTTTCAATCCAGTCATCCATTCTTGTACACGTGGGTTGATTACATGTCTTAGAAATTGTGAGTGATGCTGCAATAAACATGGATGTGGAAGTGTCTTTCTGATTATTCCCCTGTCCTTTGGGTAAATACTAAGGAGTGGAATTACTGGGTCATTTGGAAGTTCTATTTATAAATTTTGAGGAAGATTCCTATTATTTACATTGGCTGTACCAACTTACATTCCAATCAGCAGTGTAGGAAGGTTCTTTCACCACAGCCTTGCCAGTATTTATTCTTTATTTTCTTGATCAGAGACATTTTTACTGGGGTTAAGTGATATCTCATTGTGATTTTGATTGACATTTCCATTATGATAAGAGATGCTGAAGATTTTAAAATATGCTTTTCGGCCATTTGTGTATTTTCCATAGAATGTTGTCTGTTCAACTCAGTTACCTATTTTTTAATTGGATTATTCGCTTTACTGTGGATGAGCTGTTTGAGTTCCCTGTATATTCTGGATATCAATCCCTTATCTATAGCATAGCATGAAAATATTTGTTTCTCACTCTGAGGACTGTCTCTTCATTCTAATTGTATTTCCTTTGCTCTACAGAAGCTTTTTAGCTTGATGTAATCCCATTTGTCAATTTTTTTGTATTGTTGCTTACACTTTAGGGGTCTTATTTAAGATACCTTTGCCTACTGTGATGTCTTCAAATATTCCTTTTATGTTTTCCACCAGTAGTTTTATAGTTTGAAGTTCTACATTTAGATTTTTTTTTTATCCATTTTGAGTCAACTTTTGTTAATGGTGAGAGATATCAGTGCAGTTTCATTTTGCTGCAGGTAGATATTCAATTCTTCCAGCACCATTTTCTAACAGAATATACCCCCACCCCATTGGATTGCCTTGCTCTCTTTGTCAAAAATAAATTGGCTGTATGTTGTACACTTTATTCCGTTCCATTGGGCTACATATTTAGTTTTGTGTCAGCACCATGCTTTTTGATTATCACTAGTTTTGTAATGTGCTTTGAGGTCAGAGAGAAAGATGCTTCCTATCTTACTCTTTTTGCATAATATTGCCTTTACAAAACAGGGACGTTTGCAGTTCCAGAAAAGTTTTCCATTTTTTTTTCTAGTTTTATAAAGAATCTCATTGGTAATTTAATTGGGCTTTCACTAAATTTATAAATTAATTTGGATAAAATTGACATTTTCATTATATTAAATCTTTCAATCCATGGATTGAACATGGATTATCTTTCCATTTTTTGTATCCTGTGCAATCTCTTTTTTCCATTTTTCATAGTTTTCTATATAGAAGTCTTAAACCTCTTTAGTTAGGTTTATTCCTAAGTATTTTATTTGTTTATTTACTTATTTAGTGGCTATTTTAAATGAGATTGCTTTCTTCTTCCTAAGTCTGTTAATTGATGCTACAGCGTTTTGTATATTGACTTTGTATCCTGCTTCTTTACTAAACTTATTTATCACTCCTAGGAATTTTTTTTAGATATTCTTTTGGATTTTCTATGTATATAACCATGCTTTCTGCAAATAGGGATAATTTAATTTCTTCTTTTCTTATTTGAATGCATTTTATTTGACTCTCTTGTATGACTTTATTGGCTAAGACTTTCAGTACTATTTTGCAAAGGAGCAGAGAAAGTGGAAACCCTTGTCTTATTCCAGTATTTAGTGGGAAAGTTTCCAGCTTTTCCCCACTCAGTATGATATTAGCTATAGGTTTGTCATACATGTCTATATTAAAATATTTTATTGTGAGTAAAACCAGTTTATTTTTCCTGTTCCAATCTTTTTGTATTTTATTTTTTTCCTTTTATTCTATTAAAAAGTTTACTGAAGGGACAGCAGATGGCGCAATGGATATATCACTGGATTCCCATGTAGTCAACTGTAGTTTGAGTCCAGACCTGGTGACTTATAACCCGTGCTGGGAGTGTATGCGTGCATGCCTAAGATCCCTGGACGAGAATAGAGAAGAGATTGCAGTGTGGTCATCTTCCTTTGGGGGGCTTGGGGGGTGTTTTCTCAATTTCTGTCTGTCTCTCCAGTGAATGCACATGCCCTATAGCAAAAATCTCTCTTAAAAAAAGGTTTACTCAATATCTACTCTTTTTTCATTTTTACAAGAATAGAGTATATCATTATTCAATATAATCACTACGTTGCATAATAGCTTTTTTTGAAATTATTCTTTCTATTGAACTATAATTATGTAACCTTTGAATAACACCTTCTCAAATTCCTCCCAGTTAACCATTCCTGATAATCAGCTAGATTTAACTATTCCACAATGTATATATACTTCAAGCCATTACATTACGCACTATAAAAGCAAATTAGTTAATTAATTAAATTAAATTAGTTAAATCAATTAACAATAATAATTTAAAACATTGAAACTAAGTTGAGATTTAGTTGAGACAAGGGTTCAAAGACTCCTGACTAAAGTTTAAAGAGAAAGTGTTTGTCATTTCTTCTGAAATAATTTGAATACCATTCTTGCTGTAATTGCTATATAGCAGTTATTACACCCAGCTTTTGGGCACTGAAATAGTCTTTCCAGGAAGGTTTTAATTAGAGAGGTAATTTCTCTAATAGATTTGAACAAATCAGATTTTCTTTTTTTCATATTTTGTTTAGGGAAAATTGTGCCTTCCAACAATTCCCATTCTATCTGAATTGCTCGATTTGTTGACAGAAATTATTTATATCTGCATCTGGCATTTTTTAAACAATATTTTTACTTGCCTGAGGGTGTGTGCTCTCACTGGAGATGGAGAGAGAAACAGAATATTCTTCACGGGGTGCAGCCGTGCCACGATCCCTTCTCTTTCATTCGTTACTCCTTTCAGGACTTGAGCATGCATACACACACACCTGGCGTATATCTCAAGCTGCTGGATCTGAAACTAAACATAGTTGGCGCTGTGGGATCCAGCCTCCTTACTCCAGACCACGTACTGGCTCCCATCTGGCTTTTTATATGTGTGTGTGTGTGTGTGTGTGTGTGTGTGTGTGTGCTATAGGACACATGTGCTCACTGGAGAGAGTCAGAGAGAACAAGAGAGAGGAAAAGTGAGAAATCATGCTATGATCACTTCTCCTCCATTCTCCTGTCAGAATTTTGGGCATGAACGCATATGTGCCTGGTGTGTTTTTAGAGTTACCAGGTCTGAGGCTTGAACCACTTAGGCAAGCAAACAATTATTACTTGGTAGCTCCCTTATGTATTCAAATTCACCAGAATAACTTTGCTCATGTGTTTTAACTATTTAGAAACTGTGTAGAAGAGGCTGCCAACTAGGTTACAGAAATAGAAAAGTTTGAATAAAACCCCCATACGATAATATTTTTTAGTCTTAGTTATTGTACCTAGGTATGATATTTCTTCCCAGATTCAAAAATCATAAAAGAAAGAAGAAAGAAAGAGAGAGAGAGAGAGAGAGAGAGAGAGAGAGAGAAAGAGAAAGAAAGAAAGAAAGAAAGAAAAGAAAGAAAGAAAGAAAGGAAGGAAGGAAGGAAGGAAGGAAGGAAGGAAGGAAGGAAGGAAGGAAGGGAGAGAGAGAGAGAGAGAGAGAGAGAGAGAGAGAGAGAGAGAGAGAGAAAGAGAAAGAAAGAAAGAAAAGAAAGAAAGAAAGAGAGAGAGAGAGAGAGAGAGAGAGAGAGAGAGAGAGAGAGAGAGAGAAAGGAAGGAAGGAAGGAAGGAAGGAAGGAAGGAAGGAAGGAAGGAAGGGAGAGAGAGGGAGGGGAGGGAGGGGGGGAGGGAGGAAGAGAGAGAGAGAGAGAGAGAGAGAGAGAGAAAGGAAGGAAGGAAGGAAGGAAGGGAGGAAGGAAGGAAGGAAGGAAGGAAGGAAGGAAGGAAGGGAGAGAGAGAGAGGGAGGGAGGGAGGGGGGGGAGGGAGGAAGAGAGAGAGAGAGAGAGAGAGAGAGAGAGAGAGAGAGAGAGAGAAATGCTAAGGAGGAAGGAGAGAAGAAAAAAGTAGAAAGAGTTTAATAGCAAGAGATTGATGTTTAAGTCTGGTATAAGGTATGTGGAATGAGATTTTACTAAATCAGATAGTTTAATTTCAAAGAGTGTCTATATTTATATGACTTTAATTTATTGGTTAAATACAAGACAGACATCATTAATCAGTATGAAATACTGAAACTTTTCCAGGATTATTTCAATACTTCAGACTAATTCTGGTCATTGAAACCAAACAAAACTTTATGCCCTTGTCATTGTTACCATATTGTAACATAACAGCCAAAAGGAAAAGACTGTATTTCGTTTTGTTTTGTTCATATATTTAAAACTCAAATGTGGGGACCAGCAGATGGTGCAGTGGTTAAGGCACTGGACACTCCCACATGGCTGACCATGCTTTGATTCCTGAACCTGGTAGCTTCATTTCTATTTTCTCTCTCTCTTTCTGTGTGTCTCTCTCTGGTCAAATCAAAGTAAATGAATGAATGAATAAATAAAATAAAATAAATAAAACTCAAAATGTTATTCAACACAGCTGGTAAAGAGCTTTAATTAAAACAAAATATAATTTCTAGTAAATAGGACAAGTGTGGGTAAAGCAAAAGATGTTTCAGATTTTTAAAGATAATAGCATTTTAAGTGGCATAGATAAGAGTAGAGCTTTCCAAAAATTAAGAAATTTCTAATTTTAAAATCTGCAAGAATTAAAAGAAGGGCAAAATAGCAAATGAACATAATCTAGTAGATAAATTTTCATAATTCACATTTAGAGACTGGCTAAATCTCAGCACGTGGATTTGGTTCACATTTCAGCATATTTACCAGCTGTATAATGTTAATTCCTTCACCTCATGAGACCTTAATTTACTAAACTTTAAAATAGCTCTAATCACACTGGCCTTATATTGTACTTGTAAATATTGGGTCTGATCATATGTAATAACAGCAAGCTTGGCTCCTGACACATATTAACAGTATGATAATTGTTTATTGAATATAACATATTAATGTACATGGCAGTGCTAATCCAGTACACAGATTCAAATATTAAAAATTTATTTCCTGGGACCAGCAGATGGCATAATGGTTAATGTCTCCGGACTCCCACAGAGTCAAAGGCCATTCGAGTCTCATACCCAGTGGCTTAAAACTCATGCCAGCCGTGTGTATGTGTGTGTGTGCACCCAAAATCCCAGGAAGAGAATGGAGAAGAAGAGATTGTGATGTGGTCATCCCCCCTGGGGATGACTTTTCGCTTTCTGTCTCTCTGTCTCTGTCTTTCTGGTGAGTGCAAGAGCCCTATAACAAAAATCTTTCTTAAAAAAATGTGTTTATTAAATCAAGCAATGGAAATATTTATCTAATTCAATTGGTTTCTATAGCTTATTACTGATATTTACACAATTTGCTCTTCTTTTCTCCTTCATTGCTGTTGTCATCTTCTTCTTTATGAAAATATAACTAAAAATATCTTTGCTGTTTAGGTAAACATAATTCTTTTAATGCTGAATGGAGCCACTAGAGAAAATTGCCCCCCTTGCAGTACAGGAAACAAGCCACTTTCAAGAATCCAACAGTGGCAGACATTCAGACATAGTTCAACAAAAATACACACTTCTTTAAACTATTTGACATAGGTTTTGAGAAGTCTTTGCTTATCTATCAGGTGGAAATTCATGACTATTCAAATATATGTCAAGATCTTGATAAATATTTTCTCCCAAGATAAAGAAATGAAAGACAAAATTCAGAGTGAATTTCTTCCTAAGATGTTGAGTTAAAAAAACATCAATAGATTTTATTCTCCTCCTAAGAATAAATAATATAAAACACAAAGAGGTACTCCCGGTGTCCTTATAATTTTATAAAATATAATCTGCATCTTGAAAATAATCTAAGAGTCTACAGAGCGGGGAAAATATTAAAACAGGAAAAAGTCTAAGGAAAAAAGTGTATTTTAATCAAAATTTACGAGGACACAAAAGCCATTTATTAGATGAAAATGAATGTGTGTTATTCATTTTCTCCTAGGTTTATAAAATTAGATATAAAAGTGGTATTTTTTCTATGCAGCAAACCTATATTTAAGCTTATATCCTATTTCTGACTTTTCAAAAAATGTTAAGTTTTGGCTAGCCACTGAGCCACAGAGTAGCTGACATGACAGGGACCGTCAGGTGCAGAGGGTTCCCTGTGCGCAGTTGGGATCTTGACTGTCTGAGGTTGGGGAAATGTTGAAGTACGAAGATGCTGTTGGAGCTGCCCCCCCTCTCTCTCATGGAAGAAAAAAATAAATAAAATATTTTAAAAGTTTCTTTTTTTTTAGTTCTTTTCGTTTGTTTGTCAGAGTATGCATAGGTTTACCAAATGGTCGTGCCACCATCCCTTTTCCCTGACTTGTTCTTCCTTTTGGGATTTTGGGCATATATGTACATGTGCTTGATATGTTTCCCAAGCTCATGTTTAAGTTTGTTTTTTTTTTTTTTGGAGAGGTTTTTCGCTATAGGATGCGTGCGCTCGCCAGACAGACAGAGAGAGACAGAGAGACAGAAAGCGAGAAATCACCCCCCAGGGGGGATGGTCACACCACAATCCCTTCTCCTCCATTCTCCTCTCGGGATCTTGGGCACGCACGCACACGCGACCCGCGTGAGTTTTAAGCCACCGGGTCCGGGACGTGAACCGCGGTCGACTACGTGGGAGTCCAGCGACATAGCCATTACGCTAACTGCTGGTTCCCGCAAGCTCATGTTTAAGTTTTAAGACTCATTTAAAGGTGTTGTTACTGGGCCAACCTATGGCATGGTGGTTAAGGCAGCTGGATCTCACATGGTCAGCAGTATGGTTCGAGTCCTAAACCTGGCACTTTGAAAGCCGTACACATGCCCATGAATATCCAAAGTCAGGAAAAATGGGAGAAATGGAGAAAGGAATTATGATATGACTAACCCTCATGGTGGATGCTTTCTCATTCCTCCCACATACACACCATCTCTCCATGGCAAGCACATGTGCCTTTTGGTTAAAAAAATTCAAATGTTATTATTGTACTACCAATAAAAATGATGTTGACCAAAAGATGGATGAACAAAATACTCTTCCAGCATATCATTTCTGTTTCTAAGGATGCAAATCATATTAAATCTTAAAGATACAATTTTGGTCCTCACTTTAAAAGATAAATATATTTCCTTTTTTTTTTTCTTCGAGAGAGATCATTGCTATAGGGTGTGTGTGCTTGCTGGAGAGACAGAGAGACACAGAGACAGAAAACAAGAAATCACCCCCCAGGAGGGATGGCCACAGTACAATCTCTTTTCCTCCATTCTCCTCTTGGAATTTTGGGCATTTCTGCACAAGCACCAGCAAGTTTCAAGCTACCAGGTCAAGAATTGACACTGAGGTCAGCCACATGTGAGTCCAGTGCCTTAAACTCTATGCCACCTGCTGGCCCCCATATTTCCCTTTTAAAGTACACAAAAATACAGAAGTTGGCATACAGATCTTTTCTAAAAATGAAAATGCTTGGGCTAGATGGTAGAATAATGTTTAAACAAGTAGACCTCACATAGCCAGACTGCACAGTTGGAATCCTAGACCCAGTGCCTTGTAAAACACGTTGGGTGCTTGTGCATGCATGCCCAAAATTGTGAAAGAATGGAGGAGAAGGGACTGTGGCATGGCCATTCGCCCAGGGGATGCTTTCTCACTTCTGCTCTCTCTCTCTGGAGAACGCAAGCACCCTTCAGCAAAAATTTTTAAAATGGCAATGCTCATTATTTTTAAGACAAACTGTAGTATCTATTGATCATTTGATCCAAAATAGCTGTTCTTTTCCATTGCTCTGTTTTTATGCCAGTCCCACACTATTTTATTAGTATAGCTTTTTGAATATATAATTTTAAATCAAGAAATACAATGCTTCCTTCCCACACACACACTTCTACGTATTTCTTTGGCTATTTAGGCTTTTCATGATTGCGTGCAAATTTGAGTCTTCTTATTTCTCTTTTGAGGACTGCTATTAGAATTATGATACAGATAACATTACACCTGTGTATTTTTTGGGGGTAATATCGATATTTTAACACAATTAATTCTTTCAGTTCATATCACAGGGTCCACACCTGAACCTAGTCTTAAAGAGAATAAGAATGTCTTGGATAGTCTGCTATCATTAGAAGCTCATCCTGGGGCTGGCAGGTGGTGTGGTGGTTAAGGGTGCTGGAGTCCCACAGGGCCTACTGCAGTTTGAGTCCTGGACCTGGCAGCTTGCTTTCTCTCTCTCTCTCTCTCTCTCTCTCTCTCTCTCTCTCTGTCTCAATCTGGTCAAATTAAAATAAATAAATAAATAAAGTTAAATAAAATAATTCTTTTTAAAAAAAGAATCTCATCCATTACCTTGGTACTTTCTTTTTTTCAATACCTTAGTATTTTTTTTTTTTTTTTTTTTTTTTTGGAGAGGTTTTCGCTATAGGGTGTGTGCACTCGCCAGACAGACAGAGAGATACATAGAGACAGAAAGCGAGAAATCACCCCCCAGGGGGGATGGTCACACCACAATCCCCTCTCCTCCATTCTCCTCTTGGGATCTTGGGCACGCACGCACATGCGCCCGGCGTGAGTTTTAAGCCACCAGGTCCGGGACGCGAACCACGGTCGACTTCGTGGGAGTCCAGCAACATAGCCATTATGCTAACTGCTGGTTCCCTCAATACCTTAGTATTTCAAATAAAAAATTGACAATATGGGACCAGCAGTTAGCATAATGGCTATGTCACTGGACTCCCACATAGTCGACCACGGTTCAAGTCCTGGACCTGGCAGCTTAAACTCACGCCAGGCACGTGTGCGTGCGTGCCAAGATCCCAAGAGAAGAATGCAGGAGAAGGGATTGCGGTGTGTCCATCCCCCCCAGGGGGGTGATTTCTTGCTTTCTATCTCTCTGTCTCTCTGTCTTTCTGGCGAGCGCACGTACCCTATAGTGAAAACCTCTCCAAAAAAAAAAAAAAAAAAAAAAATTGAGAGTATAACAATAAAATAACATGAGTAGATTATTCAAAAAGCATATCAAAATTCATTTTATACTCATTAAAACACTTTTAATGATTACTAAAAATGTTCACCCATTGGCATCATTAATGCCCAATGATGTCCCTCTCCTCTGATTTGTCAGAATAGTGCCTGTTGAGAAGAGTTAAACTATACATTTTGTCCTTCAGTATATGTTGTTTTTTTGGCTACATTTCAAGCTATGACAATAAAATTTGGAAAAAAAACACAACATATACATATAGCTTCTTTTTGTTTTTGTTTCTGTTTTATTCTATTTTTACAGGGAATATAGTCCTGGTGGAACTTCTTTAGCATGAAAAAATATTGCAGAATTAAAAAGACAGAAACCTAAGAACTCATGCAGTCCTTTGAGTAAATATTTCCAACTCAAACATGCTTATGAAAAACAACCACCATAGTTTTTGACTAGCGTTGGATATAAGTGAGGGAGGCAGGTGTGGAGAGATAAGGGAAAGCTTTATACGTGTACTGGCTTTCTTTTCAGTAGCACTTAAACTAAATTGTGCAACAGTTTTCTAATGTAGAGAGGCATTTAGTTTTGAGTACTAAACAAGGTGATTCCATTTCAGAACTTAAGGACAGTCTGATATGTACAGTTTTGAGTAATGACTCTGCCACTCATTGAGCTAAGCACTTTAAATGTCATTCTCACTCAGTCATTAGGCCATCCTTAAGCCACTAGATGCACTTGGTATGGTAATCCCATATTTTATAAAACTGAGACTTTGAAAACATCAGTACCTTTTCCAGGTTTATAAAAGGTGGATAAGTTTGGACATAAACTAAGATTTATAATTAGATGTTTCTATCATCTCTCTCTCTTTCTATAAACACCTATTTTGCTCATAGTTATGTCATTTTACTTTTCAAAACATATTATTCCATAAAAAAGGTGAAAAAGTTAAAGTATCTAGTAAATTCCTTATCAGTATTAAAGCCTTTCTTCTATTACTATAATGTAGAACTGACTTGAGTGGATAAAATAAAAGAATAACTTACTGTATGACAACACCATCTTACAATAAGAGTTCACAGGACATCATAGTTCTGGGTTATTCCTTTGGAGGGAGTTTGATTTATTTAAATCCTGCTAGAATTGTTTCAAAAACTAAATGAAAATGGAATCATCTATTATCATATAGAAGGATTAAGTTCTAAATTGGATTTCTGAGTTTAAGATGAGAAAAGTAAGCTAACCTCTAAAATGGCTTAAAATTGAACTTTATCTTTTCTTATGGAAGAATAGCTTTAAGAGATTTAGAGGAAGAATGAGCCCTATAAAGAATCTTTTTAAGTGGTGTAGTAATACAAATGATGGTTTTATAAGCAAATTAGGCTGAATATTCCATTTTGCCCTTTGACCTAATATTTCTATGAACATTGTAAAATCTTTCAGTAAAACTCCCTGTTGCCATATGTTAATTCCTTGTAAGTTAAATATAGAGTTCTGGGATAAAATGCTAAAATTTCTCTCCCATACATACATACACATATATACTAGCATGATATGAATAGCTTGCTTTCCCAATTTAGAAAAATAATCATAAAATGTTTTGTTTTAAAAGAAGGTGTATGCCTATCTTCATAGGAAAATATGAAGCAAATTTATTTTTCTAAGATAGCAATATAAATAATTTTACTTCCTTATGGGAGGAAGAACTTTTGTAGATTTTCTGGTTTTGGTAGACATTTACCAATGCTACTTGATGAAACTGAAAGAGGTTTAGGAAAAATTCACAGCAGAGAGCATCTTTGGCTCTATATATTACATATGGGAGTAGATCAGTGGTCCTTGACTGGGAGTAATTTCCATACTTCACTCCCAAGTATATTGAACACTGGCTCAAATATTGTTGGTTGTCACATGTGTGAGGAGATACGACTGGGATTGAGCAGGTAGAAACCAGGAATGTGACCAAATACGGTATGATGTGTAGCATAGCCCCTTGCTATGAAGAACTACCCATATGGTGACCAGTTGGCGTAATGGCTATGTTGCTGGACTCCCACGTAGTCGACCGTGGTTTGGGTCCTGGACCTGGTGGCTTAAACTCACGCCGGGCGCGTGTGCATGCGTGCCCAAGATCCCGAGAGGAGAATGGTGGAGAAGGGATTGTGGCGTGTCCATCCCCCCCGGGGTGGGGGTGATTTCTCGCTTTCTGTCTCTCTGTCTCTGTCTGTCTGGCGAGTGCACATGCCCTATAGCAAAAAGCCTCTACAAAAAAAAAAAAAAAACTACCCATACAAATCTACAACTCTAGGGCTTGTTCCTGGGTTTACACTGGATTGTAGATTCTGACTATTGATGCAGGGCTCTAAAATAGGTAGTATACAGTTCCGTTGTAGTCAACAACTCTACATGTAAGAGTAAATACATAAAGTAAATATGTATTATCTTGGTAGGCAAATGAAAGCAGCACCTCCATCCCATGAACTTTTGCATATGAAAAGTAAACACTAATTTTAAAATTTATATTTCTACCTATTTCATGATTAAGGAGATATTTGTGTACATTAAGCCAATCAGTTTCTAAACTGAAATGGTCAAAACACATGCAATATATTGTCAAAGTAGCTGTGTATAAGAATTGCCTAATATGCTTTAGAAACCTGTTGGCATACAAACCCTACACTGGAGCTTCTTTGACTTATTTAAGTTCGCATACACCCAAGAAATCTGTATTTTTCTTTTCTTTTCTTTTTTTTTTTAGAGGTTTTTGCTATAGGGCACGTGCGCTCTCCAGACAGACAGAGAGAGACAGAGAGATAGAAAGCAAGAAATCACTCCCCAGGGGGGATGGCCACTCCGCAATCCCTTCTCCTCTATTCTCCTCTCGGGATGTTGGGCATGCACATACGCCCGGCGTGAGTTTAAGCCACCGGGTCCGGGACTCGAACTGTGGTCCACTATGTGGGAGTCCAGCGACATAGCCACTACGTTAACTGCTGGTCCCTATTTTTCTTTTTTATTTGCTAGAGGGCATATGTGTTCACCAGAGACAGAATGGAAAATTAAGGAACCATGGGGAATAGTCACTCCATAATCCCTTCACCTCCTGTTTTTAGGATTTTGTCAGGCATGCACAGGTGCCTGGTATGTTTCTCTAGTCACAGACCAGGCCTGGGACGTTAACCAGGAAGTTGGCAATATGGGATCCAGCCACCTTAATCAACATTACACTGGCTAGCCCAAAATCTGTATATTCACAAGAATTCCACATGTTCCAGCTGTAGTCAGTTCACTTGGAGATCTGTTTGAAAAAAAGGGAATGAAATCCCTTTAGAATCAATTGTTCTAGTTGCATGTTAAAAAAGAATTTGTAAGCTTATATTGGAAAGTCTTTGATACAAAAACTTCAATGCTAAATTAAGAAGTATGACTTAGGGCTTGGGAAGTAAAAATAAGAATGTTAAAAATGAATCTTGTGGATGTAGATCAATACTTATGCAAATAGTTAAGCATTTCAACATCTAATCCCATATCTAACATATAATGATGACCCATAAGCATTTTTGAAAGAATAAATAAATGAATAAAAGATGCATAGATATAAGAGTGTGCGTGTGTGTGTGTATATATATATATATATATATATATATATATATATATAATGACCTTATATTTCCTTTCAATTACATAGAGAATAATCAACTAGCGATAAGGAAAATAGATTTCTGTAAACACAAGTGATAAAAAGTTCCATTCACAGGAATAAGAAAGATATCTAGTTATAGAGCTATAGTTTCAATCATTGTCTATTTCTCCAGTCAAATTCAAATTATTTGATTAAGTCTTGGTTTGAACTATTTATTTCCCAAGGTTCAGAAAAGTACATACTGCACAACAATATGATGAAAGCCAGAACACGAAATGAACCTTCTTGGAGCTGGGGTCTGTTTGGAGAATTACTGGGAAAGAAAATGAAACAGAAGGGTGGACAAAAGAGTAAAAAGTGAGGGCTCTGGGAGATATACCAAAATATGGTTCTTTGTATTTCTCTTTTTTCTAGCTCCCTATTCACTCTGTTTAAGATGAGTCTTTCTTTTTTCTTTTTTTTTTCTTTTTTTGAGAGGTTTTTGCTATAGGGCACATGCGTTCACCAGAAAGGCAGAGAGAGACAGAGAGACATAAAGTGAGAAATCACCCCCTGGGGGAATGGCCACGCTGCAATCCCTTCTCCTCCATTCTCTTCTCGGAATCTTGGGCATGCATGCATATGTGCCTGACGTGAGTTTAAGTCACCGGGTCTGGGACTTGAACCACAGTCGACTACATGGGAGTCCAGCGACATAGCCATTACGCAAACTGCTGGTCCCTAGGATGAGTCTTTCAACATGAAACATCTAAGCATTCTGTCACATTATGAGAAATAATTAGCAAGCAAATCATGCTTTGTAAATAATCTACTATACAGAGCATGTGTTTGAATATTAACATCTACACATGCACATAAACACATCATCATACGCTCACTTGTTGCTAAAATGAGTATATCTCACCTATGCAGGGGACTAACAGATTATCCACAGCGTTACATTCCTTGACAGCTCTCCACGTTAGATTCTCTTTCCTCCCGCTTTGTGGTTACTTGACCAATAACTTAGTGGATGCTCGACCAGTAAAATATGATGAAAGTGATGGTGTTGCAGTTTCTAAGAGTAGGCTTTAAGAAATTTGCATCTTCTACATCCTATTTCTTAGAACACTTTCTAGGAGCCATGAGCCAAAATTCCAAAAAGTCTACTTATCTGAGGCTACATGCTTAAGAAGTCCTGCAGAGTCCAGCCTTCTGGTCATTTCCACAAAATGCCATATGTGTAAGTAAAGCCCTCTTAAACCCTCTAGATTTGGACCATCTACCAGTTGAATACTACACACAACAAAAAAATCAGTTGACAACCTGGATTAGAATTTCCCTACCCGAGGCCAAAGTATTCTCCTTGACCAAATTGCTGAGGCACGAAATTGTGAGAGAGAATAAACAAAAGCTGTTTTAAATGTTCATCTTTTCCCTAATTTATTAACCAGGTGACTGGAATAGAGGCATTCCCTCAATATCTGCTCCTATATGGCAAGTACTTTCTCAGTTACTCCCCATCCACTTAGTGTGATTCATATTTTGTGAACATTTATCAATGTAAATTGTAACAGTATAGTTTCTTTAGTTATTTATTATCTCCTTTCCCCTACTGAATACAAACTTTACAAACTTAGTAACTGCTGACTGTATGTGGTGTGTTTACTAGAACAGTGCTTAGCACATCACAAACACTTAAAACATTGAACTTATTGAATTCTTAAAATGAGCAAATGATATCATATTTTATCAAATATCATCAGAAGCTATGTAAGCATTCAGTTAATTACACCTAAAAGTGAACTGATAGAGAATCTTTTAAAATATGCTCATGAAGGCATCAGAACTGGAGCTAGTATGACAACCTAGTAACTAATCTAACTTATGTTTTTGAGTTCCTCTCACCTTCTCCGCGTTATGCGGGGAAGATATTCAGGTCATTAGGTCTAAGTACCTTTGTAATTGGGCATTTATCTTCCTCCTCTGTCACGTATCTTTTCTACCTGTAGCTCCAAGCTTTTCACCCTTGTCAACCTGACTCTCCTGCTGCTTCTCAAATGCCCTAAGAGTTTTCTAGACTCAGAATTTTGCATGAGAGAAGGAAGATTTAGTGCAATAGGAAGAAAATTGTACTGTCCACTGTCTCCAAATGTCCAGGAATACATCGCTTAGATCACACCTGACATCAACCTTAACATCATTCAATCTTTTTTTCAAATGTTACCTGCTCAGTGACTTTTGATGGCCACCACATTCAGAATCCTCTAGCATTCTTCTGCTCTGTTTATTTTTTCAGAGTGGTATCTCTTGTTATATCACGTATTTTTTGTCTATTGCTAGTCTACTGCCATATTAATTAAATTTTGTGAAATAAGGGAGTGCATCTGTCTTGTTCAATATTTTATCACCAGTGGCAAGAGCAGTCTCTGCCACCTGGTAGGGAAAACAAAGAGATGACAAGTTCTTGTATAAATTTAGCTATTATTTCAGCATAATTCTAGGCATGTTTTAATGATGGACTAAAGCAACAGAGTAATCATAGCCTATACAAAATTCTGACATCTTTCAAAAAATTTAAGAATAAAAATGAAAAGAATAATAGAACAATGATTTAGACTATCATTAACAGATACATACCTTCTACTTAAGAATTTTGGTTTGGTCCTATGGCCTAGTGGTTGGCTGACCTGATGGTTGGCATCCCACCCCTGCTTGCTTGCAAAACACATACAAGTGTGCCCCAGATCCTGATGGTATGGAGAGATGGAGATGAAGAGATTACTGCATGACCACACCCCACTAGTGGGTGCTTTCTCTTTGTCTCTCTCTAGTGAGTACATGCACTCTCTGACATAAACAGGCAAAAAGAATCTTAAATAGAGTTGAGACAATAAAATACAGGTTAATGTAAAATAATAAGCTGGCCAAGGTGTTTTTCCAAAGTAAATAAATCATGTTGATTATTTTTTCTTTTCTAAAAGAACCGTTTAAAATATTTAACAATGAGGGATCAGCAGATGGTGTAATAGTTACGTCGCTGGACTCCCACATCATTGACCATGGTTCCAGTACCAGCAGAACCGATGGCTTAAAGCTCACAGCAGATGTGTGTGTGTGTGTGTGTGTGTGTGTGTGTGTGTGTGTGCTTGCCCAGGATTCCGAGAGGAGAATGGAGGAGAAGGGATTGTGGCGTGGCCATTCCCCCCTGGGGGGTGATTTCTCCCTTTCTTTCTCTCTGTCTTTCTCTGTCCCTCCAACAAGTGCACAGGCCCTATAGAAAAATCTCCGTTAAAAAAAAAAAAAAAAAGAAAAAGTTTTACGATGAATATAGAATTTGCTCACAGATTCACCATTATGTATGTCATTTTTAATTAGTAGATGGGATACATTCTCATTCAAATTAATCTTACAGATTTTCTTTTATAGCCTGTTACAAACTCTATTTTATTAATATTTTAAGTTGAATAAGATGTATCTATTCTGAACTTAACTTCTGAAATATGAGATTTTAAAGTAATAAGTATTCTACTCTTTCAAGTTACCATGTTAAGTAAATAAGAGATGGTAGGCTTTGTTCAAAAATAACAACAACGAAAAACCTTCTTCCACCCAAACTGTATCAGTTACTTTGTTTGCTGATGAGATGTGTCAACATTTACACAGTCAAGTGTGCCTAAATGTGTATTTCTATTTAAATCAAATTCGTCTCCTTTGGAGATTATGTGTATATTCAAGGAAAGAAATTGGATTCTCTTAGAGAACTAAAATCAGTTACCATTTATTTCAGGCAAAGAGGTAATCAACATGCTCGACTGGAGAAACTGTTCAAGACTCGAGATTTCCTAAACTGTTTCTGTGCAAACATTCTAACACATAAAATATTAGGACATCTACTAAACTAATTTTAAAGGAAAAGTATATTACATACAATTTATGACCAGGTCTTAACATTCTCTATATAAATCTATTAAGAAAGGAACCCTGGAGCATCATAAAGAAATGGGAAGTAGATAAAATGCAGGAAAAAAGTGACTTCATCGACCCATAAATTTAATCTGTTTAATTTTCCAACATTCTCACCTTAGAAAATAGAGAATGACTGAATTACTCTTGAGAGATGTAGTCAAAATCACATTGCTGCATGCCCTCGAGTTGGCCAGTTGCTTCACAGACGTTTTTCTCTATTTGCTAGCACCTATTATGTTAGCAATCCCTCTAGAAGAATACTTTCTTCCAGAAAATAAAAGTGGCAAAACGAGATTAGGCTTCTTCCATTTTCTCCTCTAATTCATATGAGAATCTGTTCTGGAATTATTATTGATATTAGTTGATCATGTCTTTAAAATTCTACTGCAATTCATGATTGCTATGTCAAAAACTTCCAAGACTTTGCATATTGATTATTGGGTCAGTACAAAATTATTCTTAGATGCAGATCAACATGTTTGCTAATACTCTCAAGCCCCAATTTGATTATGTATAAAGAACAAATTACATTAAAAAGTACGTTTCACAATATGACTAGGGATCTCTGGGTTAATTCTTAGGAAAGCTTCTTTAAAAAACAACAACAACAACAACAACAACAACAAAAATGGGTTTTTCTTTGTCTCTTCTCTAGTTCTCAGCTACCCTTACTGTCTCTTACCACAATCCACTCATCATCTTCCAACTCCTCAGTTTCTTCCTACCTTTCTCTGATTCCTCATAACCTTCCATTTTTTTCCTTCTATGCTTGCTCCCTCTTTCAGCCTCTAGATCAACATTTACATTTACCTACTACTTACTGAGCATTCATTATTTCTAGAAACTTTGCCAAGCCTTTATAAATTTCATCATTACAGGACCAGCAGTTGGTGTAATGGCTATGTCGCTGGACTCCCACGTAGTCGATCACAGTTTGACTCCTGGACCCAGTGGCTTAAACTCATGCCGGGTGCGTGTGCGTGCGTGCTCAAGATCCCAAGAGGAGAATGAAGGAGAAGGGATTGCGGCGTGGCCTTCCCCCTGGGTGGTGATTTCTCGCTTTCTGTCTCTCTGTCTTTTTCTGTCTTTCTGGTAAGCGAACGCGCCCTATAGCAAAAACCTCCCCCCCAAAAATTTGTTTTCTTCATCACAATAATTAGATATTTTATGTCTATTTTATAAGTAATAATATAAAATCCCAAAGTTTTTTTTTGAGAGGTTTTTGCTACAGGGCGCTTGTGCTCGCCAGACAGAGAAAGACAGAGAGACAGAAAGCGAGAAATCATACCCCAGGGGGGATGGCCATGCCTCAATCCCTTCTCCTCTGTACTCCTCTCGAATCTTGGGCATGCACACACACTCGCCCAGCGTGAGTTTTAAGCCACTGGGTCCAGGACACGAACCGCGGTCGACTACGTGGGAGTCCAGCGACATAGCCATTACGCTAACTGCTGGTCCTCCCAATGATATTTTTAAATACAAAGTCTAGATATTTATTTGTTAAAAAGATGTGTTTTTTGGTTATACATGTACTGTCATTAATATTTAATGAAATACACCCAAAGTATTTTGGGAAGCACAGATTATATAAAATAGAAACACATATAAAGAAAAAAATTAAAACTCTTTATACTACTACCATTAAATGATAATTGCCCTGAAATTTCTACAGAGTTCAATCAAATATTTACACACATATACATACAAACATACTAAGTGATGCAATCCTCCCCCAAGAGCTTCAGGTATTAACTCTTTTTAAATTTATACATCTATGTATATATTTCAACAGTTTTATTAATAAGTTCTTTCTACAGGACCAGCAGATGGTTACATCACTGGACTCCCACATTACTTATTATAGTTTGAGTCCTGAATCCAGAAGCTTGAAACTCAGTCAAGCATGTGTGTGTGTGTGTGTGTGTGTGTGTGTGTGTAGCCAAAATCCCGAGAGAATGGAGGGGAAGGGATTGCTGTGTGGCCATCCTTCCTGTGGAGTGATTTCTTGCTTTCTGGCTCTCCAGTAAGCACACGCGCCCTATAGGAAAAATCTCTCTTTCAATTAAAAAAATGTAAATAATAATAATAATTTTTTTCCAAAATTTCCAACTACCTGCAAAGTATTTCTGTAGTATTGTCAAACCAACACACTAGTGTTAAGCATATTTAAAACTGATTTCGTAACTTAATCACTATAGAGACATGTTCTTTATATTGACTCCCTTGCAACTTGCTCCCAAATGTAACCTTCAAAACTTCAACTTATCTCATTCTTCATTAGAATGTGTTTTTTATTTTATTTTTTAATTTTTAAAATTTTTATGTTTTTGCTATAGGGCGTATGGTCTCGCCAGAAAGGCAGAAACAGAGAGACAGAAAGCAAGAAATCACCCCCCGGGGGGATGGACACACCTCAATCCTTTTTCCTCCATTCTCCTCTCAGGATATTGGGCACGCATGTGCACGTGCCCAGCGTGAGTTTAAGCCACCGGGTCCAGGACTTGAACTGCGGTAGACTACATGGGAGACCAGCGTCATAGTGATTTCGCCAACTGCTGGTCCCTGGAATGTGTTTATTTCTGTTTTATTTGTGATGATCATTATATTTGTCCCCATTATTGTAATATGTCTTCTTACATTAAAAGTTTCAATACACCAAAGTGTTCTTGCTCTCCATTACTCAGGAGTAGCTGAGACATGGTGCATCTCTGCTCAAAGTCTTCAATGGCTTCAGATGCATGTCTAATACAAATAAAGGTCCTTGGCTAAAGTGAATGCTTGTGCCCCCCCCCCCAAAGACCCCAAAATCCTAAGTAATTAACTAATTAAAAATGACAACAGTATTGATTTCTCTCTTCCAGACACTTTACAAAACGTTTAGAATACAGTGATGAATAAGAAAATTGCAGTTTCCCATTTTTTTTTTCTTTTTTTTTGGAGAGGTTTTTTTCGCTATAGGGCTCTTGCGCTTGCCAGACAGAGAGAGACAGAAAGACAGAAAGCGAGAAATCACCCCCGGGGGGATGGTCACGCCACAATCCCTTCTCCTCCATCCTCCTCTCGGGATCTTGGGCACGCACGCACACGTGCCCGGTGCCGGCGTGAGTTTTTAAGTCACCGGGTCCGGGATGCAAACTGCGGTCGACTACATGGGAGTCCAGCGACATAGCCATTACGCTAACTGCTGGTTCCCGCAGTTTCCCATTTAAATGGAGATCAACTGAATGAGACATACACCATAAACATGCACATACATGAGAATGTGAAGTGAGCTATGGTAAAAAAAATAAATTTGTTTTGGAGAAAATAAAATAGAAAAATTGAGGTCTGAAGATGAGAGAATACTTTTATAGAAAATTGTGTTTAATTGTATAGCAGTTATATGTATGTCTGTGTGTGTGTATGTATCTCTCTATGTCCATTGTTTTGTCATCTATCCATCAATAGAAACAGAGGGACAGAGATTAAGAGGGGTGGAGAGATATTACTTTATACAATTTGGGGAGCTGATTAAACAGTCTCTGTAATGCTCTGTTTTCATGCATAGTTCTTATTCTGATGCTAACACTGTAAGGCAGTGTGAATACATGCTCAAAGTCCTGATGGAATGGAGACATGGAAGAAGTAGAGTAGCATGAACAGACCCCAATGAGGGGTACTTGTGTTCTCTCTCTTTCTCTGGCATGTAGCTTCTGTCAGTAAAAAAGAAAAAGAAAGCTTATCAGGTGTTACTAACCATAATAACTTCTCAGTTGAAAATCAAAATTATCAAACACTACCATCTTAACTTTTAAATAAAAAGCAAGCTTAATGTTATTACTATGAGATAGTTTCTTTTACCTGAAATGTCATAACACCTGTTTTTAAGCTAATTCAAGACTTAAATTCTCAATTAAATACTGAAATATAGAAAATTAACCATCTGTTTTTCAGAACAAAAGAAAGATAAAAGAAAGCTATAGGAACCAGCAGTTGGCATCTTGTAGCTGGACTCCCATGTAGCATCCGCAGTTTGAGTCCCAGACCTTGTGGTTTAAACTCATGCCAAGTGTGTGTGTGTGCATGCATGCCCAAGATCCCAAGAGGAGAATGGAGGAGAAGGGGTTGCGGCACGGCCATCCCCCCAGGGGGGTGATTTCTCACTTTCTGTCTCTCTGTCTCTCTTTATCTTCCTGGTGAGTGCACACACCCTATAGCAAAAATCTCTAAGGAAAAAAAAAAAAAAGGAAAGCTATAGAAAAATAGTCAAAGCAAAAGAAAAAACATATTCTGAAGCAAAGGATTTTTGAGAATATATCATTCCCCAGGGGAGGTGGTCATGCCACATGCCACATCTCTTCTCTTCCATTATCATCTTGGGTTGTGGGGCAAGCATGCACATGAATCTGGTGTGTTTTTTTGAGTCACTAGGTCTAGGATTCAGACTGTGAAGCCGGCCATGTAAGATCCAGCTGCCTTAGCCTCCACTCCATCTACTGGCCCCTTTAATGATGTCTTGACTGTTTTAGCTCCTTTGTCTTTTTGCACTCTTTTTAGAATAGGAGCTCTTTAGCTTGTAGCAGCATAACTCCAGTCTTCATATGATGATCTTGCCACATGTGTGCCTCTGTGTCCAGATTTTTTTCTTCTTTTACCAATCATAATGAACTAGAACCCACCCCAGTAACCTCATTTTATTTGCTAATCCCTGTATAGATTCTGTCTCCAAATAACGTTGTATTCTGAGGTACTGTGAGTTAGGATATCAACACAGGAATTTGGAGAAGACCCAGATTAGCCCATAAGACATATTCATCTACACTTTCTCATTCCAATTCTTAATTCCATCTCCTTTGTTATAATTGCAGCTCATAATTTGTCTAATACATATATTTTTTTAAATAATTAACACACTTAAGTCTAAAATACTGCTTTGTCCAAGTCATTCTGATGTTTTCTTAAACTCTTTGATATGTCTAGAGTGGCAGGTAGACAGTATTACCTAGAAGTAGTAGCTGCAATTACAAACCAAGGTCATTTCTTGAGTTAATTTAGTATCAGAACAATGAGGAGGTCATAAATATGCATATTCTGTTGTGAGTTCCTAAAATGTTATTCACTGGAGCAGTGTTTCTCCCAACCCCCAGATGTGAATCAGTTCCAGTGCTGGTCAGCACAGTGGCAGAATTGAGAAAAGTTTCAGGGCTTTGGGGGCCAGATAAGTGAGCAAGTCTTCATCTGTGTTTGCAGCCACTCCCCATCACTTGGATTGATGCCTGGGTTCCTCCTCCTGTCAGATCAGCTGGAGTACTGGATTCTCATTGGAGTATAAAATCTACTCTCATATGAGATTATTTCATTATATATTACAATGAGGTTGTGGTGGAAATGGAATGAATGGTGAATGTGGTGCACTTCGGTCATCCTGAGGCCAATTCTCCTCTAATCTGGAGGAATTGTCTTCCACAAGACTGATTCCTGGTGCCAGGAAGGTTGGGGACCACTGCATAACAGGTATGGCTAAGCATTCCTTACATTAGGTTGTCAGAAAAGTTATAAAACAATTTTGCATAGAATAACCATAGAAAAATACGTCCCAATTTTCAAATTTTCTTTCAGTTAAATGCATTTGACACTTTATATAAAGAAGTAGAAGTATTTACCAATTTTCTTATTTTACAGATTAGAAAATAGATTTAAATATTATTTATAAAATCTTACCTAAATTTTTTATTGCTAATTATCATGAAATTAGAATGAATGTTTAGATCTCTTGATTCAAAGTCCAAATGGGAGTAGATTGTATTAAGGTACTAAATCCCAAGGATGAAACAAAAATGTATTTTCCCATTTGCCATTCACTGCCGAGCCCATGCAGTCCTATCATCGCACCTCTCATACTTACCTATGCTTGCTTTCCTCTACTTCCTTCCGCCTCTTTATCAGTCATTAGTGAAATATGCAAACATACTAAGTTGTTTTTATTATGTGGAACCTTTCCATTTTTTCACTTCTAGTAAATAGTGGACATGTATTTCCTTATCTAATTCTTTTCAAATTAGTCAGGGTCACATAACTGTTTTCATGTCATTCAGATCAAAAGTGCTATGAATAAATCCTTTTAGCAAATGAGACCCCAGGTCTCTAAAAGGTGATATTATTCTGTAATATAAAGCAGAGTGGCAAAAAAGAAGGAAAGTCACTCCCATCTGTCTTCACAGAGTGATTTCAAATTGACACTGATAATTCTCAAGATTTTCCAAACACTGAATTACATTTTTTCAATACAATTTCTCTATCCTTCAACCAAGTGTTCTCGACAGATAGTAATATGAAATATAAAACTGATTTTGAGTAACTCTTTACTTGCTGACATGCAGTAGATAATTTTGACAACTCTTTCTGATATATTTGTAGCAGTCACTTAGGCTGTCAGAATGTTTCTTTTTGTCTAACAGTATTTTTTTTTCTTTCCTTTTTTCTTTAGAGTTTTTTAAGGTTTTGCTATATGGCACATGCGCTTGCCAGTCAGACAGAGACAGGGAAACAGAAAATGAGAAATGGCCACACTGCAATCTCTTCTCCTCCACTCTCCTCTTGGGATTTTGTGCACGCACACACACACACATGCCCCATGTGAGTTTTAAGTCACTGGGTCTAGGACTCTAACCACAGTCGCCTATGCAGGAGTTCAGTGACACAACCATTACACCATCTGCTGGTTCCTGTCTAACAATATTTTATACAGAATAGTCACAATCCTGACTATAAAGTGCTCAATTTTTAAACAAAGGAATAACAAACAAGATACTTCATTTACAACCAGGGAAAACAAGAGTTTTCACAGTGGAGGATCTGTGTGTCCCCTTTCATGGTATTTTTGAACTACATTTACAATGAGTTTAGCAGACCTGGAGTGAGGTACACATCTGTATTGTAATGTGCCACGGTTTTAACCTACTTCACCTGCCACCAGCATAATGAAAGCTGACATTGATGAACATGACTAAGAAGAAAACAAAAATCCACTGAACAGAATCTAGCAAGCAGCAATATGCTTAATCCTATAGCAACACAATTTATCCACTCCCTTTTCGACATTTGATTGGAGCTATTCACTGGAAGCACATTGCACTCCCTTTATCAAGACCTCCAGGTTTGGATTTATTCTCCGAGAGGATAATCCTGCTGTATGTTCAGTAATTCCAGAGTTGAAGTATTTAGTCACTGATCTGTTGCAATAATATGATAAGAATAAAATGAGTACTTGAAGGAGTGTCTTTTTCATTATACATATGCAGTCAGAGGACAAATAAAGAAGGTACTGTGTAAAAATTTCAACATCCTACAATTCAATATGTGTTTTATATTGAAGATCTGGGCTCCATTGAATGTGCCCTTTAGAACAAATACTATAAGAATGAAACATGTAATACATATTTTTGAGAATATTCAGAAAAAGTACTGGATTTCAGACTCTGAGAGTTTAAGCCTCTGAATTCATTTAATTATGAAAAAATATTTTCAAAAACTATTATAACCTCAGTAAATGAAGGTTTTCTATTTTGATTTTTTGGTGATTTATTACTTTAAATTATTTCTCATTACTGATCATACACCACATTCTTCTCTTTTTTAAATTTTACAGTGATGTTGAAAATCTATAAGCATACACAAAGGTATTCTTGATGTATCTAATACAATATACTCTGAACAGATAATATCTGAAGCGGTATTATATTGTAGTACTGTAGACATTGCATTATATTATAAACCATTGCAATTAAATTACATTTAACTTTTTTTAGCCTTAATTATATTAAGTAGGTAATTTAATAAACTCTCAGTTACTTACATAAGTATGTTAATTACAATTGAGTTGAAATTCCTGCCTATTATCTTCTTGAATGCCCCTTAAACATAACATTCATATCATGTTCTAAATTATTTTATTTCGGGGGGTGTTTACTTTGTTCCTTTTTATATATCAAAGAATCCTGCTACTTTATAAAGATTCTACTTTTTCCCCTTATCAGAAACAACTTTTTCTAATGTACACTTCAATTAATTCATTAAACTGCCATTGCATTTATTAAATTGTAGTACTTAAAAAAAATTTTTCTATCCTTTCTTGTTTGTCTTTCTGAGACAACTGATACTCTCCAAGACACTTTGAAACTGTTCCCTAATCTTTGACTTCTAAATTCATATACTGTTTTTGATCTACCGCTTTTACTTCTATAACCTTTCCTTGTAAGTGTCTCTGTGTGTGTGTACATGTGTGTGCATGCACAAGTGTGTATGTGTTGGTATTTCCCCTACCTGAATAAATTTGATATTTTCTGAGTTTCATTGCTATATCCTTTTTTAGTTTTTCTGTGTGTTCTTACTCACTGTTTAAGAGACTCTCTGCATATCCATTCTAATATCAAAATGATTCTCTTCTTCAGCATGACTACATATCTGTGACACTCTATACTGCATTATCCCAATTGTCAAAATTTTCACAAATGATTTGAATGGTGCTATGAACTGAATTGTGTTCCTCCATAAAATATGAATTGCATGTTTTAACCCTTACCGCCTATGTGGGTCTATTTGGGGTTATGGCCTTCGAAGAGTTATTTAAGGCTAACTGATACCATAAGTGTAGGACTCTGATTCAATAGGACTTGTGTCCTTATAACAACTGGAAGAAAAAGTGAAGATGCCCATGTACAGAGGAAAGCTCATGGGAGAACACAGGAAGAAGGCAGCCATCTGTATGCTGAGGAGAAAAAATGATAGGAGAGATTCCTGAGAAGCCTGAAATAGAACTACCATACAACCCAGTAATTCCACACTTGGGTATTTACCCAATGGATTGAAAAACCCTCTTGTTTATTGTAGTGTCCTATCCCGGGGGGACAGTCGAGCATGTTTCCCGAGGGAAGGAGTGAGAGCTGGGACAAGCAGCACAGTGTTATAACATGGAGATGACACAGTGTCTTCAGGGTCGTCCGTTTATTGTGGGCAGCATGGTACAGCATGGAGACAACGAAGTTACAACTCTTCAGGGTCGCGTCGTCTAATGTGAGCAGCATGGAGACGACGTGGTGTCACAGCTCTTCAAGGTCATCTGGAGACGACGCGGTGTTACAACTCTTCAGGGTTTTTCGGAGATGATGCAGTGTTCTTCAGGATCTTCCGGGTCATCTGGCGATTGTGGGCCAGGCATCGTGGTTATATACATGCAGGTGGGCCACGATTGGTTGTAAAAGTTGGGTTATGATTGGTTGTAAAAGGTGGGTTATGATTGGTTGCTTGTGGGCCAATCATGAGGTGCCGGATATGCAAATCTAAGGGATTCTAGTGGCCAATCAGAGCAAGGTTTCGAAGGTCAGGTTTTTTGAAGGGAACCAATTGTGGTCTTTGGCATTGTGTAATTGTTTGCTTTCTGAGAAACCGGCGATATTCACTGGTGCGCAGCCTCCTCCCACATTGTAGCATTATTTACAATTGCTAGGACATGGAATAACTCAAATGTTGAAAAAAGAGATGAGTGGATCGAAAAAAATGTGGCATATATGCTCTATGGAATACAACTCAGGTATAAAAAACAATGAGACCCTGACATTTGACACAAAGTGGAGGAATATGGAAGACTTAATGTTAGCAAAGCAAGCCGGACTATGAAAGACAAACTCTATGTCCCTGCCAAATATATACTGAGTATCTGTAGCAGAAACGGAAAGACTGGAAGGTACAGTAGCAGGGAAGGCAACTGTAGATAATAGAGATAGTAAGGATAGGGGTAATAGAGGTTGGGTAATAGGAGGAGGGAAGGAAGAGAACAGAGTAAAAAACAGTATGTTTAATTGACACACAAATAAAAAGTTATTTACTGATGATAACGTTTATGGCAATGTTTTTGCTGTGACTGATGTGCACTGTATTTGTGCTGGGAAAAACCATGTTGTACACTGCAAAGATTTATAGTGATTAATAGTAAAAAAATTAAATATATATATATATATATATATATATATATATATATATATATATATATAGTGTGTGTGTGTGTGTGTGTGTGTGTGTGTGTGTGTGTACCTTGTCTGAGGACAGACATAGGAAAAGGCCTGAGCTAAGAACTTGAGCAATGAGTTAGTAGTAGTAGTTGCTGTTGCTGCAGCTACTATTGTTATTGTTGACTCCAGTACTCTCTCCCTGTTAACCTGGTTCTCTTTTGGTTTGTTTGCTTTGAGCTCTGAAATCCTGTACCTGTCGCCATTCTTTATTGGTCAGAACTTCTAAAATCTAGGTCTCCTAGCACTTGTAGAAATGTCTCTTGGTGAAATTTTGAATACATTTACCTCACAAGATTCCTTGCACTTTACTTTAGAGATATTATTTTCCTTCTTTGGATTTGTCAAAGGTGAAATGATTATGATGGACAAGTTTTAGGCAGAAACAGAAACTTGTACAAACACCAAGAAAATTTTGTGTGGCCAGCAGGTGGCATGGTGGCTAAGGCCTTGGATTCTTATAAGGCCAACTGCAGTTCAAGTTTCTGATCTAGTAGCTTGTTTTCTCATTCTCTCTCTCTCTCTCTCTCTCTCTCTCTCTCTCTGTCTGGTGAGTGCATGAACCCTGTAGCAAACTAAACAATAATAATAATAATGATAAATCACATGAAATAATTCTTTTGTAGAGAGAGATTTTTGCTATTGGACATGAGCACTTATCAGAGAGATAGAAAATAAGAAATCACCTCCTGGGGGGATGTCCATTTTGTAATCCCTTTTTCATTCTTCTCTTGGGACTTTGGGCATGCACATACATGCATGGCATGAGTTTTAAGTTACTGGGTCTGGGATTCGAACCATGGTCAACTACATGGGAATCCAGCGATGTAACCATTACATCATCTACTGGTCCCTTAAATAATTCTTTAAAAAAATAAAATATTCCAGCAAGTCGTCTTTGAATATTTCAAAATTTCTGGTTTATGTTGTCTGCAATGTATTTATTGAACAATTATTTATACATGTATATTATAAGGCAGAAGGGAAGTGTACTAGAAAATAGAAAATAGTTAACCTATATGGAGAATTTATATCCTAGCTGGGAATATAATAATGACATCAGAGATTAATACATTTATCTGCACCATGACTTTATGGACTCTGCAAATATTATGTCTATTTTATGCATGAAGAAACTGATATAATAAAGTCCACAAGGCCACAAGACACTATGCTGTAATTGTCAAAACTATAATGCTATTGCAAAATAAAAATAAATATTTCCCTCATGTCTTATCAAAAAATTGTACTTCATTCTCTGCCAACCTGAGGATAAAGACTGAATAAAATTCTGGAAATAAAGAGATCTGGAAATTATTTTCAACTCTTATCCTTTATATATTCTAGACATATTTTGTCTTAGGTAAGTAATGTAACTCCTGCAGTTTCAACTTCTTTTACAATTAGGACTCCAGTTCAGATCAAAAGCTCATTTCTTAAATCTCTACCAGGGGGAAGAAACAGAAGAAGAACTACACAACTAGAACACAAGAATAGAAAAAGTTTCCATTCACAGAGATATCATAGTATAAAGGTTTGCACTTGATTTTCTGTGAGTTCCTTTATTTATTTTTATTATTTTATTACAAAAATAAGCAAAAAGAAATAAATGATTAAAAATTGTTAGTATGTAGGGCTCTCTTGATGGCATCCTGGTTAAAGTAGCCAAATCCTATATGATGGATGATGCAGTCCAAGTTCCTGACCTGGCAGCTTGAGAAACGCACCAGGTGCATGTGTGTGCATGCCTAAAATTCCAGGAAAAGAATGGAGGAAAAGGGATTGAGGTGTGGATATTCTGCATGGTGGATGCTTTCCCCTCTCCCTCTCTGTCTCTCTCTCTTTGACAAATGGATACACTCTTTTATCAAAAAAGAAAAAATATGCTAATGTATACATAATTTGGAACATTGATTTCTCAACTATTTTATTGGATTAAATGTGAACTGTAATCTCTATTGTTACTGCTACTACTATGGGAAAGTATAAATACAAAAAATTTTCATTTACATTGAAAACTAATTTCAAATTCTAGGCAATTAAAATAAGTTTTTTCATCATGTATTATGAACAGGATAAAAGTTGTCTTGGGCATCATATTTTGAAAACCTCAAAGTGGTGCATATTTAATGTTATACTTCACTTACAAGTCTTTGAATGAATAAACATTTACAACAAAAATTATATCAGCATAGCAGATATTTTATCTATTGCCAGATTTCATTTACTACAATATTCTCTTAACTTTGCACACTACTCTACTGATATATATGATTCTTTTAAATTTATGTTGATAGGTATTTAATTTATGTGACATGTTTTCAAAATTCATAAATAGTGTAATATATTTTGCTAACACAGATGTGAAAGTTAAAAAAAAAATCTGATCTGTCATTCTTTTAGATTCTAAATCAGTTTGGCTAATCAGAGTGCCTAGCCAGATCTTTCTCTTTTATGTTGCCTTCATTTAGATTCTTTCAAAACTTATGCACCTAATTCTATTCCCTAGAGTCTAAACTCCTTCATCTGATCTTCAACAACTTCTGTAATCTAATTCTCATCACTTAACTCATCTAATAGCTCATGTACTCAAAACATAATTCTTCCACATCTGTTAGATCATAAACAATATATTGAAACTCTGTACTGTGGTTTAGATTTTCTTTCCTTTTTTTTCCTTGATTTATTTTTAATCTGCAAGAAAGCATATCCACTCATCAAAGAGAGATAGAGAGACAAAGAGAAAAGAACAGGGAGAAAACACCTCCCCACACACACACAATGAAGAGTGGTCACACGACAATCCCTTCTACTCTCTTCCATTACTCCACTCTGTTGGGATTTGGAGCTTCTACGTGCATATTTTTCAGATCATTAGGTCTGGGTACATAACCATCAAGCCATGGGACTGGTCCAATTTTCTTCTTTTTAAAGTATTTATTTCATTTTGTGAGAGGCAGCATGTACACATGTACATCCCTCAGTGCGCCTCTGAGAGAGAATCAGAGAGTTAGATAGATTAAATATAGATAGATAGATAGATAGATAGATAGATAGATAGATAGATAGATGATAGATAGATAGATAGACACTCCTGGCAGGGTTTGGTCATATAGTCGTCTCCTTCTTACAGCCTTCTAGTTCCTCATGGTCTTGGAAACACCATGTGTGCCCAGTGTGTTCCAAGTCAGCTGGAGATCTGAGCCAGCTGTAGAATGTGTGGCCCCTTACCTCTATAGGCCAGTGCCATCAAGGCTGGGTCACATTTTCTAGGGACATATTTTTACTTATTGCTCTCCAGTTATTTATTCATGGGATAACATTCATTTATTCCTTCTACAAATATTTATTGAGCATGAACTTTGGCCAGAATTACATTCTTTCACTCATAGAATTTATATCCTAGTGGACAATAGTTTATTGAAACTCTCTATATTTAGTGCATTGAATTGGGCATGGCAAAGAAGAGCTGAAAGACCTGGTATGTGAACAGGTATTACAATGTTATACAGATGTTTCAGTGTGTAGAGGACATAGACATTACATAGTGGGTTTTAAGTTAGAGATGCAGGTTGCTGTGTAAGGGACACACAGAGAATGTTGGAGTGATAGAATTGTCTCTGTGATGAAAATGACATAGAAGCTAAAATTTGAAGAGACAATCATTTTAAAGTTTAAGTATATTTTTTCCATGGAGGGGGGGAAGAGAAAAAGAGGGAGCTCTCCAATAGAGTTCCCACACCATGACCAATCCCCAACTTTGCCAGCTCTAGTCATGAGGCTGAATGGACGTGCCAGATGTGCACAGTAACGTCCTGGGATGTGAACCCAGGCCCTTCCCATGTAGGTCCACTTATGTTACCACTGCACCCACACCTGGTCCACCGGAATGATTATAGAAGAGATAGAAAGATGAGGTTATTGGGGAGATAATCTCCAGACTTTGATTTAGATTATAAACTTTAGATAACTGGGAGATCATTCTGCAGTTGATGGAGAGACTAAAAAGAGGAGGCAATTTAGAGGGGATGATAGTATTTTCTGTTTTGAGCATGTAGAACTCAAGACCACTGACATCATCTGATGGGTAACTTTCCATGTGATGTTAGTCAGGCTGATCCATCCTCTAAATCTTGGTTGTCTTACCTAAAATAGGCATAATAATAGGATAAATTTCATGGAATTGTTGTGAAAGTTAAAGGAGAAAAATCTATATAAAGCACTTAGCAAAATGCCTAAAATATGTTTGTTGTGAATTCAGGACAACTCCTCAAGCAAACATATGAATTAAACTCTAATTCATCAATTTTTCATTTTACTTTATTCTGTAACTTTATTAGTGTAATATCTGCTGAGAAAATCTTCTTTCTAGAAGTTTCTGCCTTTGCCTTAGGGCATATGTATGCTTTCTAGGGAGAGAAAGAGAGAGAGAGAGAGAGAGAGAGAGAGAGAGAGAGAGAGAGAGAGAAAGAGAGAGAGAGAGAAGACAGAGACAGTGAGAAAGAAAGAAATCAATCCCTGCCCCCAGAGGGAATGGAAATCCCTTCTCCATTCTCCTCCTGGGATTTTGGGCATACATGCACACACATGTGTCTGGTGGATTTTGAAGCCACCAGGTCCAGGACACGAATCACAGTCAGCCATGTGGGAGTCCAGCGACATAACTGCAATGCCATCTGCTGCCCCCCTGGTTAGAAACTCTTTAAAAATATATATTCTGTATTCATGGCTTTTAAAACTTCATCTGACATTAAAGATTACTGATATATAGTCTTTGTAAATGAAAAAAAAAATATTTTTTAATATTAGGAAGTCTTTCAATTTTATTTTTATAATGCCTCTTTTATCCCAAATTATCTTTTCCCCCTTTCCTTGTAAGAGATAAAAAGATTGATCTATTTCTTTGCTTGAATCTTCTTCACCTGACTGAAAGATATGAAAACACGATTTTCAACAACTATTAGGTAAGTGTACCAGTTTTTATTTTTATTTATTCAAATCTTTATTAACCAATTCATCTTCTGCCTCTGTGCACACACAACTATAGCTACTGGCAGTGCATCAATTCTTGCTTTTCATTTTTTAAATACTGCATCTTAGTTTTTTCTCAGCAAAGAATCATCTCTTTTTCTCTTTTAATAGGCTGCTTTGGTCCTCATTCTTATTTATCTTTTTGCTTACTTTGTTCATAAAATCTTCTCATAACCACATATTGCAGTGATTTTCTTAAATGTTTGGCATTCACAATGTATTATCTCTCATATTAATAGTGATCTCATCTGTTGCTTCCCTACTCTTGCTGCCTAAATAAATAGCAAGTCTTCTGTCCTTTTGACAACTTGCTATTCCTTTCTACCGAAGATAATGGATACATGCATAATCTTCAAATATTTTTCTGTTTTTTAAAACAATAAGTTTGTTAAAAATTCAAAATCAAATATCAGCTACTATATTTACTTAACATTTTCCCTGAATATAAAGGCTTATGCATAATTGCAAATGCCATACATTAACGATCTCAATTTTTTAGTTTTTAAAATTTAATTTAAACTCATTAATGAATGAATATTAAAGCACTGCTTTAAAAATGGATATGCCACAAATTTTCATATAGATATTTGTTAAATTAATTTTATTGTTATCGTACGTAATAAAAATAGCAAGTAACAATTAGATAATGATTATGAGGGAAATATGGCTGAAGTAGCCATCATTAGTATCTGAGTTAGTTTAGTTACTCTGGATTTTCTAGAAAGACTCTACATTCCTCTGTTGTTTAGAAATATATATATATATATATATGCCAGCAGGTGGCATGGTGGTTAAGGCAAGAATACTCCCATATGGCCGACCACAGTTCAAGTCCCAGACCTGGTGGTTTGTTTTGCCACTTTCTTTCTCTCTGTGTGTCTGTCTTTCTCTGGTCAAATTAAAATAAATTAATGAATAAATAAAATTAAATAAATACTTATTTTAAAAAGAAATATATAGAGAGATATATAGATATTGCATATAATATTATATATCTATAGGACATTTCATGAATTGCAAAAGAGAATATTTTCAGAAGCAAGAATATTCTTAATATTTTAAGTGAACCACACCTTTTTTTTGCTTTTTTAAGAATTTCTGCCAGAGTGTGTGTGTGTGCTCACCAAAGACAGACAGAGAGACAAAGAGAGAGAGGTGAGGGAGGAAGCACTCCCAATGGTGAATGGTCAAACCATGATCCCTTCTTTTCCATTTCTCCTTCCTGTTGGGATTTTGGGCACACACAAACACGTGTCTGGTATTACTCTCAGGTTGTCAGGTCTAGGACTCAAACTATCTGGGATCTGGCTGCTTCAATCACCAGGGCATGGAGCTGGCCAGAGCCACACTTGGTCAAACTCCAAAAGGTCATTAGTTTCTTAGTTTTCATACTGGAAGGATAAATAAAAATTATTTTAACAATTAATAAATTGGAAAGAGATCTTTCTTATACTCTTTCCTTAGAAACAGCACAGTTGAGTTCTCATTTAACTTTTACAGTAGAGATGAATCTTTCTAATGGTTAAGTACTCTCCAGTTTGGGGAATGTAGAGATATCTGCAAGGTCACTGGCCAAATAACATTTAGTTACGTAAAACATGTTTCTCAAATTAGCTCAGATGTCTCTCATCCAAAGTGCAAGAGACAGTTATGAGGCATATTTTTGTTCTTTGAAGATAGGAGAGGTCATTGTTCATTTTTCTGCTTTCCTATGATAAAAGTAAACCTTGTAAAAATGTAAGCATTTCTCCCAACTTTATAGTTACCATGTGGTAACTTATATGATAGTAAATCTGTTACTGTTTACTCCATAACACACTACATTCTCTGTATCTTCCATACACAAGGGCAAGATCCATGGTTGATAGAATATTTTTTATCCCCTCAACACCACCACTCTTTTTCTTTTTGGAGAGGTTTTCACTATAGGGCGCGTGCGCTGGCCAGACAGACAGAGACATAGAGACAGAAAGCGATAAATCAGCCCCCGGGAGGGGATGGTCATGCCGCAATCCCTTCTCCTCTCAGGATCCTGGACATGCACACACATGCGCCCCGTGTGAGTTTTAAGCCACCAGGTCCGGGACGCGAACCATGGTCGACTACATGGGAGTCCAGCGACATAGCCATTACATTAACTGCTGGTTCCCAACACCACAACTCTTTATAATACCTTGTATAATGTTATATCAAGTAGTACTTTTAAAATGCAATTTGAATTACTTTTGGATCCAAAAATATTATTTAAAAATGATCATTCTTATCATATTCTTGAGTAGAATTTAACATCATAAAGATATCAATGCCATGTAAAACCTTTTGTTGTTGTTTTCAATGACTAACATGTATTATGCTTAGATTTGATTTGAATTTTGGAATTGTCAAAGTTCATGTGAAAAAATAAACACTCGTGTGAATAACAATAATATTCATGAGTATAAAGATAAACTCTTGGCTTAAATAGAGTAATCAAATGGGAAATCATCTCGCTAAGTACTAGGATGTATTGTAATCCCTTAAAAAGTACAGCAGCAGCTAGCTGGTGATGTGGCAGTGAAGGCAGCTAGATCTCACATGGTTGACTTTGTGATCTGGGTCTGGGGTCCTAGACCCACTGGGTTGAAATGCACATTGCACGCTTGTGTTTGAAATCCTGAGAGGAGTATGGAAAAGAGACTGCAGGGAAGCCATTTGCTCTGATGGGTACTTTCTCTTTTCTCTCTCTCTTTCTCCATCTTTCTCTGCAAGCACACACACTTAATAGCAAAACTTAAAAAATAAAAAAGGGTACCACAGCATTCTGTTCCTATATCATAATGGTTAAGGGAACGGGAGACCATGTAGCTGACCACAGTTTGAGTCCTGCCTCCAGTGCCTTGATATATGCAGGATGCATGTACATGCATGTCCCAAATCAGGACAAGATAGAGAAAATGGAGGAGAAGAGATTGGGGTATGAATTTGGCCCTTTAGGTAGATACTTTCTTCTCTTTCTCTCTCTCTCTCTCTCCATATATATATATATATATATATATATATATATATATATACACACACACACACACACACACACATATATATATACACATACACACACACACCTGTTCACGCACCCTCTGAAAAAAAAGAAAGTACCATAGTGTGCATCTGACCTGTGATAGATTAACAAAACTAAAAAATGTAGAAATGACACAGATACAACAGATAATTTAGCATATAAATAAAGGACAAAAAAATAAGCATTATTAAATTATTTTTGCAACTCAGTTTCCACAAACAAAACATAATTTGAATTTATATCTCATAATTTATACTATTTATCTGAATTTATATCTTGCAATTTATACTATAATAAGTTATAGAACATGAGAAATTTAAATAGAAGTGACAAAAATATAAACAACTAAGATACAGTCATAAAAACATCTTTAAATTTTCTGAGTTTTATCTAATTTTAATACAAATCTCAAAAGCCATAACAAGGAAAATTATAAATGTGATTTCATAAAAATGTAAATGGAAAAATTATTATAAGGCAGTTTTAAAAACACTTTCATGAAACATTTATGATTCAATTTGCAGAGCTTTTATTGTAAAAAAATTGTTTCTACAAATCAATAAGAAAATTACCAAGGATCAAATAATAAATATATTTATATATATACATATATATTTTACATATTAAATATATAATGTTTTTATATATGCAAACACACACACACGCATACACACATACACACAAAGTCTGTCTCTAAATGATCATGGAAAATGGAATTAAAGTATGAGTTTATTTTGATGTAAAAACAAGCTGAAATCAATGCACAACTTTGTTTTCATTACACGCATTTATTATGACTTTTTTAAAGGGAGTGGGTGTCATAGGATGCATGTGTTCACTGGAGAGATACACAGACAGGTGAAAAGAGAAGTGAGAAATGACCCCGTCAAGGGTATGGCCATACCACAGTCCCTTGTCTTCTATTCTCTTTTCAGGATTCACGGCATGCACACACATGCATCTGCATGAATTTCCAGCCTCCAGGTCCGGGATGCAAACCACCATGGGTCATGTTGGAGTCCAGCACCTCAACTACTGCTTCATTTGCTAGTTCTACCTTGAACTTTTTAAAGACTATATAAATATATATAATTTCATGGGCATAAAATATATCTGAAGAAATTGTATATTTTCTTTCATTGAATAAAGTAATGTGAGAGGAAATTATTTAGTTATTTTGTGGCTTTGTTGATAAAGTGGGTAGAAGTTGAAACTCTTGGATTCAAGAGATATTAACTATTTACAATACATACTTATCAGTTGATAAAAGTAATTTATACTCAATTTACACCAAGGATTATATTGAATGGGCTAGCTTTATTCTTCAAGCTGGTATCATGTATCTCCTGAGTTTGCTCCTTAACTCATGAAAAATAGATTTAAAGTGTGTTTTGGCTCATTTTCTACAAATATAGTACTTTTTCTTTTATATGAATATATGTTTTGCTATGTAACATTGCGAAGATCTAGAAGCTAGAATTCAGAAATAAACTATGGAATGAGAGGGCCCTCCAATTTATTAACATTCCAAAGAGCTTTACCATCAGGATCTATCCAATCCTTAAGGAACTTTAAAAAGTTATTTTTAGGTTTTGGCAATCTACTGTCTGTATCTTTGTATGATTTGCTTTCTAGCAATTAGCCAGAAAAAAATAACTGATGTAATTAAAAACTAGTAATTCATAGTTTCTTTTTGAATACTGTGGTGATGACTTAGATAGAATAGTCCTTTGAAAATTTAGCTTTATTTTAAGGGTATTTTGTTTTTCAATGTTTAACTTCCAAGTCTGAGATTCGAACCACAGTTGGCTATGTGAAATCCAGCTCCCTTAACCACTGGGCCAAGAGGGTGGCCCTCATTTCTTATATTTTATTTTTTCAACTTTTTGCTATAGGATGTGCATGTTTTCCATAGAGAGACAGAAAAAGAGGATAAGTGAAAAATAATCTCCCAGGGAGTATGCCATGCCATAATCCCTTTTCTTCCAGGCTCCTTTTGGAATTTTTGGGACACTCTCCCATACACCAGTGTGTTTTTAAGGCATCAGGTTCAGGACTCAAGCCAGAGTTGACAATGTGGGATCCAGCACCTTATCCACCATGCTACCTGCTGTCTCATCTTTTTGATAACTATAGAAAACACACTATTAAAGCAAGATAGTTGTTCTTTTAAAAAGTAAAAATAGAAGTACCATATAATCTAACAATTCCACTTCTGGGCATATATCCAAGAAAATGAAATCAGTGTCTCAAAGAGATATCTGCCTCCTCATGGTATTATAGCACTATACAGAATAGCTGAGATATGAAAACAACGTAAGTGTCCAATTCTTTCGTTTCTCAGCATTCTCCCTCCAGACTCTCTATACCCCTTTCCAAGGGTCCCAAACTTGACAATTTGGATGCCAAAGAAATGTTAATTTAGACATTTCTTTGATTAATTTATTCTTAAAAACATTCTTTCAAAATTAATACAAGTATATATTTCTGAGTTAAGGTTGCCCCTTAGTTCAACCTCATGTAAAATCTCTGAAGTAAATTTTTTCAAGTAATTTGTTTTAATAGCATTTTCAGCCTGATACACATGGTGTGATTTTAAGCAACTCTTCAAATAACAATACTTTTTCACTATTTGTAGAATTAATTACTTTTAGAAATATGTGTATTTGTTATTAGCTAGATTCTACATTACGAAGCAATGTAAAACATATCCTGAAGCTTAGCATACATTTTGAATTACTTCATATATATTACATAGGCCTAATTACAGAAAAACAAGACTTGAAACATTGGTTTAAATTGGATGTGTTTCTCTTTTTCTTTCTATTAAACTCTAATGAACCAACTTTCAAAAGTAGCACTGAAAACTCCTGAAATGAAAAGGAAAAACAATTAATTTTAATGAACTATCACTTCTGCAGAGGCAATTTATTGACTGGAAGAAATTGCTCATTAATTATTGCACCAACTGGAATTAAGGAATTGAGAAATGGAGTCATTTATGAAATGTAAGCAGATATTCAGCACCTTATTAAACATCTGCCAATATTAGCTAGGGATAGATACTAGACTTTAGTGCCTGGTTATTATTTGATTTTCTGAAAAGGTTTTTGTTTGGTTATCAATTAAATTGTCTACTACACAACTACACGGTATGTCATTTTTAATATCATATACTTAAACTCAATTGAAGTGTGACTTGTCAGCATGGAACATTTTTAAAGGTTTTATATCTATGTGACAATAGAAAGAAAACTCTAACTGTGTTGGCTGAAAGATAAACTAAAACTCAGGAGTATTTTGCTTTGTTGTATATTTCTGCATTCCTCATTTATTGAAAAATGAGATATAAAGTTATATTTGATTTAAAGTCAATCCAGCATAAAAATAAGAACTAAAATATTTTTCTTCAGGGAATTTCTGCAGAAAACAGAAGAAAATTTAAGGCAGAAGATGAACTTTATGTGAAGTGTGAAAAATGTAGGTGAATTTTAGATGGGTAAATTTCATCTCCTTCAAAGAGGATTTTTGTTAAGGTATATGATTCAGACTACGCTTCGGTGAACTTTGGTCAGAAAGCCTACACCCATAGTTTTTCAAGTTTGGAAGCTGATAATCTAACATTGAAACTGAAGTTATGGGGCCTAAGATTCCATGTGAAGTGGAAAATCTATTTTTCATTTGGATCATCTACCTACTAACAGTTTGTACCTTTCTAATCCATATTGTTTAATTTCTATAAAATATGTTTTGACTTTTAAATGCAGATCTCAGGAGAAAAACACCAGAGAATATGTCCTGAGCAGACAAATTTCTTTCTCTCTTAGAGATATTTGCTATAGGGTGCATGCATTTGTCAGAGAAACTGAGAGAGAAAAAGTGAGAAATCACCCTCCCAGAGGAATAGACAAGTTAGAATCCATTCTTTTCCATTCTCTTCTTGTTTTTTTTTTTTTGGACAAACATGCACAAACACCCAGTATGTTTCAAGCTGCCTGATCAGGGGCTCGAACCATGGTTGGTCATTTGGGAATCAACTACTACCACCTGCTGGCTCCCAAGAAGACCAATTTCTACTGTCCTTCTTTCGAATACTTGATTCTTATTAGATGAAAAGATGCTAATCAGCTTAATTCTCAGTACCAAAATTAAAACTTTTATCCTTGCATGTCCCATTTTCTTGCTTTTTTAAATTATAGAATTGAACCTGCATAGTAAAAGGAACAGTTGCAAATTAAGAGTGATAGCTATCAGGACCAGCAGATGGTGTAATGGTTACTTCGTTGGCCTCCCACACGGTTTTTGACCAGTGGTTTGGAACTCACACTGGATGCATGTGTGTGCATGCCCAAAATCCTGAGAGGAGAATGGAAGAGAAGGGATTGTGGCATGGCTATCTCACCTGGGGGGTGATTTCTCACTTTCTGTCTCTCTGTTTCTTTATTTCTCTCTCTCTCTCTGGCAAGTACAAGTGCCCTATAGCAAAAATTTCTCTGGGGAAGAAAAAAATAATAGCTATAATTTACATGCCAGGCATTATTCTCAATTCTCTAGATGCATTAAGTCATTAAAATCTCACAATAAATATATAATAGAGCTGTCTATATATTCTCATTTTGCAGATCAAATTTATTTTGTAGATGAAATTCATTTACATAAACTCACAAAGCTTATGCAGATATGTTAAGGTCACGATTCCGTGAATGGAGAGCTGGGACTCAAATGGGCAGATCTAGAGGGCGTGCTCTTATGCCATAGACTTCAGAGACAGCAAAAGATAGTCTTAGATCTAGAAGCTGAAAACATGGACAGAGGACATTTACAAAATAGATACAGATGCAAAAAATAGTCATAGCTAGTAGAAGACATTTGTTGTAGCCTAAGAAATATTCTAGGGAAAAACAGGAAGGGGCAAGGGAAAAAGGAAGGTACAAGAAGTATTTTCCACAATTTATTGTTCCTTTTTCAAAGCAGTACAGTGATGAATTTCATTGTATCCCCTCTGATGTCATATTATTTTCTTCATGTTACCAGCTTGAAATTGCTCTATTAAAATGTAAAATTATGATAAAATAAATTTGAGTCGTTTATTTTTTTAATTGTGGAGTTACAGACAGAAATCTAATTTTTTATCTCAATTTTGACATTAATTTTTTCTTTCATCAGAGAGAAAGAAGCACCTCAATAAGATTTTACTTTATTTTATAGATTTTACTATAGGGCACATGTGCTCACCGGAGAGACAGAGAGACAGAAAGTGAGAAATCACCCCCCGGGGAAGATGGCCACGCCACATTCCCTTCTCTTCCATTCTCCTCACAGGGTTTTGGGCATGTATGCACACACACCTGGCATGAATTTTTAAGCCACTGGGTCTGGGACTTGAACTGCAGTCAGTTAGGTGGGAGTCCAGTGACATAACCATTACACCATCTTTTCATCCCAAGTTCTTTTATTAAAATTATTTTTTCTTTTTAATGCTATATTGGATGTCACAATTTTACATTTTTATAGATTTTTTTGAGAGATTTTTGCTATAGGGCACATGTGTGTGCTGGTGCCACAGAGAGAGACAGAGAGAAAAAGTGAGAAGCCACATCCCAGGGGAGATATCCATCTTGCAATGCCCTCTTCTCCCTCTCCTCTTGGGATTTTGGGCACACACGCACATGTGCCCGATGTGCTTCAAGTCACCAGGTCTGGGATTCAAACGCTACCATGAGGGAGTCCAGTGTCTTAACCACCTGCTGACCTCAGATTAATTTTCTTTTACCTTTTCCATCTGTCAAATGTTTCCTTCTCTTGCACCTTATACCACCCTGCATCACCCACTCTTTACCAACAATTTTCCCCTATGCAATCTGTAACATCCACACCCATCCTCTCCACCATCACATCTTCAGAACTCTTATTCTATAATTCTTTTGTAGGAAATTATTTTCTTATTATATTACCTGTAGTTTCCTCATTACTCTAAAGAAGCTAGTCACAAATAACTAAGAGAACATTGTCTTTGCTAAGCAAAATGAAAGAAATTGGAAAGAGACAAATCCATGAGAAACTAAGAGGCTGGTGTAGACAGAAATTTGGTAGGAAAGTGCTCTCCTTGGAGTTCTATGTGAGTCGATTCTTTTAAGGTGAATAGGGAAGAGTGCCCATTTCTATTAGAAGTATATAAATTGGTGACTTCCCATGAGGAGAGCCGATGTTTATTTTTTGAGCGTCTTCTAAGATTTTGGACTTCTGAGCAGAAAAAATTTGCAACTTATGGTAATTATTTTACCATGAACTAATTTTCTAAGAATACCTTTTGCATGATCTTCAGCAAGGCCTGCTGTAAAGGAGTACTGGTAAATAATAAATAAATAACCCTTTGGGCAGCATTTGTTTTTGATCCTTAAAATTGTCCATCAATGATAAACACAAATCATACTTAGAGTATCATAATCTTTGAGGAAAATGGTTGCTTATATGTGTTTATTTCTCCATTAAAACTTGGAATTGACAGCATTAATTTACTTCCTAAAAAAATTAAAAAAACAAAAAGCAAGGGGAAGATGTTGAATGAATGATGAAGACCTAACTGGACTCATGTTTTCTTTTCCAACACAGGTTTCCAGAAATAAACAGCACTGTGAGTGTGAATATTAGTCATAATTAGTACTTTTGTTTTGAGGTCACCTGTCAGAATTAACTAGAGATATTTCAGAGATCAGCATTATGGTAAAGAGGAAAATAATTTGAATTGTTGCTAGAACATACTTGACTCATTTGGAGATAGAAGAATTGAGAGGCAGAAATGTGATGATGATTAATCGAGAATATTCTTGGAGTTTTACCACATTAAACCATTTCAGAATCATTAATGATTTTCTGCCTCGAGCCATGAAATCACCTATTTTCTGAAGAACTTAGTTTCTTTAATTGGAGAAGAATGATATTGGAATCTAAAACCCGTATAGCGGGAGTGCACATCTTATTGTTCCACTTGACTACAATCGGGCAGGGTTGTGCAGGCTAGCTGAGCAACCAAGCAGAGATTTCTCCTCCTTATGTCTAACTGGGTAGCTTGTTAATCTCTACTCTCTTCACATAGTAAACGGCCACCTTTTTTCTTCAGCCAGTAAGTTTAATAGGTCACGCTATCTATCATCTATCTGTATCTCTCTATCTAAATCTAGCTATCTATCTATATCTATCTATATCTATCATCTATCTATGTTATACTTTTAAAACTTCAACTATAGATCTATATGCTTACTTAGTTTTTTTCTTCTTCTGAACTCTATTGTCTTGCCGTTAAAGAATTGACTCCAAATTATCTGATATCTTCTTACAACGTAATAGCAACAAAATAATAATAATTGTCATTAAAGTCTAAGAAAATTGGAATGTTTCAAAGATTATATGAATAGCAAATAAGCACATTCAAAGATGCTCAACATCATTAGCTATTAAGAAATACGAATTAAAATCAAAATGAGACATCACTCTTCTCCAGCTAGAAAGCCTAACGTTTAAACAAACTCACTATACATAGTGTTGATAAGAATGTGAGGGAACAGGAAATTTTATATACTGTTGATTTGAAACACAATTTGATAGTGTCTCTTTTTTTTGATAGGTTTTTTTTTTTTTTTTTTTTTTTTTTTTTTTTTGCTATAGGGCGCGTGCGCTCGCCAGACAGACGGAGAGAGACATAGAGACAGAAAGAGAGAAATCACCCCCCAGGGGGGATGGTCACGCCGCAATCCCTTCTCCTCCACTCTCCTCTCGGGATCTTGGGCACGCACGCACACGCGCCCGGCGTGAGTTGTAAGCCACCGGGTCCGAGACGCGAACCACGGTCGACTACGTGGGAGTCCAGCGACATAGCCATTACGCTAACTACTGGTTCCCAATTTGATAGTGTCTTAAAAAGGTTGAACATAGACCTAATCTCGTCTTTCCATCATAATTATTTACTCAAGAGAGAATAAAGTTTATGTTCACATAAAACTTATGCATAGATGTGCATCTGGATTTATTTGAAATATTTCAAATATGGAAATAAGCTAACTATCCATCAATGGATGCATAAATTGAAAAATTGTGGCATAAATATACATTATATATACATGCATGTGTATATATGTGTGTGTGTGTATACATATATATATATATATATATATATATATATATAACTTACTATTATAACTGAATGATTTATTTATTCTTGTAACAATTTAAAGCATCTCAAAAAAATTTACTCTGAATGACAAAAGCCAGACAAAAAAAAATCTAGGCCAGTCAGTGATATCGTGGTTAAGGCAGCTGAATCCTACATAGCTGATCACAAGTTAGAAGCCTTGACCCAGGAGCTTGAAAAACACATTGGATGCATGTGTGTACATGTCTAAGAGAAGGGAAAGATGGAGGAGAAAGGATTGCCACTTTCTCATTTTCTCTCTCTCTTTCTCAGTCTCTCTCCTATTAGTCCACGTGCTGTTTTTTTTTTAGAAAGATTTTTGCTATATGGCACATGCACTCATCAGACAGAAAGCACAAAATCACCCACCAGGAGGATGGCCATGCGGCAGTCCTTTCTCCATCTTCGGCGTACTTGCACACATGTCCAGAGAGAGTTTTAAGCCACTGAGTCTGGGACTTGAACTGCAGTCAACTATGTTGGAGTCCGGCAATGTAAACATTGCACCTTCTGCTGGTCTCCTTCTACAAAAATTTAAAAAATAATAATAAAATAAAAAAGTACTTTCTATTTGATTCTATTTGTTAAGTACATGGAAGATAAAAACTGCTTTATAGCCATTGTTCTACATGCTTGTTTTTGTGCCAATACCATGCTGTTTTGTTTATCATAACTTTGTAATATAGTTTGGAGTCAGGGAGTGAGATGCCTCTTACTCCACTCTTCTTGCATAGGATTGCTTTGGCAATACAGGGTTGTTTATGATTCCAGATAAATTCCACGATTGTCTTTTCTAGATCTATGGAGCATATCTCTTGTAATTGGATTACAATTGTGTTAAATACATAGATAAATTTGGGTAGAATTGCTATTTTGATTATATTAATTCTTCCAATCAAAGAACATGGGATGTCCTTCCACTTTTTTGTGTTATTTTCATTTTTTTTTTTAGATTTTCTTAGTTTCAACTCTAAAATAAATAAATAAATAAGTTCTGTAGATGTTTGTTTTGTGAAATAAATATGAGAATATTCTTATAAAGGAAACAGTATTACACATTTACCTTTGTTTAAATCTCCTTTCTAATCTTAACTATGCTTTTGTTTCCTTTCCTTTACTTTTATCTTTTCCCCTGAGTTTGTAATGAGTTTAAATTGCATAAAAATAGATTAAATGGTCATTCAAAAACAATATGTTGTGGAACCAAGGGATTGTGTAATGAAGAATGGAGGAGAAGGGAATGAAGTGTGGCCATCCCACCTGGGGAGTGATTTCTCTTATTCTGTCTTTGTGGAGAGTGCACACACAAAATAGTAGAAGTCTCTCTAAAAAAAGTAGACAGATAAAAATTGTTTTAAAAATGTTGTATTTGAGTATTATTTTAATAAAGCTGTTTCAGATATACCAGGAAATAATATTTTGTTATATTTTAATAGCTCCTGAAAAGTGAACAAACACAGACAAATACATATATATGAGCACATGTATGTGTGTGTATATATATATATATATATATGTGTGTGTGTGTGTATACATGTGTTTGTGTATATATAGGCACATGTACATGTGTGTACACATTAACATACCAAAGAAAAATAATAGAAAAATAGAGATAATTTAAAAAGTAATAAATAAATTAATAAAACCAGATTATCTGATGTTTTTCACCATAATTTTAGGTAATATATGGTTTTTACACTATATATTTTACTTATGAGAAAAGTTAATTAGCTATAAAATCTCTGAGGTATATACAGCATCTTAATTCTAAACTTGTTAAAGACATTATGAAGGGGGCCAGCAGGTGGTGTGGTAGATAAGGGCGCTGAATTCCCACATGGCCAACCATGGTTCAAGTCCTGGACCTGTTGGCCTGCTTTCTCACTTTCCCTTTCTCTCTCTCTCTCTCCCTCTCTCTCTCTCTCATCAAATAAAGAAAAAAATATAACAATAACAAATGGAAATAAATAAATAATTCTTTAAAAAAAGACATTATGAAGAAGATTATGTATCAATTAAATATGCATATCACTGTAAAAAGATTCATACATTTACACAAACCCAAAATCTAGCAATATGGAACAAATTTATGATTACCCATCTAGGGTTTGTTATTATAAATGGAATTATAAATCATAAATCAATATAAATGGTATAAAATGGAATTTGTATTAATGAGGTCTGGATGGTTCATCTTAAAATCGCTTACTAGTAGATCATGACAAATATCTTTCTGGGAATTTTTAAAATTATAAAACAGTATGAAGTTGATACCTGAAAAAAAATTGAACCAATTTTCAGTTTGAAAACTGAAGATAGCAGTAGATATTAAAATAGTTAATGTATGGGCCAGTAGTTAGTGTAATGGCTATGTCTCTGGACTCCCATGTAGTTGACTGCGGTTAGAGTCCCAGACCCGGTGGCTAAAACTCACACCGGGTGTTTTGTGCATGCGTGTCCAAGATCCCGAGAGGAGAATAGAGGAGAAGGGATTGCGGCGTGGCCATCCCCCCAGGGGGTGATTTCTCACTTTCTGTCTCTCTGTCTCTATCTTTCTGGTGAGCGCACGTGCCCTATAGCAAAAACCTCTAAAAAAATAGTTAATGTACAAGTGTCATTCAAATATAACCTCAATTGCAAGTATGTATGTGTCACTGTGCTTTCATACAGTGAGCACATCTGTTTCTCGAGACTCACATCAAGAGACAGAACTATGCCGACAATCAAGAACCCTACTCTACATCCCCTTACAATCACTTTCCACTCCCTAAAGAGTGGTAGTTCTGTCTTCTAACATCATATATTAATGTTTGAACGCTATGCAAACAGAATTCAAATAGATGTATTTATTTGGCGTTTGGCTTCTTTCCCCCAAACATGATTTTTGGGAAGTCCATTTACATGGTTACATATAGAATTCTATGTTGTGTTCATTCTCATTGAAATATGATATTTTGTTGTATGAGTATACCAAATTGTATATATTTCTATTTTTTTCTTTTTTAGAATTATTTATTTAATTTTCAATTAATTATTATTATTATTAATTTTAGCAGGGAGAGACAGAAAGAGAGAGAAAAGGGCAAAGTAAGAAAGTAAGTCAACAGGTCTGGGACTCAAATCATGATCAACCATGTGGAAGTACAGTGCCTTAACCATCAAGCCACCTGTCTGCACCCCTCCATTTTTGTTTTTTTTCTTTTCTAAAGGGTCAGTCCCTTGTGGGTGAACATACAGACTTTCTGGTGTTGAGTTTGAATTAGTAGTTGTGCTCTGTAGAAATACTTGCTTATTTTGTAGAGTATACACTTAGGATTTAAATTGGAAGACCACAATGGTGTGCATGTTCACCTTCAGTAGATAATACTAAACAGCTTTCAAGGTTTTGTAACAACTTAGGATTTTATCAATAGCATTTATGGGTTTCAATTGTTTCACATCCTAATCAACACACTGTACTATAACACTATAACCCCATTCAAGTGTACCCCTTCAGGTAACTGTGAAATAATATTGCTTGTGGTATTAACTGGCATTTTTGTTAAATATGGTATGTGTTGTGTGTTGAATTGTGTCCTTCTTGCTAGATTTGTATGTGGAAATCTTAATCCCCATTATCTCAAACTGTGAATTTATTTGGAGATAGAGACTTTAAAGAGGTAAAATGAAGTGATTAGGGATCATATGAATGGTGTCCTCTTTTTTTTTTTAGAGGTTTTTGCTATAGGGCGTATGTGCTTGCCAGACAGACAGAGAGAGACAGAGACAGAAAGCGAGAAATCACTCCCCAGTGCGATGGCCACACCGCAATCCCTTCTCCTCCATTCTCCTCTCCTCTAAGGATCTTGGGCACGCACGCATACATGCCCGGTGTGAGTCTTTCTTTTTTTTAAGCCACTGGGTGCGGGACCAAACCACTGTCAACTACAAGGGAATTCAGCGACATAGCCATTACGCTAACTGCTGGTCCCATGAATGGTGTCCTCTTAAGAAGAAATTAAAACACAGTAAAAACTGTGAAGTCAGGAGAGAGAAGATAACCATCTATCAGCCAAGAAGAGAGCCCTCAGTAGTAAACAACTCTGCCCCACTGAAGCCATAATTTTGAATTTCTGGCTTTCAGAACTATAAGGATATAAATTTCTGTCATTTATGCCTCTCAGTCTGTGGTACTTGGTTACAACAATCCTAATAAAATAATACATTATGTTCATTGGAATTCAGGTGTTTTAATTTGCAAATGACTTCTCATTTTTTCAGATATTTAAATGTCTAGAGATCTGTATATGCATGATTTGGGACTATTATACACATCATCATTTTTTTTTTAATTTTGGACAGAAAACTGAACTGAAACTTTGGGGAATCAATTGACTTAGTTACTGCTTTACAGTAAAGTCTGGACAAGTATATACTTCCCTGCTATACATATTTTCTTAGAAATTAGGGCCAGGAGGTAGCGTAGTGGTTAAGGTGTTTGTCTCCCACATGGCTAACTGCAGTTTGAGTCCCAGACCCCATGGCTTGAAACCTTACACTGGGTGTAAATGTGTGTGTGCCTCAAATCCCAGGAGGAGAACAGAGAAGAGGGGACTGCAGTGTGCCTGTTCCCCCCACCCTGATGATTTCTCACTTTCTGTCACTCTGTCTCTCTAACAAGTATAAGCACCTTATAGCAAAAAATATATCTAAAAGAAAGAAAGAGAAGAAATTTCTGCAATCGGTGTAGATTTATCAGAATAAATAATATTTTAATGAATATATGTGTGTGTGATATATATATATATATATATATATATATATATATATATATATATCTTGTTTTCCGATTGGTCTCCTTATATTTAAAAAAATATAAGAAGTTTTATGATTTTTGATAAAACATTCTGAGAAAAAACACATCTCAAATAATATAATAACTGAAATATTAAATAGCTTCATTGACATTGTTTCAATTTCTAAATTTGCTACTGAAAAAAAGTGAGAAATAACAAAAAAACTAGAAGCTCTGGAAAAGTCTATTGTTAAATTCAGACTGGCTCAGGAAAATGCTTTTCAGCATTTAATTTAAAGCATGCTTTTTCTTTGCAGAATCAGCATTTTCAGCACCTTCCTACCTTTCCTTTTCTTTCTGTTTTCTTTTTTTTTTTTTTTTTACTTCTCACTTATCTTTAACAGTCCATTCTAGTCTAGAAGAAACATAATAACCTATTTTTGCTATGTGTAACAAAAATCCCGCAATACTTTATGATTTTCCAGCTAAGGAAGCAGAAGTAAAATAGAAAATCATGCTTTAAGGCATATTTTGTCAGGTTTCTTGTGAAGAATGGAAGGTTTTGGATGTTAATCCATAATGTAGATTGGCACCTTTGAGTAGAGATAAACAAACCTGTAAATCTGAAAAGACTGATTTAAAAGAACTCGTATAACCACCACTCATGAGGATTGAATTAGAAAGTGAAAGAAAAAGCCATCTTCTTTCTTCTGCATTTTCTTCAAAATGTCAGTCTGGTTTTATTGTGGAGAGAGATGTGTGACCTGCAAGATGGACCCAAGGTATATGTTTGCTAGGTCATAGGAAAGTAAAATACAGTTTCGAAGTTCCTTTTCGGTATCTGCAAAATGAGACATTTAAACTCCAAATCAAAGTGAAGTGAAGAATAAAATAATGTTGAAGTGTTTAATTAACACCCACTCTGTGCCATATAGTATATCTGATGCTAACTTAATTTCTGGAAAAACTCTTTCAGAGATTTCAATTTTAAGAGGGTGAAGGTCCATGGGGATTCCTAAGAGAACTCTTATATATTCAAACGGAACTCACAGATGAAGGGACACTCATTATGTGTTTATTATGTTGCTAAGCTCTCAAAAAATACTACTGTGGACTGAATAGAAATTTGTTTGTTTTGTTTTGTCTTGTTTTTGCTGCGTATCCCTCTGTCATGATCCTCCTGCCTCAGCCTCCTGAATAGATGGGACTACGGATATGGTGGAAAGGGCCTCCCGATCAATAGAAAAGGCACTTTTAGCATTTCATTATTAGGAAATTTCAAGGGCTTTGTCAGTTCTTTCGCAGGAACTCAGATAAAGATTATATATATTTCTTATGACATTTTCCCTCAGTATCTTCAGTATCTGTCTCTATGTAAGGATGTACAGATAAAACATTCCTAAAGGGGCAGGCAGGTAGCGTGGTAGTTAAGGGTACTGGACTCGCACATGGCCAACTGTGGTTCAAGTCCTGGACCTGGTGGCTTGCTTTCTTACTTCCCCTCTCTCTCACTCTGTTCCAGTCTGTTCAAAAAATAAATAAATAAAGTTAAGTAAAAATCATTCTTTTTAAAAAATTTCTAAAGATAATCACTCCTCAGTTTCTCATATTCCTGAAGTATTTTCTAGGCAGTGTAACTATGCTGGCCATAAAATTACAAATAATTAGCTGCATGCTTGTTGGTAATAAGAATTGGAGGTGAAATGGGAGTTCTGGTCATTTAGAGGCAAGAATGGATGGGACTAAGAAGACTCGGATTAGTAATGGTTGATGGAATGAGAGAAAACCTGGTGAGAATGATTCTGAGTGTTAGAAATCTCAGCTTGGTGACAAAGAGATTAACAGGTACACATTATGTTCCAGCAGTGGAAGAGGGACAGAGTTTGGCTTAACAAAAAAGAGATGTTTTCTCCCTCAACATCACCATTCTGTAACAAGCAGGATATATTGCCAAGTCTATCTTAAGGGAATTGGGATCTACCTGTGATAACCAGAATTCACACATACATGTTAGTGTTTAAGGCTTAACACACCCAAACAATGTATTTAGCCTGCAATTTGCAAGTCAGAACTTAGGCTCAGAACTGTGCTTTTCTTTTTTTCTTTTTCTTTCTTTCTTTTTTTTTTTTTTTTTTTTTTTTTTTTTTGAGAGGTTTTTGCTATAGGGCGTGTGTGCTCGCCAGAAAGACAGAGAGACAGAAAGTGAAAAATCCTCCCCAGGGGGGATGGCCACACCGCCATCCCTTCTCCTCCATTATACTCTCAGGATTTTGGGCATGCATGCACACACACCCGGCATGGGATTAAGCCACCCAGTCCGGGACTTGAACCATGGTTAGCTACATGGGAGTTCAGCAATATAGCCATTATGCTAACTCTTGGTCCCAGAACTGTGCTTTTCGCAAAGTAAGCCTGTCGACTGAGCTTCTCCCATTTCACCAGCAACAGGAGGATCTGCAGTGTGTAGATCAGGGCCTCTTTCTATGGAGTCTCTTATCCTCCGAGAAGCTAACCTAGGCTTGAGCGCATGGTGGTAACATCTGGAGAGCAGGAAGAGGCACACTCCCATGTGTTTGCATAGTCTGCTTTTGCCTTTACTTTATTTTATTTTTTTAATTTCATATTGATCCAAGCAAGATATGAGGCTAACCTGGATATGGGGATGGAGAAAGAATTTACCCCATGGCAGTAGATAAGTCAAATTGCTAAATATGCAGAAAATTTTCTAACTGATTTTTTCAATCTACCATCACAATCTAAGACAGAGACACCTAATAAATTTGGGTGAAGAATTATATTTGACTTGCTTCCTTCCTCTAAATGCCATGCATAAACCCCAACACATCCTTTACTTAAAGGTCAGCTTTATTTGAATATGACCTCAGGGGTATTTGGAAGTCAGGTTTGCCCTAGAAAATTTCTACCACTGCTTATTTCTTTATTGAAAATTAAATTATTTCAGTTCATAATTAGATGAATTGCGAGTTAAAAATAAAAGATATATAAACTGAAGGAGGAAAAGTCAATATCTTAATATGTAATTCCAAATTAATTGATATTTTCAGAAGTTACAAGCAAAATTGGAATAGCTTAGAAAAGTCCTGAAAAGAGTCATCAGGAATGGAACATGCAGGAACATGACAAAGACAATTGTTTTAAAGAATTATGTCCATTATTTTATTTATCATCTGCTATTTTTAATTCGACCAGGGTGAGACAGAGAGAGAGAGATTCAGAGACAGAGAGAAAGCAAGCTTCCAGGTCCAGGACTTGAACTTTGGTCAGCCATGAGGGAGTCCAGCACCTTTCGCCACCACACCACTTGCCAGCTCTTAAAGACAATTTTGAAAACAGAAAATGCAAGTTAGTTTCAGATGGATTTTACATTCAGTGGAGGAACATTATAACAGAGCCGGGGGTGGGGGCAAGGGTGTCCTATTCATAGAAGGCAGGAAAAAAATCCCTTGAATAATGTACTCATTTTATTAGAGATGCTTTTAAGAACATACTGTTCTTTTTTTGCTTTTACTCTGATACTTATGGTCTCAAGACAGTGAAGTCAAAGAGCATTTGTTGACTTTCTTATCAAGTCAAAATAATAATCCTGTTGTATTCCAACTCTTTAAATCAGAAATCTCATATATATAAAGCAGAAATGGGAAGGTTTTTTTTTGTTTGTTTGTTTTGTTTTGTTTTTTGAGAGGTTTTTGCTATAAAGCGCTTGCGCTCACCAGAATGACAGAGACAGAAAGCAAGAAATCACCCGCCAGGAGGGATAGCCATGCCACAATCCCTTCTCCTCCGTGCACCCAGAGTGAATTTAAGTCACTGGCTCTGGGACTCGAAATGCTGTCAATTAAATGGGAATCCAGAGACAGCCATTACACCAAATACTGGTCCCAGAGAAGTGGTTTTAAAGCTAATACTATCAAAATATTGGAAATGTTTTGCATATTTGAATTCCAAATTAATCTGCACACCTAGAAGATCGAAAAGTCAACAATAATCTGACCAGTTATTGACAATAAATCTAACAGTCTTATTGGTTGGAAAGAGTGCTTCACTCATTCAAGAAATATTTGTTTGTGTTTTGATAGTGTTAACTGCTGTTGGCATCTTTGACCTAACCTCTGAAAAGAAAATCAATGGAGTGCGACAAATATTTATCCCCGTGACATTTGTTTTCTCTGGTTAATATCCTTTATTTCACTAAAGGTAGTGAAAATTAGATATTTCTGTCAATTTTCTCTTAGACAGAATTTCAGGAAAAAAGATTTTACTGGTCTTCTGCTTAGGAAAAATTTTAAAATAACAAGAAAAAAATCATTTTTGAAGGATAAAAAGAATAAAAATCCCTAAAAGAAATTTACATTTTACCGATTATGACCAAATGGTTTTGGTTTATTTCTTAAGCCTATGTCTCTGGAAGCTGGCTGGATTAAGTATATGTCTGTTTAGTAGAAATACATTATTTCAGTAATAAACTTAGGGCCAGTGCTGGCATAGTGGTTAAGGCACTGGACTCCCATGTGCAGTTAAAGTCCAGGTCTGGGTGAACTGAAACTCACATCAGGCACTTGTGCGTTCAGGCCCAAAATCCCAAGAGGAGAATGGAAAAGAGATTGCAGCATGGCCATCCCCCCCAAGAGGTTATTTACTGCTTTCTGTCTCTCTCTGTTTCTCCAGAGAGTGCACATGCCCTGTAGCAAAAATCTCTCAGGTAATAATAATGATGATGATGATAATCCTCGGTCCAAATGACAAAATAAATGTACATGGCACAATGACAACAATCTCTTGCTTTGGGAAATGTGAAAGTGGAGAGCCAAGGAATTTCCAAAGGGCTGCCTGGTGGCAGTGGTTATGAGTGGTTCAAATGATGCTGGATTGACATAGATCTTAAGTTCAGTTACCTGATTGACATGATCACATCAGATGCACGTCCATGATCCTGGCTGGAAGGAAGAAGAAGGAAGGCCAAGGTGTGTATGTGAGGGTTGGGTAATCGCTGTATGGGACTCTCTGGGGAACCCTTGTCTTTCTCTCTGTGTCTCCCATTCTCATGAAAAGAATAAATAAAACTTGAAAAATAATAAAAAGAATCGATAGTTGTATCCTACCAGATTGACTAGTCTAGCCCTTTATCATATTCAATATAGGTTTCAATGAGATAATCTAAACATTGGCTTTGGGGTTCTTCTATATCCTTTTCTATCTCATTACACAAGTCTTCTAGGGTTTTGTTAAACTAGAATTTCTCAAAATATGAGACATACTATACTGATGTTATTAAATCTGATATGAAAAATAAGCTTACTATTGTCAAATATATTTGAAGAACACTGTTTACTGCAAAATTTCTCAGTAAAAATAATTTCATGAAAAATGTATTTATATTTCTTGAGTTTTCATAGCACTTCTGCATATATTCTGTGTTTTTGGGAGGGACAAGTTTGAATTCATTTTTTTAATGTGGTAAACTGTATACAACATAAAATTTATTATTTTAACTATTTTAATTGTACTGTTCAGTGTTAAGGATGTTCAGACCATTATGTAAGCATTGCCATTATCTACCTCCAGCTGTGAAACTGAAAATTTATCCTCTTTAAGCAACAACTCTCCATTCCTATTTCCCTCCAGCCCCTGTGAACTCCTTTGCTACTGCCTGTGTCTATGATTTTGATTATGCTAAGTAGCTCATACAAGTGGAATCATACAGCATTTTTTTCTGTTACTGGCTTATTTTACTTATCACAGTGTTCTCAGAGTTCATCCATGTGGTAGCATATGTCAGAATTTTCGTCATTTTAAAGCTGAATACTATTTCATTGTATATGTATATCACAGTGTGCTTTTCCATTCATCTGTCAGTGGAGAGTTACAGTGCATTCATAGTGTAGCTATTGTGAATAATGCTGTCGTGAACATTGGTGTGAAACTGTCTCCTGAGACCCCACTTTAAAGTCTATTGAGTATATTATATTATTAAATTTGAGAAGCTTATATATTGTTTTCCACAATGCTGCTATCATTTTGCATTCCCACCAAGAGTGAAGAAGGGTTCCAGTTTCCCAGTTGCTACATAGTCTTACCATTTTTGTTATTTATTTTTTATTTTTTGAACATTTGCACATATAAAGTTATTTTATGGAAGGCTTATTTTTTAAATTTACTTTTTAAAAATGACATTTTTTTTAATTTAAATTTAATCAGTGTACATCTTTACAGTATACCAACCACATGGTTTTTCCCAGCATGAATGCAGAACACATTAGTCAAGTAAAAGAAATTACCATATACTCTATCATCAGCAGATAACTTTTCATTACTACACATCTGTGTGGAACTTTACATTTAGGCAACACTTTATTAAAATTTTTGAAATTTGCATACACTAAAACATAGTTTTTGAGGATCTCTATATTGGTATTTTGGCAGTGATTTCTACAGGACTAAGAAATGAAAAGGAAACCTATAAAAATATTAGAAAAATAACAGCTGTTCCTGTTTACGCTCATTGCCAACACAAGATTAGGATCCTCCAACGTTGTTAGGTAAACTCAGTTTCAACCTAAAGTGTTAAATAACATTGCAGGAAACCCAAACAATATTAAACAACAATCTGAAATTTTTTCAGCTAACTTTATATTAATATATAATAGTTTGTTTCATGTAGAAATATAATACTAAGCAATTGTACTTCCCATAAAAATCCTTATGAACTGGTAAAGATTGTTTGGTGTCTATAATTCCCTTTCTTTTGCATCATTACAAATAAATGTCAGTCTTGGCATTTACATAATCACCTTTGAGGCAGCAGAGCTTATGGGATGTTGAGTTGTGTTTCTTCAGCAGGCCAGTTGAGCCATCAAGACTTTTAGCTACCAAATCCCGCAAGACCTATAACTTCTCAGAACCACTAAACTTTTAATTCATTCTTCTTTTCAAAATATAGGCCTCTCTACCTAGCCAGACTTCGAAGAAGCCATTGCTTTCGCAATGTGCTGGGTTCTTTGTCCTTGACTTAGGAGTCTTCCCTTCCTTTTCTTTTCAATATTTTACAAAGTGCCTTCTAGGTCAGTACCCTTCAGCATTAGGTTCTGTCTACTCTCATCTACTCAATAACATCATTCCAATAATTCTGTCTCCTCTGAAGCTCTACTGACTCTTTTTTTTTCATTGTTTTGTTTTTAATCACACATCTACCTGCAAATGCTATGAAAATATACTTTCAACTTAATCTAGAATGCAATCACTTATCACCCCTGTGATACCTGGTGTAAAGTGTTAATGTCATTATCTCTCGTCTAGATGATAGGAACAGACCCTTTTCTTGTACCCTTGCTTTTAGTCCTCTTCACTCTAATCTTAAAATAGTACCTAGTGTTGATTCTTTTAAAATGTAAGTCAGGTAATGTTAAATCTTTCAGCAAAATTCTCTAATGGTGTCCAACTCTCTCAAGGTCAGAATCATCACAATGACTGATAATACCCAATATGGCTTGGTTCTGTGTTAAGTTTCTTACTTCATATCCTGTTATTTATATGCGTCCTATATTTTTTTGGCATCATTGGCCTCGCTCTTATTTCTGTAACATACCAAGAATGCTTTCACCACAAGAGTGTTTGATTTTCTATTCCTCTTTTCATAAATCCCTGGGCTCACTTTCTCACTACCTTCAGACCTGTTCGTAAGTAAATACTCAGTATCTCTCTCTCTGCTTAATTTTTATAGCAATTATTGCAATTAATTTAGTCTAATTAAAAAAAAAATATATATATATATATATATATATATATATACAGAGGATGTGCACACTCACTGAAGAGAGAGACAGAGAGAAAGAAAGCACCCCCAATGCAGCGTGGTCATGCAATATTTTTTTCTCCATTTCTCCATCTGGTCAAGAATTTGGGCATGCTCATGTGGTTCGTCACATAGGATCTGGATCCCTATAAAGGATACTAACTGTCTATATTACAGGGCCAGTTGTAATTTGGTCTAATTTTACTTGTTTACATATTGTCCATTTTCTTTCACCGAGATACAAACTTTAGGAAAGCAGAGTTTTTTGATTTTATTTTTTCTTTTATTCACTGCTAAATTCTTATTGCCAGGCAATGTCTAACATATAATTAGATGCTCAATAAAAGTATGCTGAATGAATATGTGCACTGAAAATATCTCTAGTCAGTATACGTAATTTACCTTGAAATCAGTTAATTTTTAGCAGATTCCGCATTTTAATTTCCCTGAACAAGGATGGAAATTTTTAATCTCAACAATCTATTTCAAATATAGTCTAAC